>CM054058.1:41797739-42109185 GCA_028641055.1 Alopecurus myosuroides | reverse complement strand
GACGCCACACACGCTGGAGAAGACCTTCCGGTGTTGAGGACAACGGCTTCCTAAGAAGGGGAGGATGATTTGGGCATCTACTGGTTAGCACGCTAGGACAATAAATTACGATGTATAATGTCTAAGGCATGCGAGCCTCATGTGTTGGCCGAGCCTCTAATAGGCCGGTTTGTATCGTGTCGAGTCTAACTAGGTTTAGGTTCGAGTCAGTTTCGGTTTGGGTCTGTCCAAACCGACTAGGGTTGGCCTCTTATATAAAGGAGCCAACAGCTAGGGTTTAGGGAGGCCAGAATTTTGAGAGTTTAGACACGAGTTGTGTATCGCGTGTAGCATCCTTCCGGGGACGGCGCTGCCGTGTATCCAGTTTAATAGATTTTCGTGAAGATTCTTGTGTGCATCAAGAATTATCGTGATGTGGTTAGAGGCGTGGTGATCATCACCCCGTTGCTTGCTGGATTCGTCCCACTTCTTCAGTTTGCGTTCATCGCGTGATTGGGAGGATTATTTATCTTGTGTACTCATTGTGAAAGATCGGGCAAAAACTAAGGATCATCACGTTGATCCATATCACTTATGAATCAAAGAAGCCCTTAAATTATTTACTTTGTGCCATATCCGAGAAGAAACCGGACATTGTCACTTTTTTGGTGCTGCTTCACTGCTTCATGTTGAGCCGGCCTCCACCGAAACTGGAATTAAGAGACCGAAACTTATTTTGTAATTCAAAGTTGTTCTTTAAATTGTTAGTTGGGCCCATGGAACACCTACAAGGGAAGGTCTCAAAAAATTGTTCAACTAATTTCCCCCAAGGCATGTATCCATGTTGGAAGAGCATGCTCACATACAAGAGTTGTTATCATTAGTGTATTATATGAAGAGCTTTCATTGTGTATGGAAGAAACATTTGATACTTTAAGGGCCTCTTTAGACTATATATATGAACTCTGTTTGATTTTAGTAAGATTCTAATTCATAGGATTTTTCCGTATGGATTGCCTTTGGATCAAAGGAGTTGTGTTACCAGTATTCCTATGAACTGGGTTGCTATTCCTTATATTCATAGAAATTTGAACATCCACTACAACTTCTTTCTTACACACAAGTGCGTAGGATCGAGTCATTTATTGTCTTTTTTCTTGCGTTTCATCCAAGCGAATGTTCCTGCGGTTTTTATTTTTTTACAATTATGCTTTGTACAGAGGAATGTATATGTTTTTTCCTGTTGACGCCTCCTCCAATCATGGGATCCACGGAAGCCCTACATCCTATGGAGTGGATGGTAATCTCAAACTTAACTGTGTGTGACAAAAATTTCTGATACTTCCCGCCTCCGCTCTCGCAGATAAAAGGCACCATGTTAATTTAAGCACCAAATTCACTCCACATATGAAACAACACAGGTCAAGAGTTAGCAGAGATACATACAATATAAATAACTATATTATTAAAAAAAGGACATGCCCAAATTTCAGTCCAAGCTACCACAAAAAATGATTCATGAATAAAGAAAAACTCCTACCATAGCATATTTTTTCTTAGAGGAAACAGTACTTATTTTTAATATCACTGTTTTCTGGCAAACTTGAACATAAAACATGTACTCCGTTTCGCAATAGGATGTTGCTTTTTCTAGGGAAGGATGCGAGCAGTTCACAAAAATGGAGTAATCTACGGGCTTGTCTTTAGCATGCCGTCATGGCTACCAGGCGACTTTAGGGACACAGCTCGGCATTTATCTTCCAAGAATGCATTGTCCACTACGGCTCAGCTAGCATTTCCATCATATTGCGTTGGCCTCATTCTTCCTTGTACAATCTTATATTTTAGGATACAAGATAATAAAATTTTCAGTGTGCAGAGTAAGTAATTAACAAACAAAGCCGAATATATTTGATCGACCAGTACTAACAAAACAATTACAAATCATATAATCTCATACAAAGCTATGCAAATTATTATTTGAAAGTAGGTGAATAGGATAGAAGCATTAAATTAATGTAGATGGATATAATTGTCAATGATGATGAGGCGAACCGTGCTTGAGTCCACACGGGTTACATGTTATATATATGGGGTGGCATTGCCGTACATTGAGGTATCCGTATACAACTCTTATACGGTATACAAAAGGAAAAGGAAAAGACCTATTATATCTAACACTCTCCCTTAATCTAAGCCTTGGAAAGGTTTAGATTACGCTTGAACTCATCTAACTGTTTTACAGGAAGTGCTTTAGTAAAACCATCTGCAATTTGATCCTTGCTTGAGATAAATTTGATGTCCAATAGATTGTTAGCAACTCGTTCTCTAACAAAATGAAAGTCTATCTCGATATGCTTAGTGCGAGCATGAAACACTGGGTTGGCAGACAAATAGGTAGCCCCTAAATTGTCACACCAAAGACAAGGCTTATCTTTTATTTCCACACCAAGTTCACCAAGGAGGGCCTCCACCCAGATTAATTCAGCAGTTGCATTAGCCAAAGCTTTATATTCAGCCTCAGTACTTGATCTAGATACTGTGGCTTGTTTCCTCGCACTCCAAGAGACCAAGTTGGACCCAACAAATATAGCAAATCCACCAGTTGATCGTCTATCATCAAGTGAACCGGCCCAATCTGCATCAGAGAAAGCACTAAGAAGCATAGATGAGGACTTGACAAATGTGATCCCCACTTTCAATGTATCCTGTATATATCTGAGAATTCTCTTTACTGCTGACCAATGTGATGTAGTAGGAGCATGAAGAAACTGACACACTTTGTTCACAGCAAAAGATAAATCAGGACGTGTCAATGTGAGGTACTGCAATCCTCCAACAATGCTTCGGAATTGAGTACTATCCTCAATGCTTAATGGTGTTCCATCAGTGAGAGATAACTGTTCAGTAGAGGATAAAGGAGTAGGAGTGGCTTTACAGTCACGCATACCAACCTTTGATATTAAGTCCTTAGCATATTTCTCCTGAGTAAGAACCAATCCATTGGAAATCCTTTTTACTTCAATACCAAGAAAGTAATGTAAATCACCTAGATCCTTAATAGCAAAGTTGGCATTGAGATCTCTAAGCAGAATATCAATAGCATCATCTGAAGAACTTGTTACTATAATATCATCCACATAGATCAGCACATAAATCATGATACCTGATTTGTTGTAGAGAAATAATGATGTATCAGCCTTGGAAGGAAGAAAACCGAGCTCATTCAATTTTAAACTGAGTCTAGACTTACCGTAGTCTTCTAGGTTTCCTTTTCTGTAAGCCCTGACCCGGCTATTATATAAAGCTGGACGGGAGAGAAGAAGAGAGAGAGTATAAGCTAGAAGCTAACTCGCCAAGAGGTTGATCCTTGTCGAGAAGCTAAACCCAACTCATATTGTACTTTGTATACTTCAGGCTTCAGCCCTGATTTAGTGAGATTGCAGGAGTAGGAACGTCGCCTAGTTGCGACGTACCGAACCTGGGTAAAACCCTGGTATCATTGTTTGTCATACAACCATGTCCCCCCATAATCTCTATCGGTAGTCTCATGGCACCCCCCTCTATGAAATCTACTACTGTGTCTCGACAGGTTTCTTCAACAAAATTTACCTTCTTACTAGTTGTAGCTCACTTAGTATGCGATTCAGAATCATTTACCATCATATTATCAAGAAGTTTTGTTGTTGCCCCAAGGTCATAGACATAAAGGTTCCTCTAGCAGCTGAATCCATAACGTTTCTTGAAGAAAAATTTAAACCTGCATAAAAGGTTTGGATGATCATCCAAGTAGTCAGTCCATGACTGGGACAATTCTTTACTAAAGATTTCATTCTCTCCCAAGCTTTAGCAACATGCTCATTATAAAGTTGCTTAAAATTCATAATGCTACTTCTTAAAGATATAATCTTAGCAGGAGGATAATATTTTCTAATGAAATCATCTTTACACTTAGTCCAAGAATCAATACTATTTCTAGGCAAAGACAACAACCATTCTTTAGCTCTTCCTCTCAAAGAGAAAGGAAACGATTTCAATTTAATAATATCTCCATCTACATATTTATTATTTTGGATCTCACATAGTTCACAAAATTATTAAAATGGGAGCAGCATCATCAGGACTAACACCACAAAATTGCTCTCTCATAACAAGGTTTAACAAGGCAGGCTTTATCTCATAAAAATCAGTAGTAGGAGCAGGTGGAGCAATAGGTCTGCTAATGAAATCATTGCTTTTGGTGCTAGTAAAGTCACACAACTTAGTGTTCTCAGGAGTAGTCATTTTAACAAGGCTAAAAACAGGAATAAAACTACATCTAGAAAAGGAACTATTTTTTTGTGTTTTTTATAAAGAGAAGAAAACAAGACAAAACAAATAAACTATGCAAAACTAAAACAAAGAAAAGAGACTGGAATTGAGAGACTCCCATTGCAGAAATTCTCCTCCTCCCCGGCATTGGCGCCAGAAAACTTTGATGCAAACGTTGGTATACCCCAAGTGGAAGGTTGTGAAGAGTGCAGCGGCAAGTTTTCCCTCAGAATAGAAACCAAGGTTGAATCAACCTGTCGAGACATCGTAGTAGATTTCATAGACGAGGGTGCCATGCTACTACTGATAGAGACATGGGGGACGTGATCGTGCTAAGGACAATGACACAGGGTTTTTACCCAGGTTCGGTACGACGCAGTAATGCGGCGTTCCTACTCCTGCAATCTCACTATTCAGGACTAAAGCCTGTGTATACAGAGTACAATGAGAGGTTCTATTAGCTTCTCGTCAAGGATCAACCTCTCAGCGAGTTAGCCTGTAGCTTCTTTTCTATCTATCATATCTCCCGTTCGGCTTTATATAATAGCCGGATTAGGGCATACAGAATAGGAAACCTAGAAGACTACGGTAACTATTAACTTGGAAAGTAAGGACTCCGCCTTCTACTCTAAGCCAGATCACGTGGGCCGTGATCCGGGTTCTTCTAGAATCCGGCTTCTGTGCGTCAGTTTACTGGGCCGCCCAATGGAACGTAATCCACTACCACTTGGGCCACCCGGGTAATCCGGCACTTTAGACTGCCACCTGATATACCCTATTCGGTATATATCCGACAGTAGCCCCCAAGAAGGATTAAGACTCTGATTCGCCGCCTTTTGCCAAATGCGTATTTTCCGAGAAATATCGGCCTGCAGTCTTGATTCTTCTTTTTCTCCTCAAAGGATGTTACAACGCAAAACTCGGAATCCAGAAAATCCGGCCTTTCTTACACGATCCTTCGTGAAGAAGGAACTTCCTACGTCAGCACTTTAATCCTGCTGACGTAAGGGACGTTTGGGTTTCAGGCAGGAAACCCAGAAACATATCTCTGACAGATTCTCGCGGGAAACGAGGTGATAGCAATAATCACCCGTCGTTTTTCATTTCCCGGAATTTCCGGCGAGTGACACGCGTTGATCATCCAACGGTCAAAAGAGCCGTTAGCACGCATCGTGACGGGATTCCGGCTATAAATAACCGTCTCCGTCCTCCGAGGAAACCTTCCGCTCTCACTTCGCAGCACCATTTCCAGCACCCAAGTTCTCACAGAGCACTCCCGAGCATACGAACGCACCCGAGGCCTCACCGGAGCAATCATGCGCCGCCCATCTATGGCATCTCCAAGCTCCTCACCGCCCCGTTCCGTCGCCAAATACATCGACGAAATCATCGATACGATGGATCCACAACTGGATTCACCGGTGCACGCCTCCGGCGACGAGCCGGCGAAGGCCACTAGTGGTGCAGCGGGCGAGGAAATCCGTCCCGCCGCCGCAGATCTTGCGGGGTCTTCTTCCGCGCCTCCTCTGTCGTTCGCACCCGAAACGGCGGAAGAAAAACTCACCCTCGTCGGAGACGAGCTCGCGGCCGCAGCTTCCACCGCCGCCAGAACAGAAGACGAGGCGGAAACTGCCGGCAACTGGAGCGCCAGCAGTATTCCGCCATCCCTCCTTCCGACAATGGAGAAGGAGGGGCTCGTGCTGAAAGGGAAATGGCGGATCCCGGAAGACGAGACCGAGCCCATGCCGAAAGACGGAGAACGCGTCCTCCTTACTTCTCATATTGCGAGAGGTATGGGTTTGCTGCCTTCCGCCTTTTTCTTAGAAGTCCTCCACCATTACGGTGTTCAGCCTCATAACCTTCCCCCAAATTCCATTCTTTATCTAGCCGGCTTCCAAGCCCTTTTCGAAGGGTATTTAGGAATAGCTCCTAGACTAGATTTTTGGCAATACTGCTTCGGAGTGAAGCGTAACCCCACAGAGGGTGTTCTTCCCATCTGCGGCAGAACCCCACAGATTTTTGGTTCCAATTTTCAACCCCCTTCTGGCTCATGTAGAGGTGCCAGAACGGCAGTTCCGTCTTTTCTCCCACCATGGCTATGGTTTCTTAAGGCGAACTGGAGGGAATCTTATTACAAGTAGATCTAGATTTGGGTTATCCATGTAACTATGGCCTAACTGAACAGAACCAAGCAAAAAAGAACAGTGGTCTACCCCCTTCCGACACCGGTGATAGGTGTAGAAAAAAAAGTTGACTAGCATCCAACGGCTAGCAAAGTTCGAGCCACCAATCCACATAATTGACCCTTTACAGGATTTTAGGTAAAATACTTTCGGCATTTTTTCACAATTTTTAGTACTAAATAATTGAATAAATGCTCAATTTTTGTAAGCCACCCATCAGCATCGGACGGCTAGCAAAGTTTCCCGCTGTTCCGCCAGAATTTCGCGTCGCTCCGAAAAATTCGCGCCAGGACAGCCCGCCCAAATATTTTCGTGCAAGGATTTTTTACTTCTCAGCCCTCCCGTACACAACTGGCAACCTTTAGCCTAGAGGACATTTATGTAATCGTTCCACAACCCTGCCTTATCCCCTCGATCGGCCCTCTCTCGCCGAAAGAGAAAGCCACTATTTCGAAATATCCACTCCCCTTTGTCCTCCCAAAACAGATCCTCTATTCCCCCCGGTCTCACACCTCGCCGTATAGCTCGCTTGCCAGAACTCCCTCGTCGCCGTCGAGATCACCGTCCAGATCTGCCACATCATCGGCCTTTTCGCCGTCCCGATCCGCCACCTCGCCGTTGTGCTCGCCTGTCTGCCACATCGTCTCCAACCTCGCCGTACGTTATCTTCCACCTCGCGCCGTGCTCGCCGGTCAGCCACCTCGACGCCGTGTTCGCCGGTCAGCCACCTCGCCACCGACCTCGTCGTACATCCAGATCTGCCACCTCGTCTCCAACCTCACCGCAACATCACCGTCAATGTCTGCAAGCACGCTGAAACGAGTGAAGATTGAAGGCGAGAAACGCAGCAAGACAGAAGACCCTAAAGATGCAGGCAACTATTCTCTCTACATTGCTTTTGTCTATTTAATTGTATGTTTGATGCTTCCTTATTATCCTGCTTATGTTCGATGTAGTTAATTTTTCTAAATTGATTGTCTGTTTAATCGTATGTTCGATGCTTCATTATTATCCTAATTATACTGCTAATGTTTGATGCAATAAATCTGTCTAAACGGTTTCTTGTAACGTAAATAGGAAGGGGGACCTTCTTGCTTGGTAAAACTTTGCTCATTTGCAGCAATCTCGCTTGTATACTACGTATTAGGTTTAATGTCACTTTGCTTGTGATCTTATCAGTCTTAGTTAGGATCAGAATTTATATTACTTGCACTGGACTGTTCTTACAAGATGAGTGCCTTAATTATTTATGTTGTATTAGGTTCTTATGAAGTGCTATATTTGTACTTTACTTTTAGTTCTTTATTCATGTTAGGATCGCCACTACACCCCATTGAAGAAGAGCGTGCCAGAACTATCATGTCAAACAATGCAAAGATGCATGAACTGGGCGTAAAGCCAACAAGTTTTCTTTCATGCCCTACTGTACCCTCCCCCCAAAAGACCAAGAAGCAAGACTCTGGATCTCAGTACATGCCTATGTATGATGTTTAAGAGGAATCATATGCCACCGAAGGAGTCGTGTCATATCAATCACAATCCAGCGTGGACAATGGGCTGCAGGTTATTCCCTAACCCGGTAGTTCAACATTCTTTCATGCTATCGCAACAACTAGGGTGCAGCTTTCTTATCTTGTGTTGAACTGTTTGATCAATGTGGCGCTATATATTTTGTGCTACTTCCTCTATTCCATACTATAAGAAGTTTTGGCAAGCTAATTAAGGCCGTGAAACCCACTTATAGTAATTAAGCATGTCGTTGTCATTTCAACATGGTTTCCATCTATCTTCCTCACATGCTTGACACCTGCTATTCCATCTATGCTTCTCATCTGCTAGTTCATTACACACACAGTTGGTTGATTATAATATGCTAGTTTTCATCAAAATTTTGTACATGCTTGTCATCTGCTATTTTCATCTATCTTCTTCACATGCTTGACACCTGTTGTTTCATCTATGCTTCTCATCACCTAGTTCATGACACACACCGTTGTTTGACAATAATCTTCTAGTTTTCATCAATTTTTTGTACATGCTTGTCATCTACTAGTTTCATCTATGTTCTGTACATTCTTGTCATCTGTTATTTTCATCTATTTTCTTTGCATGCTTGATAGGCAAGCAAGAAAAGGGTGATGTATCGATCTGCTTCAGAGGTTGAGGACGAGGATGATAGTGAAGTTGTCATGCCGAAGAGTGGAAAGCATACTTTCTCAAAGAAGGCCCGTGTGGAATCGTATCTTTCACAGTCTGAGCCTGAACCACAGCTTGATGTGAATGTGAGCAGAACAATTGCTGATATGAGGACGGCGAAAGCAGAATCCGAGCAACTGAGGCTGAAGTTTGTAGTTGATATGGAGTACATTCAGAAGCAACAAGCTGCGCTAAAGAAATCTCAACTAGAAGGAATTGCCCTACTTGAGATGCTGGCTGAGCAGATGCGTGGTCCTTGAAACTGTGGTTATGTATGTTGGTTTGATATTCTGTGAGAAAAACTAAGTATTTAATGCCTGTTATGTGGTTTCTTTTCTGCTTGTGTGCAATTGCCAATTATAACGATGATGTAACCACCCAAATAGCACAAAAACTGACATCATAGTAACATAACATAAAAATCCGTGAAGGCAAATACCGAGACGTGGCGATGTATGCCAAGCCCACGTGTCCTACTATGAGTGGGCGATTAGACTATGTAAAAATAACGTCCCCGGCACGTTTGATGACATCACCCAAATCCGAGCCGGAAAAAAGTCATGGAAAAGACGTTGCGTGGCACCATTTGGTTGGTGCACGTGCCACGAGTTCAGCGACGAAAAAAGGTGTTGGGTAGTCCACGACGATCAGATTTCGTCCCAAAAGAAGGCGACGTGGCGCTATTTTGTTTCCATCTGGCGTATTTTGATTGGTCCACTGGTAGAAAATAGGCCTTCCATACGCCCCCATTAGTCCCCAAAAGTATCGACCCGCGACTATAGGGGTCTCTAGTCGCGGTTCGGGAGGAGAGCCGCGACCAACAATCTGGGCCCAGCGCGCTCAGTCCACAGCTGGCGGACGGGAGGGGCTTTTGTCCCGGTTGGCCAGGCCAACCGGGACTAATAGGTCCCCAAGGCCTTTAGCCGCAGTTGTCCAGGTGAACCGGGACTAAAGGCCCATCCCTATATAGGGACTCAGCTCGCTGCACTTAGCCACATTTGGTGTCACTTCTGCTCACAACATTCACAAGGGGTGGTGGGTATGCTTTTGGTTCCTACTATGCACACAAGGTGTTCGATGAAATGCCCGATAGCATGAAACACACATGATATGAAGTGTCCGAGCCGAACTTGAGCGTTTTCATTTATTTTACCTCCTCGATCGCGGTTAGCAACTTGAACCTTTCATGATTTGTATTATTTCCAGCTAGTTAGTTTAACAAATGCATGATGGTTAATGCAGATGAATCGGCAATGGATGTACGGTAACCGACTCTCCGGCGAGTTCACTACGGGTTTGAAAGATTTCCTCGTAGTGGCAAATGCGAACAAGCAGCGAGGTTTTATTATCTGTCCATGTGCTGAATGTAAGAATGAGAAGGGTCACTCCTCCTCAAGAGTCGTTCACATGCACCTGCTTCGGCACGGTTTCATGCCAAGCTATAATTGTTGGACCAAGCATGGAGAAAGAGGGGTTAGAATGGAAGAAGATGAAGAAGAGGATGATATCGATTTCAACTATCATGACGCTTTCGGTGATACTTTCATGGAGGATGATGCCAAAGGTGGGGAAGGGTTTGGTGAAGGTGAAGAAGAGGCACATGATGAGCCCGCTGATGATCTTGGTCGGACCATTGCTGATGCACGGAGACGCTGCGAAACTGACAAGGATAGGGAGAATTTGGATCGCATGTTAGAGGATCACACGAAGTCGCTGTACCCAGGATGCGACAATAGTCTGAAAAAGCTGGGCTGCACACTGGATTTGCTGAAATGGAAGGCACGGGAAGGTGTAGCTGACTCATCATTTGAAAATTTGCTGAAAATGTTGAAGAATATGTTTCCGAAGAATAACGAGTTGCCCGCCAGTACGTACGAAGCAAAGAAGGTTGTGTGCCCTCTAGGTTTAGAGATTCTGAAGATACATGCATGCATTAACGACTGCATCCTCTACCGCGGTGCATACGAGGATTTGAATGAATGCCCTGTATGCACTGCATTGCGTTATAAGATCAGAGGCGATGACCCTGGTGACGATGTTGAGGGCGAGAAACCCAGGAAGAGGGTTCCCGCCAAGGTGATGTGGTATGCTCCTATAATACCTCGGCTGAAACACCTGTTCAGGAACAAAGAGCATGCCAAGTTGTTGCGATGGCACAAAGAGGACTGTAAGTCCGACGGGGAGTTGAGACACCCCGCTGATGGAACGCAATGGAGAAAGATCGATAGAGAGTTCAAAGATTTTGCAGCTGACGCAAGGAACATAAGATTTGGTCTAAGTACTGATGGCATGAATCCTTTTGGCGAGCAGAGCTCCAGCCATAGCACCTGGCCCGTGACTCTATGCATCTACAACCTTCCTCCTTGGTTGTGCATGAAGCGGAAGTTCATTATGATGCCAGTGCTCATCCAAGGTCCGAAGCAACCCGGCAACTACATCGATGTGTACTTAAGGCCATTAGTTGATGAACTTTTACAATTGTGGGGCAGACCTGGTGTACCTGTGTGGGATGAGCACAAAGAAGAGGAATTTAACCTACGAGCGTTGCTTTTTGTAACCATCAACGATTGGCCTGCTCTCAGTAACCTTTCGGGACAGTCAAATAAGGGATACAAAGCATGCACGCACTGCTTACATGAGACTGAAAGTGTATTTTTGGATAATTGTAGGAAGAACGTGTACCTGGGTCATCGTCGATTTCTTCCCCGAAATCATAACGTAAGAAAGAAAGGCAAGCATTTCAACGGCAAGGCAGATCACCGGCCGAAGCCTGCGGAACGTACTGGAGGTGAGATATTTGATATGGTCAAGGATTTGAAAGTCATCTTTGGAAAGGGTGATGGCGGACAATCAGTTCCGCAGGGAGTTGACGGGCACGTACCCATGTGGAAAAAGAAATCGATATTTTGGGAGCTACAGTATTGGAAAGTCCTAGATGTCCGCTCTGCAATCGACGTGATGCATGTTACGAAGAATGTTTGCGTGAACCTGCTAAGCTTCTTGGGCGTGTATGGGAAGACAAATGATACAAAGGAAGCACGGCAGGACCAACAACTTTTGAAAGACCGAGATGACCGGCATCCGGAATGGTTTCAAGGTCGTGCCAGCTACGCTCTTACGAAAGAAGAGAAGGTCATTTTTTTTTAATGCCTGAGCAGTATGAAGGTCCCGTCTGGCTTCTCGTCGAATATAAAGGGAATAATAAACATGGCGGAGAAAAAGTTCCAAAACCTGAAGTCTCACGACTGCCACGTGATTATGACGCAATTGCTTCCGATTGCTTTGAGGGGGCTCCTACCGGAAAATGTTCGAGTAGCCATTGTGAAGCTATGTGCATTCCTCAATGCAATCTCTCAGAAGGTAATCAGTCCAGAAGATCTACCACGGTTACAGAACGATGTGGTCCAATGTCTTGTTAGTTTCGAGTTGGTGTTTCCACCATCCTTCTTCAATATCATGACGCACCTCCTGGTCCACCTAGTCGAAGAGATTTCCATTCTCGGTCCTGTATTTCTACACAATATGTTCCCCTTCGAGAGGTTTATGGGAGTATTAAAGAAATATGTTCGTAACCGTGCTAGGCCAGAAGGAAGCATCGTAAAGGGCTATGGAAATGAGGAGGTAATTGAGTTCTGCATTGACTATGTTCCTGGCCTTAAGCCGATTGGTATTCCTCAATCACGGCACGAGGGGAGACTAAGTGGAAAAGGCACGATCGGAAGGAAATCAAGGATATATATGGACGGTCATTCTATGACTGAAGCACGCCACACAGTTCTGCAAAATTCGAGCTTGGTGGCTCCGTACTTCGAGCAACACAAGAATATTTTACGCTCGGACAACCCGGGGAAGCCTGAATCATGGATTAGAAAGGCCCACATGGAGACTTTCGGCAGTTGGTTGCGAAAACATTTAATGAATGACAATGATGTTGGAGATCAGCTGTACATGTTGGCCAAGACACCATCTTCGACTATAACGACTTACCAAGGGTACGAGATTAATGGGAATACATTTAACACGATCTCCCAAGATAAAAAGAGCACCAACCAAAACAGTGGTGTCCGCTTTGATGCAGCAACCGAGATTGGGCAAAAGGTCACATATTATGGTTACATAGAGGAGATATGGGAACTTGACTATGGACCCTCCTTTAAGGTCCCTTTGTTCCGGTGCAAATGGTTCAAGCTTACAGGAGGTGGGGTAAAGGTGGACGAGCAATACGGAATGACAATGGTGGATTTCGACAATCTTGGTTACCTTGATGAACCATTTGTCCTAGCCAAAGATGTCGCTCAGGTTTTCTATTTGAAGGACATGAGTAGCAAACCGAGGAAACGGAAAGATAAGAAAACGATCAGTACATCATGCGATGATCCAAAGCGCCACATTGTTCTTTCAGGGAAAAGAAACATCGTGGGAGTGGAGGACAAGACAGACATGTCAGAAGATTATAATATGTTTGGTGAAATTCCGCCCTTCAAAGTCAACACTGACCCAAGAATTAAGTTAAATGATGAGGATGCTCCATGGATACGGCCAAATCGTAAGAAAGCAGGGACACAAGGGAAGAACTGATGTGTAACAGTTTATTGTGTACCAAACTTTTTTGAATGGATCATGTGAATTATATTATCTCTGGTGTGTTTAAGACTAACTCCTTTGCAAAATATTTGGAAAAACGAGTGGAAAGCATGGAAAACAGAAGGTTACTTAAATGTCTCAAAACCTTGTGAGATAAAATATCTGATTTCATAACTTTTATTAAAAACAGAAAACATACAAACACTACTCCTCGTCGTCGTTGTCGGGGAACTCGTCGGTGACCTCCTCCGGGTCATCGTCGTCGGCGAACTCGTCGGTGACCTCCTCGTCGTCGTCGGAGGTGCATGATGGTATGTCCGAGATAGGCCCCCACCTCGGATCGTCGGAGGCCCAGACTTCGCCGGCGCGGTCGGCCCGACGAAGCTCTTGCAGCGCCCTCGTCCTCGCCTCCCGAGCGGCATCTAACGCGAGGTGGCGTTCGAGGCGGTGCTCCGCCCGCTCAGCCGCGCGGGTCTGCCAGAGCTCCTCGTCGGCGCTCTCCTCCCCCGGGTTGTTCCGGTAATACTCGCGGCCGACGCGTTCTTCCCTGGCGTCGACTAGGCCCTGAAACGCGCGGTGACGGAGGTGGAGGTGGTCGGCGGCAGTGACGATCTGCGGCTTCGGCGCCCTGGCCTCCGCTTCCCAGACGGTGTGGCAGTCGTTGAAGTTCATCAGCGACAGCGGGCGGTTGAGGCGCCAGGCCGCCGCGTCCCAGGCGCGGGCGGCCTCCGCCGCCGTCGCAAAGGAGCCGAGGGGGATGCGGTCGTCCCTCCAGCGAATATCTGCGCTGAACATTCCGTTCTGTCGTGCTCGGACGCCGCGGAAGCCGGTGGTGCTGTTCCTCCTTGGAGGCATGGTGGAAGCGCGACGGTGCGTGGAGAGGAGAAAACGCGCTCGAGGCGCGACAGTTTATACCGCGCCCTCCTGGCCACGCGTCACAACTCCCGCGCCACGCATCGCAACTACCGCGCCACGCGTCACAACTCCTGCGCCACGCGCCACCCTAACACAACCAAGCAAATAGTTGCACATTACTACCCGAGCTCAAAGTGAACACTCACCCAAGCATGGATGGATGTGTTAAAGGGGGGGTGTAGAACAAAACAATCGGTATCACCATCATACAGCCCTACCATGGCTACTCGGTGCAATATGCATACCAAATGCACGGTAGGACGTATGATGGCGAATCCGGATGTTTTGTATTTGCTCGATAAACTGAATATATGATGTATCAAACCTTAAAGGGGGATGTAGAACAAAATCGGTATCGCCATCATACAGCCCCACCGTGGCTACTGGGTGCAATATGCATACCAAATGCACGGCAGGACGTATGATGGCGAATCCGGATGTTTTGTATTTGCTCGATGAACTGACCGGTGTATGAAGGTGGGCTATATATAGGGTCCTCTGGCTCACAAAGTGTTGTGCTAGGGTTTTGATCCAACGGTTAAGAAACCACCTCATCCAACGGCTCACAACAGCTCGAAAGAAACACACCGTAGCCCTGATCGAACGGCTCACAACAGCTCGAAAGAAACACACCCCGGATCCAACGACTCACAAGCGCTTTAAAGAAACACACGATCCGTGTGATTCTATCTGATTGGTCCAAACGAAACCCTAACCCATTTAGTCCCGGTTGGTGTCCCCAACCGGGACTAAAGGGATGTTTTCTTCTCGCTATATATATGTATGCATTGCCACACCCTTGGCATAAACACATACAAACTCACCACTCTCTCATGGCTTCTACCGTACCCACTCTAACATTCATCTAGGCGGAGGCACTTTCCGCCTCGAACTACCCCTGCCCGTGCGGCTACAACGTTCCCGCCGGTTGGATGCTGAGCGCCGGAGGAGTGCCGGTCCCTCCTCTTCCTCAAGGTGTGGCGCGTCGGGTGGCCATCACGAACCACTACTATCACGAGCTCACGCCGGAGCAGCGGAGGAATCCTAGTTGGAATCCCGATAACCAGCATACTTGGGATGCCTTCTTCATCAATCGGCGTGAGAGGGCGCTCGCCAGGTATGAGGAGGACGGCCTGCCTCCTGGGAACTTTCACGAGGCCGGTCGTCGGCTATGGTGGTCCGGCCGGACTCTACAGAGCGTCATGGACTACATCAGGGCCGGCGATATCCCCCGCCTGCGCTACCCTCAGGCCCAGTCCTGGAGTCGTGATCCTCCGAGGGAGTGCAGAGCACCGTCAGACGATAGTGACGACGACGGCGGCGGCGACTACGACGACTACAAGTACATGTACTATAGGCCTAGGCAGGAGTATGACTAGCAGATATCAGATCATGCATTTATGATCTCCGTTTAGGTTTAGATCCACTCTAGCCATTATGTACTGCCTTTTTATCTATATATATATTCAAGATGTGTGTGAATCTTTATGATTAGTTTTATTTTTCTGAATTTTCTGATATATTATTTGTATTTTAAGATTTTAAAAAGAATTAGTTTTATTTTTCTGAATTTTCTGATATATTATTTGTATTTTTAAGTTTGGGAAAAGGAAAAGTATTTGAATAACCACCTTTAGTCGCGGTTCGTGTCACGAACCGGGACTAAAGGCTCGTTCTGCGCGGGAACGAAAACGCCGCGAAAAATTTCACCTTTAGTCCCGGTTCGTGACAGCAACCGGGACTAAAGGCCCGCGGAGGGTACCCCGGGGGACCTTTAGTCCCGGTTGCTGTCACGAACCGGGACTAAAGGCTGGACCTATATATGCGCGGTGCCTTCCTGCCCCAATATTCTAAGTCCCAAACCCTCGCGCCGGCGCCCGCTCGTCTTCTGCCTCGTCGCCGTCGCCATCGCGCTCGTCTTCTGCCTCGTCGCCGTCGCCGTCGCCCGAACAGAGGACCGCGCCGTCGCCGTCGGCGCGCCCTTCTCTCCACCGCCTCCACCCTGCTCCGCCCCGCCCCGTCGCCGCCTCTCCGGTAGGTTCCCCGCGGGCCGTCGCCGTCGCCCTCGAACCAACGCCATCGAACGACGCCATCGAACAGTGGCCGTGGCCTCCTCCCCATCTCCGTTCCCTCCCCCGTGGCCGGAATCGCCGGAATCGCCGGAGACCCGAGAGCCTAAACTGCATCCGCCGGCCACCGTGTGACGCCAGGGGTGACGTCATGATGACGTCACCTGGCCACTGTTGGCGAGAATTTTTTTTTTTGGATGACGACATCGTGACACGTGGGGCCCACTTTATATGGAATTACAGAACATAATTAATCTTCTAAATAAAATAACTTTTAATTTATAATTCCAAAAATTATGGAAAAATATGCAAAATGTTCAGAAAAATGTAAGCTATCTGTTTATATCATTTTCAATCATGTTTGACAAAGTTAAAAATGAGACCATATTTGAATTTGTATTAAATTCATTAAAATAATGATGAAAATAAGTTTTAATTCAATAAATTCAGAATATTAAGTGTAATATACCAAAATGACCAGGAAAGCAAATGCAACCTAGCTATGGGGTTCTCCAAGTCATTTGAGAAACTAATCTTGGACACACCTCTAAAGTATGGTTTTCCCCCTCCGGTGGTTATCGTTCTTCCACCCAAAACCCTAGCAATCTGTTTTCCCTCCTTCTACGACAATATTTGCTAAGTCTCCTATATACTTAATTAATTTTTACTACATGCATGTCTGCAGGAGTGACAAATGGCGGACAATAGAGTCCTGATGGCGGAACAAGAGGCTGAAGGTTTTATATTAGATATCATAGCCGGAGAACATGATGTAATCTCTTCTTATCTGAACCTTGAGGATCAAGAAGATGAAGGAACGGACATTGTCGATGATCAAGGAGGTGAAGAAGGAACAGACATTGTGGATGATCAAGGAGGTGAAGGAATGGACATTGATGACGGAGGTCAACCGTCGACAAACGACGATCTCCAATTGCAAAGAACAACCACCTCCGGCGAGGTATATATATATATATATATATATATATATATATATATATATATATACATTGAGCCTCTCGTGATACAAACTTACTGAAATGTGAATACATATGCACTAACGCGCGCGACTCTCTTTCTTATTTTAGCCCTCGGCCGGATCGAGTACGACAACGCGTGGCAAATCCAAGGCGATGAAAGATTCCAAAATATATACCATCGAATCAGTCGGTGTAACCGGCAAGCCCCTACAACACACCACAAAGTTTATCAACCAATGCGGAGTCATTGTTAGAGACACTATCCCGATCACCGTCCAGGAATGGAAGGAGCCAAAGAAAGCACGTCTTGGTTTCAGTTATGTCCACAAGAGAACGAAAAAGGAGATGTTCAGAAAGCTTATGGTACATTTCATTCTACCTCCGGAATACCACAAAAAAGATGAATTCGGCGAGGAGGTTCCGGGTGGACGTCAGAGGAGGAGGCTAGTCAAAGAGTTCGCTCTTCAGAAGATGGCCGAAGCATTCCGGAACTTCAAGAAAAAATTGTTCCGTGAATATGTCAGCAAGGGCAAGACTCCGCTTTTCACTGGACAACATGAGAAACTGAGAGATGATTGGACAGAATTTGTGACGTAGAAGAAATCGGAGCATTTCCAGGAAATGTCGAAAAAAAATAAGGCTAATGCGGATAAGAAACAGTACCATCATGTTATGGGGCCAGGAGGATACCGCGTTTCGGCGCCTAAGTGGCAGGCGATGGAGGACGGCCTGAGGGCAAGAGGAATCCCTCTAGGTACAGAGGGATGGGACCAAAGAGCAAAAATGTGGTGGTACGGGCATGGGGGATCGCTAGACCCGGAGACAGGGGCGTGTGTTCATCGACAGACAACGTTTGCTCCCACAAAAGACCTTGTTGACGCAATGACCAAAGCTCAAAAGGGCATTCTCAGGTTCAACAGAGAGAGAGACCAACTGACCCATGCCCTCGGGAATCCTGAACACGGAGGACATATACGAGGCAAAGGCAGATTGCCGGGGAAAGTAGGGTTTCCCCAGGAGGGTGACCCGTACTGTTACAGAAGCCGTAAGAGAAATATGGACCGGGCTGCTGTCGAAGCTGCAGATCTTCTGTCGAAGCTTGCAACAGAAGTTAGTGAGTTGAAGCAGACCGTGGCGGGAATAGTTGAGAAAGAAACAGCGGCGGCTGCAGGGCCGCATGAAGAACATGCAGCGGATCAGCGGAGAAGCAGCGTGGCTTCCACGGAGGCCCCGCCTGCAGGTGCTAATGCACCGATGACCGAGAGTCATGCACCGGAGCCTCACTACCCCGTGGATGATGTAAGGGAGATGAAAGAATGTGATCTGCATTATCCCGTGGGGAACATTTCCATGAAGGTAGCTATAGGCAGTTCTTTACCCTATACACCTGGAGCACTCCATCACAACAACCCCATTCCATATGGCTATGCTCGTGTCACGGTGGAAGACATAGTCCAAGGGTTTGAGGACCTGGAGATTGACATAGCTACACCCGAAGGGGAGAGAAGACTTGGAGATGTCAAGCGCCAGTTCATTCTATGGAAAAAAAGTACATAGTGTTTCCAGGCGAGACGCCAAGGCTAACAAGTCCACCCCCCCCCCCCCCCGATGGTGCAGGTGGTGGTGGTGGTGCTGGTGCTGGTTCACCTACGCCTCCTTCACGCCATTCGACATCGCCCCCGATTCCTCCTCCGGCGGTTAAGCATCCGTCACCCCCCATTCCTCCTCCGGAGGAAAAGCAGACGTCTCCCCCCATTCCTCCTCCGGAGGAAAAGCAGACGTCTCCCCCCATTCCTCCTCCGGAGGATAAGCAGACGTCGCCCCCCATTCCTCCTCCAGCGAAGAAACAAAAGCAGGCGGACAGCAAGGGAACCTGCTCTTGGTCTATTAACCCGGAGCCTTATGTACCTAAGACCACACGGGTACCGGAGCCATCACTGAAGCCTCTCCCCCGAAGGGCTTGGGAACTTAGTGATGCTGAAACCAAATTAGCCGTGAAGGCTGACGTTGAGAAATGGCTTGCCCGTCAGAAGGCGCTAAAGGAGCCTGAGCCCAAGGAAGTATTCCCTCCGATTGTAGACAAGTGGGCTACGGGTTTTTTGTCGACACCGTCCCAAGCCGAGAAAAATTTGCCTAAAGACTATGATATTGAACTTCGTAAGCAAGCAAAAATATTGGAGGAGGAGAAAGCAAAAATATTGGAGGAGGAGAAAGGAAAAGGAAAAAGAAAAAAAAGCGGGAAACAGGTTGACCAGCTCGGGATGCAGAATAAACAATCGATCCCCCCGCTCATAGTGAAAGCCGCTCCGGAACAGGACCCCGAGGTCATAAAAGCTGTGGCAGCAATGGGATTGACTGTAGCTACTGCCATGGAAAATGCGTCCGAGGCCGGTATGTCTCTTCGTCTCTTTTTAGGCCTAGACGATGCGCCAATGGCTGAGGTAGCATTACAATATGAGAAGAAAGGGCCTCTCGTCGAGCCTACGAAGGAAAAGGATCTACCACCACTAATGCAAAGTCTGCTACGTTGGTACAAACATTTCATATCATGGACCGACAAAGAATTTGTGTATGTGGATTATACAGAGGAGCATCACACCAAAAAGTATTCTGTAACAGTTGAGATGAGTGAATTGTTCCAGCTGTTCAATCTGCGCGCGCTCGACAAATCTATCCTGAGTTGCTACGTTCTGTAAGTGATTTATTTCTACCTCATCTCGTTCTTCATTGCCTACACTATATATATATATATATATATATATATATATATATATATATATATATATATATATATATATATATTGTCCTAATTAACTATATTGTTGCGTACGCTATTATGCAGATTGAAGATTTGGGATCATTAATGGAACTATGTTACAACGTCACCCCAAAGACGTGGAGAAAGACTTGTACAAATTTCTTAAAAAGCATGAATCCAAAAGTTATATTCTATTTCCTTACCATTTTGGGTGAGTGTTTCTCTCATGTTCCCATTCTCTTTTGTTTACTTCATGCATGGTATGTCTAATCGATAAGTTATGCATGACTGTGCATGTAACGTGTCCGCAGGTTCCACTGGATTCTGCTAAAAATTGAACTTGACACCTCCACTGTTTTTATCATTGACTCTATGAATTCAGATACAAATCTTTGGGTCGACATGAGAAAAATGATGCAAAGGTAATTATCTTCAATCATTTCCGCTCTATATCGATCGGTCTCATCTTTTGTTCATTTCCTAATATGTAGTAGCTAATAACTCCCTTGTTCATTTAATTTTATTTGCAATGTAGAGTTTGGAGACGGTTCTCACAGGGACATGTCGTTGGATTCAAAGAACAACTACAATTTAAAAATGTGGTCAAAGGTGTGGATAAGCAGCCACCGGGGACCGGTCTCTGTGGATACTATGTCTGTGAGAACATACATAAAGAAATCTCTGAGAGGAAGAAGGACGAGACCACGCGGAGGGGTCTCAATAACTTGCGGAGGGCGCTTACTCCATAAGCTCGCTTCCGACCAATTCAAGAGGAAATAGCAAGATTTTTCCTTAGGCATGTCATCGATAGGAAAGGAGAGTACCATGCGTCCACCGACGATGACTATTATACGCATGAGCCCTGAGTACTTTGAAACTTGTTCGAATTTGTGTATGGTCATCCATCTTAATTGTGTAATATGGAAACTTGTTCGAGGTTGTATATATGGTCACCCGATATTGAATATATATTATATATTCCTATTGAATTCTCCTTGTTTGAAATTTCATATATATATATATATGCATGTATATAGTATCGTAAAATATATATATGTGTACTGAAACTTCATCAAAATTAAAATTAAACACAAAATAAAATATAAAAGAAATAAAACAAAACAAATTAAAAAGGAACCAGGTTTAGGGGGCCTAAAACCCTAAACCTTCGCAGGTTTTCAGTCCCGGTTAGCCACAAGAACCGGGACTAAAGGTCCTCCGCCGCGACGGACTCCTGGCGCCCACGTGGACGGGCCTTTAGTCCCGGTCCGTAAGCGGCGGGACTAGAGGGGGGGTCTTTAGTCGCGCATAGCTAGTCCCGGTTGCGCGGCCGGGACTTTTGGCCCTGGCGAACCGGGACTATATGCCTATTTTCTACCAGTGGTCCACATGCTTTCGCCTGATTAGTCGAGACTCGCGACGGAAAAAAACATCGCTGGGTAGCCCAGGACGAACATATTTCGTCCCAGAAAAAGACAACATGGCACCATTTTGTTTCCATGTGGGGTATTTCGATTGGTCCACATGGTTTCGCCTCATTGGTCAAGACCGGTGACGTAAAAAACGTTCCCACGTTTTTCTTATGGTGACTAAATGTTCATCCACGTCAGCGCTGGTAACGGCCGTTACAAACTCGTTTGCCACGTGTCGCCTCATAGCGACGAAATAAAAACGTTCATTCTTATTGGTCCTAGTCCGGACGGTCCAACTGGTGGCGACGATTTGCTGTACATTACGGATAGCCTTAACGGTTTAGTGTCCATATAAACGTCGCGGAATCGTCCGTGACAGTCGATCTGATACGTTTTCATTCCGTCGCGTAAACCGTCGCGGATTGCCCTTAGCGACTGTTTGGAGACCGTCCGGAACGTTATTGAAACGTCACTGATCGCGCGGAATTTGGTAGTGTGACTTGGGTGCCTTTTTTCATCTGCCCCTCTCTCCACAGGCTCTGAATGAGATCAGGAATATTCATCAAGCTTCCTCTTACATTATAACGTCCTCGGATACTGATAAGGATAATTGGGGTTTCAGTTGGGGGAATAGAAGTCACTCTTGCATCAAGTTTTATCACTTTTGCTTTAGGAATATAAAACCTCACCAGTCCTTTCTTTGGCTCTAGAAATATAAGTTGACTCCCAAGCTAAAATTCTTTCCCTGGCTACTCTTGTCTGACATATTAAACACAAGAAAATGCTACGTCGTCGCCACTATAATATATATTGGAGATGACTTCAACTGTTTTATGTGTGTTATGGATACCGAAGAGACTTTGGAGCACATGTTATTTAGATTCCTCTTCAGTTTGAGCTGTTGGAATTGCCTGAATATACATAGGTAAAATGAGGGTCACAGACTATTGATGATATCTCAAGCTAAGGATAATTGTAATAAACCCATGTTTATGGAGGTGATGGTTACTGCTTGCTGGGGCATTTGGAAAGAGAGAAACAATTTTCTATTTGAAGGAATTCCACCTTTTTTGTCCTCTTGGAGAGAAAGAGATTCAAGGATGATTTTACTCTTTTATGTCATAGGACTAAGTCCTCTCTCCACCCTTTTTAAATCTTTTTTAGTCAACCTTTAAGTAGATCCTATGTAGGGACTCCCTGCTTTGTATAGTTTGTAAATCCTGTAATCCCCTCTATTTTAGTAAAGAAGCAGTAGGAGCCTTTCCTACTGTTATCAAGCTTCAAAAAAAGATGCCACCGAGTGATACGTCCAAAACGTATCTCCTTTTCCGAACACTTTTCTTATTGTTTTCCTCTAAACTTGTGAGTTTTGGATACCACTAACACGGACTAACGTTGTTTTCAACAGAATTACCTTGATGTCTCGTTTTTGTGCAGAAAAATCTACATTCGGGAAATTGCCCAGAAAAGACCCCATTGGCCCTAAAACACAAGAAGACCTCGAGAGCCAGAAGGAGGCCCAGAGAGGGGCCAGGAGGGGCCACACCACCCCCTGGCGCCCCCCTTTGGCCGTCCCTCCAGGTGGTGTGTGCCACTCCCTCACCCCCCTCGGACTC
Source organism: Alopecurus myosuroides (assembly GCA_028641055.1). Taxonomy (NCBI): domain Eukaryota; kingdom Viridiplantae; phylum Streptophyta; class Magnoliopsida; order Poales; family Poaceae; genus Alopecurus; species Alopecurus myosuroides. The sequence goes on along the minus strand of CM054058.1, from coordinate 42,086,182 downwards.
CCCTTTCGACTACATATGCCCCTAAACCTAAAACACAAGGGAGTTCGGAATATTCCACATAAACACAACAAAGCGCCGCCGCCACCCCGAAAATAAATTCGGGGATCAGAAGTTCCTGTTCTAGCACCCTGCCGGGACGGGGATTCGAAGGAGATCATCGCCATCGACACCTCCACTCCTTCTCCATCAACCATCCATGTTTCCCCCGTCCATGAGTGAGTAAACCCCGCTGTAGGCTGACAGGGATGGATGGGATTTTATGAGATTGATCATGTAATAATGCCAGATTGTTAGGGCATAGTGCCTAGTATCCATTGTTAGTGTTTTCTGCCGTTGTTGCAACTTGTTATGCTTAATGCTTGTGACTAGGGCCCGAGTGCCATGATATCATTATTGAACATGTTATTGTTTCATGAGTATAATTATGTTTCTTGATCTTACCTGCAAGTTGTTTACACATATTGTTGTCGGGAACCCGAGGCCCAAAGTGACAGAAATTGGGACAATCGGAGGGGATGGCTGTGATGTGAGGATCACATGTGTTCACAGAGTGTTGATGATTTTCTACGGTGCTTTATTTAAAGGAGCACCTTAATTACAATAGTTTCCCTAGAGGCCCCGCTGCCACGGGCTGGTAGGACAAAAGATGTTGTACAAGTTTCTCATTGCGAGAACGGGTGCCTATATTGGAACACATGCCAATGGTTTTCCTACATGTTCGATGCTTTATTATTATTATCTGCAATGTCCACGTTATTATTATTACATGACCCTTGTTATCCATGCAACACCCGTCCATCAATTCCCTCTATGCATACGGTACTTCCATCCTACTGTTTTCCGCGATTGCTACTGTTGTTATTTTATTCCTACTGCTGCTATAAAACTGTTACCACTGATAAATTGTTGCGAGCAAGTCTACTTTCAGGTGCAGCTGAATTGACAACTCAGTTGTTAAGGCATATAATTATTCTTTGGCTCCCCTTGTGTCGAATCAATAAATTTGGGTTTTACTTCCCTCGAAGACTGTTGCGATCCCCTATACTTGTGGGTCATCACAGAGTCATTTCTTGTTTTGTGCTGTTTTTAGTTTCAGAAAAGTTGTTCTGGAAATATTCTCGGAATTGGACAACACGAAGCCCGGAAGTCTTAGAAATCTGTCGCGCACACGGAGTCCGGAGGGTACCCGTAGGGGGCCACAGGGCCCCCACATCATAGGGAGGCACCCCCCTCTCTGCCCGCGCCCAGGTGTGGTGTGGGCCCCCTGGATGCCCACCGATGTTGCCTTGTGGCCTATTTATACCTCTCGGGAGGTTAACCCTAGATACAAAAGCCTTTTCCACCAAAAACATCTGCAGCCTCCGTCATCGTCAACGCAACTTTGGGAGGGTTCTAGAGCTCTCCCCGGCACCCTGGCGGAAGGGGGAATAATCACCGGAGGGCTCTACACCACCATACCCGCCCTCTAGAATGATTCATGAGTAGTTCATCTTTGGACTACGGGTCCAGAGCAGTAACTAGATGGTTGTTGTTTCCCCTTAATGCCTCATGTTTAGATCGTGTGAGCTTTCCAATATGATAACGATAATCTTATTGTAATGCTACATGTTGTGTTTGCTGGGATCCGATGAATATTGGATGCTATGTCTAACGATTATCAATCTATCATGTTCTTTTAGTGTGTATGTTATTTATGATCTTGCATGGTCTCCGTTGCTAGTAGATGCTTTAGGCATGTAGATTCTTGTAACTCCAAGATGGAGTATTTATGCTCGATAGTGGGTTCATGCCTACCTTTTACTCACACTCGAGTGACAGAAACGTAACGGATGGGGGATGTAGTGTTGCCATTAGACAGAAAACAATGATTTTTACATTACACACTTTGCTTAACACCATTGTCTGTTTGCTTGCAACTACCCATGGTTTGCTCGGATGACATTCTGAGGGTGGATTATTAGTCATAAATGCAGTTGGATAATGGTCTATGTATCTTGTTGTAATGCCCGCATGAATCACATAGTAATCATCAAGTCATGCATATGCACTACGGTGGAGCCTTTATATATGTCAATTGTTCAACTGTAATTTGTTTACCCAAATGTTATATTTCTTATTTGGAGATACACCACTAGTGAACTGTGGACCTCGGTCCATTTACTTTACACTAATAATACAACCACTGCAATCATTGTTTTCATACTGCTACTACTGTTTTCATACTACCATCATGGTTCTCTTTTCATCTACTGCAAACAAGTACCATTTGCCACACCATACGTTTAACCTCTTTGTTTTCAGCAAAACCGGTGAGATTGACAACCTCACTGCTTCGTTGGGGCAAAGTGATTTGATTGTGTTGTGTAGGTTTCACGTTGCTACTGAACCGATACTGCACCCTACCAACATCAGCTGTATCAACCTTCGGAAGTGATTTCTTTCTCCTACTAGTCGATTCAACCTTGGTTTCTTTCTGACAGAAAACTTGCACTAGTAGAGAAATGCCATTCTATGGAATGCCATCTGTGGCGCATCTATAATGCGTGCGCCATAGAAAAGAAATTTTGTGGCGCATGGTCACAGGTGCGCCACAGAAATTTCCAATTCTGTGGCGCATCAACACTGCGTGCGCCACAGAAACAGAGTGGGCCCCACACCAATAAGTGGACTGTGTGTCAGAAGCCCCATTATTATGGCGCACTCCACCTGGTGCGCCACAGAAAATACCAATTCTGTGGCGCACGGCTGTGCTGCGCCACAGAAATTCCATATTCTGTGGCGCATTTTGACAGATGCGCCACAGAATATGGAATTTCTGTGGCGCAGCACAGCCGTGCGCCACAGAATTATGTGCTGGTGCGCCACAGAATTATGTGCACTGAGCACATAAAGATGGCAGCCCCTCTCTCCCCCCCCCCCACTCATTTCATTCCAAGTGTATGTTGCTCACTCGCCCCCCCTTCTCTCCACTCCATTTTTACACATTTAATTCTCTTTTTTTGGTAGGTGAACCTATTTATTCGATGTATAATTGTTGGTGAAGTTTCTTGTTGTTGGGGGGGCCTAATTACTTCCATCTATACTTCGGTCCCTCCCTCTCCTCGCTCTTTTCGCGTCTCGATCGGTATCGAATCTACTAGAGGTGAGTATAGTTGGAGGTCCATATGTCTCGTGTGGCCATCGATCGATGTGTATGGGTGTTTGTCATGCATGTGCAGGTGGACCGATCGATTGTCGCGCGCGTGTGGGCGGTCAGGGTGCATGGATGTTTGCCGAAATGTTGATTCACTTCCATTTCGGCAAACTTTTGCACCCCATATGTCCTACTTATAGGAGAGGTCATGCCGAATTTTTCCGGCGACTATGCATGTTGTGGTTCTAATTTTCTGCTCTCTATGTGTCTGTGCAGGCAACCATGGTACTAGAAATGAGCTCTGCTCGAATCGCTAGATACAAGAAAGACGCGAAGGCGGACATGATTCGATGCAACATGCGGCAGATAAGATGTCCGTGTCGATCATGCAAACTCGTGCGCTGGATTGACCCTGATTCCGGACAATTGGAGGAGCACCTTCTCAGACGCGGTTTCTTTGACGACCGCAACCACGTGGCACCGCCGGCAGCAAAAGTTGTGAACGAAGAAGAGGGCGAGCGAGGTGACGAAGGAAATGTCGGCGGAGAAGATCGACATGACGATGAAGGCGTGAACACGGAGACCCCGCTAATTTCGGCCTTGCGGGACTCTCATGTTCAGGATCTGCTGCTTAAGGAGACGAGCAACGACATAGCTGCAGCTAGGGAGAAAGCCAAGCTGGCGCAAATGGAGATAGACGGGGTGACTCCGTTGTTTCCTGGGTGCCGCCCCGAGGATACGAGGTTGCATGTAACGCTTGCTGCTCTGAAGATGAAGACGCAAAACAAATGGACCGACTCGAGCTTCAACAAGAACTTGAAATTCTGGCACGATCGCCTTCCCGAGGGGAACACATTGCCAAGCAGTATCAACGAGGCTAAGAAAGTCGTGTGCCCTCTTGACCTACCTCACGAAAAATTTCACGCCTGCATCAATGATTGTGTAATTTATCGGGGGGAGTACAAGGACACAACCAAATGTCCGAAGTGCGGCCACGGACGATACAAGTGTGGAACCAACAACAAGAAAATTCCTCGAAAAGTGGTATGGTACTTTCCTATCACTCCCCGTCTTCAACGGTACTACGTGGACCCTAAGGAAGCAAAGCTCATGCAATGGCACGCGAAAAGGGAGAAGCCGGAAGAAGATCCGGAGAAGGGCTATATCATGACACATCCTGCAGACGCTGCCCAGTGGGAAGCATTGGACATAGCTTTCCCGAGTTTTGGGGGCGACGCGAGGAACGTCAGGCTGGGTATGAGCACCGATGGACTCAATCCGTTCGGCAACCAGAGTAGCACACATAGCAGCTGGCCCGTGTTTGTATGGCCTTACAACCTACCCCCGTGGCTGTGCACCAAGAAAAAGTACATACACTTGAGTATTCTCATCCAGTGGCCAAAACAACCAGGTGTCGACATGCATTTGTATCTCGGGCTGCTGAAACACGAGTTAGACACGTTGTGGAAGACGCCACCCCGTACGTGGGACGCGTACACTAGAGATTATTTCCATACGAGAGCCGCGTTGCTGACGACGGTCACAGACTATCCTGGTTACGCGTATGTATCTGCCCAGGTCGGCCACGGATTCTGCGGCTGCGTGAAGTGCATGGACGGGACCCCGCATCTCCAGCTACCAAGGGATCCTGGGTCTTCGAAAACCGTGTACCCAGGGGCTCGAAGGTGGCTTCGCCTGGATCACCCGTGGAGAAAACGCGGTGAGTTGTTCAATGGTAAAGACGAGCCCGATGGAGCCCCGCGCACTAGGAGCGGCGAAGAAATCGACGAGCTTCTGAAAAATTGGGACGAGTGCCCTTCGCCGGGAAAGAAGCGACCCAAGCCAGAGCCGCTGCTGGGTGTATGGAAAGCGAGGTCTGTTTTCCACGACTTGGAGTACTGGCCGGTCCTCCACGCGCCTCATAGCCTTGATGTGATGCACATTACGAAGAACGTTACGGAGAGTCTGCTTGGCACTATTTGCAATTCGGAGAAGTCCAAGGATGGGCCGAAAGCAAGATACGATCTAAAACATTTTGGCATTAGGAAAAATCTACAGGTCCCCGCCGATAGTGATGATGATGATGACGATGAGGATAAGACGGAAGGGACTCAACGTCCTCCCCGCAAAAAGTCTAAGAAGAACACCGTGGTGCTTCCCGCTGCCTGCTTCACATTGAGTCCGCCGGAGCTTGAGCAGTTTTTCAGGTGCCTCGTAGAAGTCAAAGTTCCTCACGGATACTCAGGGAGTATAAGCAGATATCTGGACTTAGCGAAGAAGAGGTTCACCGGGATGAAGTCTCACGATTGTCATGTGCTCATGACGCAGATACTTCCTGTTGCGATCCGAGGGATAATGGACGAGCATGTCCGTGATACGTTGTTTGGCCTTTGCAACTTTTTCGATGTTATCACCCGGAAATCGATCGGCGTGAGGCAGCTCAAGATGCTACAGGATGAGATCGTGGTGATACTATGCGAGTTCGAGATTTACTTCCCGCCGGCATTCTGTGATATATGTGTACATCTCCTTCTCCATGTCGTTGATGACATCAGGCATCTCGGCCCGACGTTTCTGCACTACATGATGTCGATGGAAAGGCAGAATGGTGTCCTGAAAGGATACGTTCGCAATAGGGCCCGTCCAGACGCAAGCATGGCCAAAGGATTTCTAACCAACGAGTGCATCTCTTTCTGCGACAATTACCTAAGCACCGAAGACGATCAAGATGTCGGTTTGTCCACCAGGACGCACCTTGGCAGACTCAACGGAGTCGGTCACCGCGAGGGCTGCCGCGACGTCCATGTCGGCATTCAAAAACGACGCGACGACTTTGATAGGGCTCACCGGGTCGCGCTACAACACTTAAAGTTGATCGAGCCTTTCGTGGAAGAGCACAAAATCTTAATCAATCAGAATTATATTGAAATGGGCGGGCCGAGGAAGATGGGAGACGTAACCAAAGAGCACAACTCCGGCTTCACGCGTTGGTTCAAGCAAAGTCAACTGACTGAAGCACGGAGAAAAATGCCTTCTACGGAAGATGAAAAACTCATATACATCTTATCACAGGGCCCCGGGCAGAACGTATGGACCTATCAGGGGTACGACATCTCCGGTTACAGATTCTCCACCGAGGACAAGGACATGAGTAGCGAAAATCAAAACTCAGGAGTAACTATGCTATCATATGGCGATGCCGAGACTAATGTGGAAGAAAGATACTTCGGAAAGATCGAGGAGATATGGGAGCTCAACTACTGCGGAGAGACAGTGGTGCCAATGTTCCATGTGAGATGGGCCAAGAATGTCAAGAAAGAAGGACGGTATTTCACCACAATGGTTATACCCGATGCCAAATCGAAGAACGCATCCGCGAAAAATGAGCCATGGGTACTCGCTAGCCAAGTTGACCAATGCTTCTTCATCACCGACCCGTCAAGGCCTAGCCATGTTGTCGTGAGGAGGGGCAAGAGGAGCATCATCGGAATGGAAGGAGACGCCAACAAGGAAGACTTGGACAAGAACGGTGATCCGAAGATCGAGGAGGAGTTCGACAAGCACTTCGACATCCTACTACTGGTAAAGTAAGAAGGAAGACATCCCTACCTACCCACGGTTGTCCGTTCACGCGAAGAAATCTCAAGGTGGCCGGCATAAAGTATTCAATCGCCAACAAAAAGGGAAAGAGACGCTAATTAAGCTAGATCGGAACAGATCGAGACAAATTAAGAAGATTTTTGTGTGTATATACATGCATGTGTATGTGTGTATGTAAGACAAGCACTTCTTTCTATATATATATGTGCATGTGTATGTGAGACAATCACTTCTTTATATATGTGCATGTATGTATGTGATTTTATATATATATATATGTGCATGTATGTATGTATGTGTATGTGATTCTTTCTTTCTTTATAATTAAATAAAATATTAAAAAAATATGGGGCAACCAAGATTCGAACCCATGCCATTAGGCCTAAGTACCTCACAGCTAAACCAACTGGGCTAGTAATAGATAACTGTCACATACAGCGTTTCGTTTTTTTTATTTATCTACCGAGCCAATTCTGTGGCGCACCACTGAAATCATGCGCCATAGAAATCTATTCGACTCAATGACATGTGGCCCCGCACATCGTGGCCACATAATAGGCCCAGGTTATTCTGTGGCGCACCCCTTAGATGATGCGCCATAGAATTCTTACAATTCTGTGGCGCATGGGGTCGTGGTGCGCCACAGAATCGTCCTCTCAGCCAATGACATGTGGCCCCATCTCCATCTTCCACACTTAGGCAAATTTCGCAGTTTCATCCATCTCTCTCAAGCGCGCCGTCGACGAACCTCTGGATCCCCTTCTCTTCTCCCTCTCGCGCTCGCCACCATGGAGGATTCGTGCTAGGTGAAGGAGGTGCTAGGTGAAGGAGGTGCTAGGTGAGGAGGAGCGCGCGCCGTGACCTAGCTAGGATCGAGGAGGAGCCGTCTTCCTCGACACCGTCGTGACCTAGCTAGGATCGACCGCGGCCGCTCGAAGGAGCCGTCTTCCTCGACACCGCCGCGTGGAGCAGCCATCGAGGAGGTTCCGCGCCGTTGCCTAGGAGAGGAGGAGCCGCGCCGTTGCCGATCTGTATCGACCGCGGCCGCTCGACACCGCGCCGTCTTCCTCGATCGACGCCTTCCACCTACAGGGCAGGTAAGCCCCCGGCCCTCTTCTCCCTCTCTTAGCCCCCTATTCTCCCTCTCCTAGCCCTCTGATCAGTGGCGGACCCAGATCGCCGCCGGCACAGCAGGTCGCTACTATGCAGCAAAAATCGATGGTTCTGCTCGATCATAAAAAATTGAAAGGAAGTGAGGTTCTTGCACCAATAATTATCAATTGAGACCTGTTAGTCTAGGACTGCACAAGCCCACCAGGACAGGACAATCGATCGAGCACACAGTCCGCACCAATAATTATCCATGTTTGATCATGAACAGCACTTGCAGATTCCAGAGCTCCTTGCAGCACTTGCATTTTGTTTTTGTTGAAGGAAATAGCAGTTATACTGCCAACACATTTCATAGGATAGAAAATATCTGATGCAGAGAAAAGATTAGAATTTTGTGCAGGTTTTTCTTTTGAGATGCCAAAGTTTCGCGAGGAAGTTGATTAATTTCCTTCCAAGCGAATTTCTGGCACTCTTAGACATAGGAAAATTAGCAAAGGTCATGCGCAAATTTTTTATGAATTTTATACTTAGTAGCTTTGTCTGTTCCAAATATTCATGTTTGATCATTTGGTTGTGTAACAATTATTATGATGTTGCTAGCTATTCTGTAAAAAAAATATCACAGAAACTCAAGTCCTCGAGCAGTTTTTCTATGCTGGTTAAGTCAACATAGAAACCATATAAACAAATCCCGTTTTAATCCCGTGTTGTTGATTCAGTAAAGAAACGGAATGTGGCAACGACTAACGGTTGAATACCTCCATTTCCATACATAAAGCTCCATGCCAAAAATCCATGCCTTTCACCTACTTGGATTTACCTTTGGGAACCTCCATGCCAAAAATCCAAGATCTTATGCATCTGGTATTTAGAGTAGAAAGGAGACTCTCTTCTAGCTCTAGTTTTATGTCACAAGGAGAAGGGCTACAGCTTATTAATTCTGCTCTATCCTGTATGGCTATACACTTCCTATGTACCTTGCAATTGCCAGTGGGTATCACAAATCAGCTGGACAAAATCTTGAGACAGTGCCTCTGGAGAGGTAATTCTGAAGTTCACAAACATTCCCTAGCCTCCTGGCTGGGTGTGGTTCGTTTTCAAAAACATAATGCTGCTCTACTCATTAAGCATCTAGACAAGTTTTATAATCAAAAGGATATGCCTTGGTTCAAGTTAATTTGGACAGAATATTACAAGGATAAAATTCCTCATGAGGAGGATTTGACTCGATCTTTCTGGTGAAAGGGTATTTTAAAACAGGTGGACAATTTCAGAGGAGTCTCCAAAGTTAGTTTGGGGTTATGGAACCTCTTTTTGCTTCTGGAAAGACTCATGGGTTATAGGCACTTCCTGCTAAGCCCTCAAATGGTGATCGTGTCTATAATGCTATTTTGTTTCCGGATATTATATCTCTGGTCCAGGGCTAGTAGTCCATGGCTATTTAGTTGCCAGAAGTTTCTTTTGAAGGCCTTTATGTGTTTTTGCTGGAGGTTATGGGTTGGTGTTGTGTAATATTGATCAAATATTGTTTAGTGGGGAGAGCAGCACCTTTTTTTTTTTGCTGTGCTTTGATGTCTAAGAACAGGTAGTACTATATATGATCTTAGCTTTTAATGCTGCATGAAGTATTTTTGCTTCACTGAATCTGTTTCCTGTGCATGTCTAATAATCATCCGTTTATCTCGCAAGACTATCCTTTGTAGTATTTGGCTTTTACATGCTGAACTGTGTAGTAGTGGACTAGTGGGTATGTTTTCCTGGTTATTTGGTAATTATACACCATCAGTTCACTCTGATTTTAGAACGATATTGGTTATTTAAACCGCCCGCTTGTGTCTTTAAGAGTTTTCTTCACTGCTAGCACACTCTAGTGCCACGCAGTTGCTTCAGAAGAAGCATCATATATTCATATTGTGTTGTAGGTTTCCTAAATAAATGCTCTTTAGTAGACAAACGGTTTCAGCTGTATTAATTTTGTGCTTGCTGTAGAAATTTGGACGCCTTGTCCAGTTTCCGGCATGAGTCTGATTGGAAGCATAGAAAGAAGGACCACTTGGTTTTGCTCTGAAGTAAATATTGGTTTTGTATTGTTGAGCAACGGTTAGCTGTAATAAATATAAAATTGCGTGGTTGCTCCTTGAAGTCGATAAATGAAGGATATGCCTTACATGAAGTCGATAACTGAAGTAGATGGTCCTGGTATTACTGAACTATGGAGTAGATATTTGACTAACAACCATGACATAGTGCCAGTGCTAGCAGCTGCCAAGCATCATCTTCTGTTACATTAAGCATGTTGTAGGTAGGGCAAGACTAATTCTCAATGGTCAGAGTGCAGCCAAACACATTGGTCTGGACCTAACAAACTAATTCAAGAATGCCATTTCTGACTCGAGACAACCGTAAACCTCTGCCATCTATCCATTCCAGAATTCAACAACAGATGTGCCACTAGTTGCACTAAACTATTGTCAACGATGAAAGGACACATTGAATTGGTGAGACAGCAGGTTAGAGAGGATAAAAATCCAATAGTCTGCCCGGAAATAGAGACTACCAAGGTGAACTTAATAATAAATCAACACCATAGCACTGTGCCATTTTCCATGTTCTATGCCATATGGTCCTTGATTATTATGCTCAAAGTGTACTTTTGGGCAGCACACAGCAGATGCTAACCCACATATGGGCTCGTGTTCTTTTTCGTGGTGTAGCTTATCTTCTTCTTCAGTCTATTCATTCTTCGGAAATTGAAATAAATAAAAAATCTTGTTCAGCTCGTATCCTTTTACATCCTTCCCTCCCATTTTTACACCAACAACTATATGTGTCCCAAAATTTTTAATGAACCTGCAAGGTAAATCTGACTGTAGCAAAGCAACAGTAAGACTGATACTACTGATACAAGTGGATCCAATGGTGCATGCTTAGGAATCTGACTAAGCACATGTGATGTTTTTCACTAACATCCAGTTATAGGGATTAGGAATCATACCTCATACATGAATGATAACGAAGTAGTTTATATTGAATAATTTGAAATCCAACTCAAAAACTCAAATTTGAATGTTATTGCAGAAACATGTCTGGCTATTCCAAGCACGTGCCCGTGCCCGAAGCCGGTGCCGAGGAAGAGGGCTGGGATGCCCACGCTGCAACCAGAATTGAGGAAGAGGACCGGGAGGACGGCGGTGATATTGATTGGGGGTACTTGGAGGAAGAGGACCAGGATGACAGCATCGATGGTGGCGGCACTGACCGCACGGCGGCTGGTGGTAGCGGCGTCGCCGCCCCGACGACCGATAAGAAGGATAAGAAGCCTCGGGCCCCAAGGAAGGATCGTAGGTCGCAAGTGCTCGCGAACGTCACTGATACAATCACCGAGGTCTCGCCGAGTGGCCTACCATTGGCGCCTGAAGCGGTTTCCTCAGGGTACGGCATGCAGCTAGGATGCATCGTGCGGGAAAGCATGTCGATCAACACGACGGACCTTAGAAGCAGCGAAAACAAGGCTTTGGTCGAAATCCTCCTGAAGAAGCTTCACCAGCGATACACGTTCCCGGAGCCGTTCAACAAAAGGGTGGACTCTTTAGCCATCAAGAAGATGAGCACCGCGTTGAGCAGCTGGAAATCCCGGGTGAAGAAGAACATCAAGAAAGGTAAAAGCTGGGAGGAGATCCGTCGCACAGACCAGACGCTCGAGAAAGAAGATTTCGACATACTGAAGGCGTACATGAACACCGAGGAGTGTAAAAAATGGACAAAATGGGGGGAGGATATGCGGGAACAAAACATAGGGCACCAACATTGCGGAAGCGGTGGTTACCGAGGAAAACAGGTTGTTTGGGAGAAGGAGGACCGCGAGATGGAACGTCTCGGAAAAGATAACCCCTGGCACAAAATCACGGATATACAAGTTAGGAACTTTGTCCGGTCCCGGTACTTCTTAGACTGGAAGACGGGGGAATTCGTGACGAAAGACCAGGACGTGAAGGAATTCGAGAAACATTTGGTAAGGACACATATATCTCAAGTACATGTATATTGCATTGATCTAATAATTAGATAATGGGCTCACCTTAATTTCCTTTTGTCCGAAGGAGAGGGAGTTGCAGAAATCTGACCACTCGTCCGAAGGGTCGACGGGTCGGTGGGACACGCCTTTCAACAGGGCGACGAACGCATACAAGAAAAGGCCGTTGGATGCCCCGCCGACGTCAGCTGGCCGTATCTCCGGCTTTGGGCTAAACATGAAGGTAGCCGAGTACTACGCATCAGATGCCAAGTCGTCGAGAAAGAAGAGGAAGACGACATCGACTAAGGATGATGAGGAGGTCGCGGAGCTGAAGAAGAAGATTGCGGCTCTAGAGAAGAAACTTGAGAGCAGAGAGGTGGACCCCGACACGCTCAATAAATTAGTGGATCAGAGGCTCAAGGAAGTCATCCCCGCTGGGTTGATGGAGGGGATAGCTTCTTGGAACGCGGGGGGTCAAATTGGACCGATCCATCTGCCCACCTTCGTCGGCAGCAACTCAAGCATGAACCGGCAAGTGCCGCCGCAACAGCTGACCCCCCAGACGCCGGCGCCGCTCCTTCTGGTCACATCGCCGCCCCCTTCCGCAGCAATGCCGAAGAATGATGGGCCGGCCGCCGGCATCGTCGCCCTTGTCTCGACACCCGCCGAGCTCGACGCCATCACCAAGGTAACTAATTAGTTAGTCGTGATCTAACTACGCCTTCTCAAGATGACTGTCATCTCATGATGCCTGGTATGTTGCCCAACAGGACGAACCTTGCGTACTCCTGCATCGCGTGGTGCCCGGCGGAGAGTTGGTGGATGTTGCTACCGGCACTATTATACAACCGGGGGAACGCACTATGCACCACTCTCAAATGGAGGAGAACGTGATGAAGGTGAAGTTGGTCAATGTAGTGCCGGAGTATCGCGACGTCCTCCCCCCCTTTCAACCTCCAGGCTGCGACGAGGAGAACACCTTGGTACTTGGAGACTGCACGACTTGGGTGATGAAATGGCCGAAGAGCTAGATTCGTCTTGGGGGGGTCTTGTGATCAAGCGCAACATCGGCGCCACATCCCCTATGGCCCCGCTCAATAAGATCGTCCGGCCCACGAAGCAAAGAGCCCTCCAGACAGCACCCAAGGCTGCCGCCCCTCAGAAGGAAACGGTAGTCGTCGCCACCACCACCCAGAAGGAACCGGCGGTTGTTGCCACCACCACAAGGCACAAAGTGTTGTTGGGAAATATGCCGCAACGACCGGCCAAAAGATCATCAAATGCAGTTGTGCCTCAACCGCCGGCATCACAGCCGCCGTCACCACCAAAGGACGTGGACAACCCGTTTGCTGGAGCCGGTGTCGATGACTATCATTACGATGACAATGTCGACATCAATGCCTACCTCAACACGGGCTACAGCCAAGATAGGTACATGCCTGATATGGATCGTGACGATGAAGCCTTCCGCAGTCACGACGATCAACCTAGGCGTACTGAAGTCACGCAGCGCCTGACCTACCCGGAGGGTACAGTATTCAGCCCTAGCACACTGCATAAGACAATCGTAGGGTCGTCCCGAGCACCCGCACCCCCAGCTCCCGCACCCCCAGCTCCCGCAGCAGATCAGGCCACCCCCAGCAAGAAGATTAGGAAGAGACCTGCTAAAAAGGTCCAGCATACTAAGATCTTGGCCGACGCCGTGGTACGACCCCGTAAGGATGGCTTGACCCGCTTGCATGAAGCTGGGAAACCGATACTGGGTCCGGACGAGATACAAGGGGCAACTGGACCAATGCTCACATTGCAGAACATTATCGTGATGCTAGAGGGCCTCCTTCTTAAAGAAGAGTCTCCAAATTACCCGGCGTTCGTGGTCAAGGTGCCAGAGGGCCCGGACTTCGTCCATGAAGACCCCGCGGGACTGTTCTTCATAGAGTACGAGGATATCTTCAATCTGTTTCACTCGAGACGGCTGGACGATAACTTGGTCCGCCTATACGCGCTCAATGCTCAGCTGCAGATCCAGCGAGAGTTACCCCCGTACATTATGGTAGCGGATCCCTACTACATGCGTGATAGCCAGCTGGAGGAAGGATCAAGTTCACGGACCAAGGCAGTGAAGTACCTCGAGAGCTTCATGTTGAGAAACAGTGAGAACAAGAGGGACATTCTTTTGCCTGTCTTTCCCGAGTAAGTCTCGCGACCATCGTAGCTAATGTTTTTTTCTAGATTTCATCCATTGCTTATCCTGGATTCGATTGCATGTGTTGAGCAGGGACACATACTGCACACTCATCGTGCTTTGCCCAAAGTGGTCACTAGCCGAGTACTTCGACTCGTCGAATAAGACGAAGAAGAAAGACTACACCAGAATAAGGAGTGTTCTCGATGAGGCTCTCAACGGCTACGCCCAAAATGGAGGCACATTCCAAAAGAAACAAGAATGTATCAGGCCGGCTACTGGCAAATACGGGTTCAGGCATGTGACCGAGTTCCCCTGCATCAAGCAGCCGGCTTGGAGCACAAAGGAGGCCTTCTATGCCCTCCATCACCTCAAAGGGATTGTCCGCGATGCAAATAATATGAATCATCCTTCTAAACTCCGAGACTGGTCCAACAAAATGGCGGGGGAAATCTCACAGGAAGATCTTATGCAAGATTTTCATCGTATCAAAGTCAAGTTGTCGGAGATAATCATTGAAGATGTCAACAAAAAGGGAGGGTCCTTGAACCAGCCCATAGGGTTATGCCAGAGGGATATCCAGGCCTAGGTTAGCTCTAAACTTAGGCCTAGCTAGCTACTATTAGTTTGCTCTAAACTTAGGCCTAGCTAGCTACTATTAGTTATCTCTAAACTTAATTAGGCCTAGCTAGCTACTATTAGTTAGCTCTAAACTTAGGCCTAGTTTTATGTTGTATATCTTTGATGCTTATTTTTGTTTCCTTAGTTGTTTTTTGTGAACATATATGCCTTAGTTGTTTTTTGCATTATACTTACTAATATGCTTTGTGTCTATCTATATAGATGACGTACTACGTGGTGTTCGAGGGTCGGGTTCCAGGAGTCTATGACGAGTGGAAGGACTGTAAAGCACGGGTGGACAAGTTCAGCGGCAACTGCTATAAAGGATACGAGACTAGACACGAGGCGGTTGCGAAGTGGAGGGACCACCAGTCGAAACAGAAGAACAAGATGAAGACCTCCATCAAGCTACCGTTCTTGCTCACCATCGTCGCTGTGCTTGTAGTCTATTTCATCTTAGTTTAGGCATTTGTAACTTGACAACTCGAGTAACTATGTGGTGACAATAATTGTTCGATGATGTGTTTGACAACTCGAGTAACTATGTGATCACTTTGAGACAAAATCGATACTTTGCACTATGTATCACTATTGTGATTAAGTAACTTTGTAAAATATCAGTAGTATGTTATATGTTATCAAATATCACTGTTGTGTATAATTCCTGTATAATTCCTGTATATTCAAACTGTATACAGCAGAAACAAATTAAATTTCGAAAAACATCATCCTTTTCTGTGGCGCACCAGTAAATCTTTCTGTGGCGCACCTTATTTCTGTGGCGCATCCCTACGGGTGCGCCATAGAATCTGCTATTCATTCTGTGGCGCATGTTGCTGGTGCGCCATAGAATGCTCCTTTCTGTGGCGCAGGTTGGAGGTGCGCCATAGAAGTAAGTATTTCTGTGGCGCACGGGATTGGTGCGCCACAGAAAATATTTTTGTGGCGTGTGTTCTGTGGCGCACTCCTGTGGCCCCGGGGTGCGCCACAGAATCTCTTTTTGGTGCGCCACTGATGAAGGGATCTTTACTAGTGTTGCCACTGCGCTCTTCACAACCTTTCTATTGGGGTTTACCAACGTTAGCCATCAAGGAGCTCGGGGGGAGCGTCAATGAGCGGGAGTTCCACGGCCACTTCGTCGACGAGCGATAGGCACGACGACGCCCACCACCTCCTGCATGCGCGCGTGGGGATAGGCGGCGCTGCGCCGACCTCGTCCGCGACGGAGGCCGCGAAGAGGAGCGCGAGGGAGAGTCCGCGTCCATGTGGGCCTTGAGAGCGCATGTGCCGTGTCCATGAGCGCCCATAGGGTGTTGCCCCGATGCCGCCTTGTCGAGGAATGCGCCGGTGCTGGGCTTCGCTCCGTCGCCGGTGACCAGGATCTCCACGACGTGCGCATGAGCCCGGCGAGAGGCCGTCCACGCCGCCCGTCTTGGAGCACCGGCGCCACCACACCAAGCCCAGCATCGCCGCAGACACCAGCAAGAGGTCGCCCATGCTGCACCTCCTCAGCTCAACGCCATGGTCGAGAGGCACCACGATGTGGTCGTCCTGCTCCTCGACCCGAACGTCGACATGGGCAGAGATGTGATAGGTGGGAGGAAAGGAGAGTGGTGAGAGAGGGGCACGTGGAGGCTAGCGGTTGGACGACGCGGTGAGAAGTTCTCGTCCGGCGCTCCCAAGAGACTCCCGAGGCCACATGGTTTGCTTGGGGTTCCGGACAGGAAGTGGGGGCTTGTCCGGACGGGGAGCAACTTTGGGGGGCACGATTGGGCACTGGATAGTCGTCCGGACCAAAAAAGGTTTTGGGGAGAGACTTTGGGGAGTACGAGTGGGCACTTGGCTAGTCGTCTGGACAAAAAAAAAAGGCTTTTAGAGAGCCTTTGGGGCACGACTGGAGATTCTTTAAGTGCTCGACACAGGGATGGGGGATTGAGGGCTAATATATACTTCTTATAAAGCAAAACCCCATAAAAATGCATTTATGATTTTTCTATCTCAACATGCAAGCTATCCACATCATCTATTCTCATACCCAATCAATTATCCATGTCATATCCACTTATATTTATTAATCTTTTCATGCAAACCATATATCTTTCCTTTAACTATCCATTTTTTTCACATGAATAGTTTATAATACACAATAAGTTCATGATCATTAATTCAGTATATAACCTCTAGAAAACATAATATATCTTACTCTTTATACAAAACATAATATATCACACTTTTTATACGGTTTTTAACATATATACTTCCTCCGTCCTCGAATAAGGTCTTGGTCAAACCTTTTAAACTTTGACCGACTTTATACAAAATAATATCAGTATATATGATATAAAATCTATTTATTATGAAAGTATATTCCAAAACGGATCTAACGATACCAATGTATAGTATCATAAATTTTGTTACATTTCTCATTGGTCAAAGTTTAAAACAATTGATTTTCATAAAAGGAAAACATAGACTTATTTGAGTACGGAGGGAGTAGTTCCTAGTGAGATCCCGCAGCAACGCGTCGGGGTGTCCATCTAGTTAGCTTAGAATGTTTTGACACGCTCTGAAATTCGTATCGCAACCACCAAATTCAGTTCTCTCCTTTACCCCGTACTAAGGTTCCGCAGTCCCGTTTTAGAGAAAGTATCGTCGCCGACGCTTCGACCCCAAACAGTGCTCCCGCGGTCCCGGCTCTCATGTCCTCGCCATCGCCAGCCGTACCCATTCTTGCTCAGTCCCCGGAAGTGAAGCTGTTTTCCCATTCTGTGTCCATTGGATCTCAGGTATGAGCTGGGTTTGTTTCTCTGAGTTAAATTAATCCCACTAGGCAGGCAAGGGGACCTTGGGCAAGCCAAAAAGGAATTAGATCAGCACCGGCGGCGAGCAGGCCTTCTCTTCTCCGATTTCTGTATTGAAACCGATTGCCCTGCGTGCCTGGATATGCATGCTCTGTTCTCCGATTTCTGTATTGAATCCGACTCCCCTTTGTACAGATATGCTAGTACATATGTAATTGCACGATCCGACTCGTCGTAGGATCGCTGTCCCTCCAGCGAGCACAAATATGAGGCCAGAGGAGCCCGATTTTTCATCGCGTCACAGCAATCTCGACAACTCAAGTATGGAAACGTCGCAGGCTGCCATTGAAGAGGAGGTGGGGAAGAAGAAGATGAGGAAGAAGACCTTCCGGATGTCGCAAGAGGTGCTGGATTATTGCCTTTCCGTCCGGCTGGGACTCGTTTCGCGAAAACTGATTCAACGGGATCCTCCGGCCGCCGCTGATATGGAGAAAGAAAAGCAACGGCTACTCGCCGAGCAGGAGAGATGAGGAGAGAGTACGAGGCCAAAGGCTACGCCACCTACGTCGCAGAGGTACCCGACGATGGTGCTAGGTACCAAGGAGAGGTCACCGACGACGAGGATGAAGAGAAGGATACAGCAGCACTAGGACAGCAAACAGAGGGCACAATCGATGACAAGAAAGAGGAAGGTGAAGCAGAAGTAAACCAAGTAGAGGTCACCATCGACGATGACAAGAAATGCGAAGATACACAGGCCACCGTCGACGAGAAGAAAGAGGAAGATGCAGCAGCACAACCAGAGGTCATAGACGACAATGCAGCTCCTTGGTTCTTCCCTAAAGCTAGAGGCAGAAGAAGATTCCGCCCGGGAGTTGTAAAACAAGCAGGGGGCGGGGGCGTTAAGAAAATTATAATGTAGACTTTTGAAGCTAGCAGCCCGGAAATAATACTGCACGGAATAGAAATATTTTGCAACATCTATTCAGTATGAAATTCATGAAATGGAATAGTCTGGAATACACCTCTGTTGCAGCTAGCGTGTGGTTTCATACTGATGATAGTTTTGTTGATTGTGCACATGGGAGACAGAACTATGCTATACTCGATTTATGCTCTATACTATACTCTACTCTTCATTTGATCCTAGGTAAAGATACAACACGCATGTATGCTCTTAACTGAAGATGAAGGTCTAATAGATGAAAACACAGGTTGCAATGTCATGTGCCTGTATCTTCAAAACAATCTTTGTTTGTGGTAATCTAGAATACAAATTGTACTTTTAGGGATGAGAGAAGAGATATCAAACAAACATTATTCAATATGTAGCAGCCTAGTGCCCAGGAATCCATCACCTTAGATTAGTTTTTGAAACTAGTTATTGTGTTCCAGTTTTCAGTGTACCGGCAATACGTACTTAACATCTAAACTAAGGTCTGCCTAAGAAAATTAGCTAAGACCATTTTAGAGAAACTTAGTGATCTATGTATGCTATCAATAGAACCTGTACAAGGAGTCTTATGTGTCGCAGATCCTCAGTTAAGCACACTGGAACCAGTTAGACCAAGTTCATTTTTAGTCATCATGTTTTCTGACCAAACCTTTGCAACTTAATTCATCTTTGGAATAAATAGTCCAGGTCTTTCAATTAGCATCAATCATCGTCGCAACTGTGTAGTGCTGAGTATGGAAACTAGTACTCCATATGAATGAAGTTATCATATGCTTGGCTTTGGGCAGTAGGACTAACTACCAGATCCTAATTCATTTAGATATAACTTAGCAATCCTTAGAAGATAGATCTAAATAGCTTTAGTGATCTGGTCATTACATGAGGCATGGATCTAGTATAGCACACTAGCACCGTTGTTGTGCATGACTATGACCCAGAACAAGAGGTTCACCGAAACAAGCAGTATCAGGTTCGGAGGTAACGAACAGTATCATGTTGAATTCTATCAAATTGAGAGAGTTTCAGGTTCCAGTTGAAGTGACTCCTGTTCAGTAGGATACATGGCCATCTGCATGCAACACCAACTCATTTTGGTTCCCTGAACCTGAAGTTGTTCCATCCCTGCCATTCCTACATCATTTGCGAGCTTTGGCTGAAACCGGTGGAACAAAATTATGCACCAGACATTGACCAGCACAAGAAACACAAGAGTTGACATGGTTTGGGGAACACAAGAAAGATGGTATGGGTTGGAACCTGAAACAGTTTCTTTAAGTTGAGCTGAGCCTGATATACATAACTCAGGAACCTGATGCAAGCATTGAACAACTGATGTCTTCGCTGTACTTCTTGCTTTGTCTTCTATTCATTTTAGACTACAACAACCATTACATGGTAAACAATGAATTAGTTGCTGGCCCAATTTAACTAGTCCTACTCCTTTCTAGTTCAGTCTTCAGGATGATCCATTGCACCTGTACAAAAGACAGACTTAGTGATCTATGTATGCTAGCAATAGAACCTGTAGGACCTAACAGTCAGATCTTCAGTTAAGTAATTAAGAAACCTTCCGCATGGTGTTAAGGTAACATGCCTTCAAGATGAAAGTACAAGTAGCAACATGACTAAACCTCAATATTGTTATTAAATTGGCGGTGGTGGCAACTTAGATTTCAATTCAAAGCTTTTGCATGTCCATGAACATTTTCAAATGTTCATCTTTTTTTTAGCTCGCTCCCTTTCCACATGCTAGATGGAAATGGTCGCGGCTCCCGTTGCATCGTACTGTGGTGAGTCGCCGGCCACATAGGTGGTGTTGAGATCAAGTGGAGTCAAGGGGCACACAAATGGCAGACACTTGCCGGAACCATGGTACAATAATTGCTGGTTGAGTGTTCTAATGCTTTTATTTTACAAGTACTAGAGTTGAACAAGCTAAGACTATGTCATGAGCTTCAGCTCGACGCAAAGAATTTTAATTATGGTAGAACCATTTCGAAAACTTTTATTTCCAATGGTGAACTTCCACCGGTAGAATTTTGGCCAACTCACGAGAGAAAATGAGCATAAAAAACTGTAACCCAGATTGATTATTCCAGAAAACAGTTTTAGTAAACATTTCTTGCTCTCGGTACAGGGGTACACTGAATAAGACCCTTAATTGGACAATGTAAAATGACAATATTTATTTATATTGAGGCAGGAGATGTAAATGGTACAAATTCTATTTCTTACCTATCCAGGGAAGAGGGAACGACACTGACTATGCTCAGGACAGCCCCAAATCATAAGCAGGTGAGTAACCTGATGCCATGGAGCTAGCAAGCTCTAGGAACAAACCTTGCCACAGAGGGCACGCAATGTGCCTTGTATGAATACCAGGCCTAGCATGAACCAACAGAAGCCGTAAGCTTATGGTCATATTTTGGAACGAATATTTGTAGACTCACAAGATACAACATAATCCTAGGCATCACATGCTGATTGGTGAGGTAAACAGTTTAATTCTAGTACATTGTATTCAGGTTGCAGGAGAAGAGCCCAAGAAACCGTCAGGTTAGATTAATATTTTAAAATAGTTGCAGCACCAGCAATATATACTTGAAAATTTAAATTTAGTGATATCTGTATGCTAGCAATAGAACATGTGCAAAGACCTAAGAAGGTGTTTGGTTTGTGAAAGGCAACGCAAACGTTAACGCAATCAAGCTACAATGTTACTTTAAACGTAATCGAGTAAGACTCAAACTTGTTTGGCTTCAGACTGTAACGTTAACAAATTCGTTCTCGAAAAAAAAAGTTAACATATCTTGAAGGAGCAACAGCGGCGGTGCTCCCCGCCTCCACGAACTGGAGGTGGCAGTGGAAGGGCATACGAGGCTGGCTGATGTCGTTGTCGCCGGCGTCGCGGCTTGAGTCGGCTCCGCGCTCACGAGAGAGGGGATCGAACGGCCCCATCGCCGATGGACACGCGGAGGGCAGCGACAAGCGCTGTGTGGGCTCCGAGAGGATAGGAACTCGACGAGGCGAGTTCTCCCGGATCTAGTCTGATCCGTCCGTCGGGTACATGGATAACCAACTTGCGATGACACACAGCTTCGTGGAAGCCGAGAGGAGGAAGAAGAAGGTGCACGGAATGGTTTCCGATTACACACGTGTTTGGCCGTAATCAGATTAGTGAAGGGCTGGGATTTGTTACCATGGTATCCAATTACAGTCCCCACCCAACCAAACATGATTTGACGGTATCAGGTTCCTCTGTAAGCAGATTACGTTACATATTATCCATATTATCGAAACAAACACGTCTTAATAGTCATAAGGATGACGTATGGATCTTTGTTGCCTGCTTTCATTTCGATTGTACCACTGTATTATATGCAGAGGTTTAAAAATGTTCCAATAATATTATGGCAATTTAAACAATAGAAAACTAGAGATCAAACCGAATGCAAATGGTTACAAATTAATTGCAAGTGATTCATCATTTTAAGATAATTCATAAAATACCTTCACTTCTTTAGAGAGGGAACATGCATAAACAACCAACGGTGGTCTGTTGCGACGCATTGTTGGTCAAGTTTGTAATTAGCACTCTTTGCCACTACTTTAGTACTCCCTCTGTTCCTAAATATAAGACGTTGGGGAGCTAAATTTATACTCCCCCAACCTCTTATATTTAGGAAAGCAGGGAGTATATGATACACATGCTATACATATTCTAGAGAAAAATAGTTGTCTTGAGATATCTTAGTTCCAAAACAAATTTATAACAATTCAATTTAAGATGAAAATTCAGTTACATCTGATCACAGCAATTCAAACAGATTATGGAGTAATGGAAACAATTTGGTATTTAAGACAAACCAATAGAGTAAATCCCATTTCTTCAATGAGTACGTTATTAAAAGAAGATGAGTAGGTTTGATTCATTCCATGTATGTTCCATAGAGTAACACACAACTTTACCATGATACAAACACACAGTAAGAATTTTAATGGTCGCAGCAAGACTCATGCAGAAGAGCGAACAACATGGGATCATACTTTTAACATCCAAACAATAGTTCATTAAAGATAATTCATACATTACATTCACTAGATAAGTAAAGTTCATAAGACAATGAGCATCACTCATCCCACAACTCGAAACATGGCAGTACAAAGCTTAATTAGCGCTGCATGCAGCAGAACATGTAAGTAGAGCATAAGCAGAAATCTAGATTAAGCGCACACTTTCAAGTTGAGAAGGTATATCTTCAAGTTCACCATACATACAGTACTGAACAAGGGTCTGAGCAAGACTGAAGGGACGGATGTTCAGCATCGCATCTATTTTGCTGTTGTTGAGGTCATACCTGTAGGTGCTACCACATTCTTGAAATAGAATATGATCATCGCAGTATATGCAGTTGCTGTCGACGGACGGCAGCTTATCGGCATCAACAGATAGACACCTTCTACCGAGGAAGAGTGCCCGACAGCCAATGTTGCTCACAGGTTCTAGCACTTTTTGCTGAATGTTGACCTTAAATAACTGCACTTTCTCTTGATTATGAGATAAGAACTTACGAGTAACAAGAAGCAATTCTCCAGCAGACTCCACAAGAAAATAGAGACGGATAGCATCAAATGTATTTGCAATCAGCTCTCCGTGATAGTTTGGAGACGTGCCCACGATCTTGAATATT
The DNA here is from genome assembly GCA_028641055.1 of Alopecurus myosuroides. Classification (NCBI taxonomy): domain Eukaryota; kingdom Viridiplantae; phylum Streptophyta; class Magnoliopsida; order Poales; family Poaceae; genus Alopecurus; species Alopecurus myosuroides. The sequence continues at coordinate 42,063,068 of CM054058.1, read as the reverse complement.
CCTCCACCCAACTCGAGAGAGTAAAAGTCGCCGGCATAGGAAACAACGCTTCTGAGGCAGAAAATCTCGCCTTCCAAGCCTTCAAACTGGACCTCACAGAGCGGGCTGGTGACATCAGCACAGTAAACCATGTGGGCGGGCTCATTGCACCTGTCTTCGAAGTAGAAGAGAAGCGTCGGGGTAGAGCCGGCGACTAAAGAGACCACACAGTGTTCCCGAGGAATCGGCGCGGCAAAGGGGAGCATGTCGCGAGTGAACGGATTGACGAGCATGGCGGCGTGCAGGCCTTTGGCAGAAGCAAGGACGAGGAGACCATCGGAGGCACCAACCAGTATGTACTTGCGATACCCGAACAACGGGAGGCGCCGGCGGAGGAAGCGCCCCGTGGAGAGGTGGAGGAAGAGGCGGCCGTCGACGCCATCCGCGGGCTCCTTCTCGTCGAGCATCACCCACTCGCGTGGGCGGAAACGGCAGTCGTCGCCTGCGCCCGCTGCGGGTGGCTTGGGGATGGCGATGCGCCAGCTGCTGCAGACGGCCCTCATGTCGACGTACGCGTCGACGTCGTTTGTGGCCAACAGCAAGTCCGCCACAAGGCGAACTGGATCCATTGGCAGATCCGACCAATCCGCCATGGTGCCTTCGAACTAGTCGTACAAAGTGGTGGATGGTGATGTATGCAGACGGAGAACCTGCCGTAGGCAGCTTCGTCCCCAACTCCGACCACTATATGGCGGCGATTGAGCAGGACAAGAGTGGCACTGGACTGGAGTGATAAATTTGGGGAAAGAGTGGCGGCGGCTGGGAGCTGGGGGGAAAGAAGGTCGGCGCTAGGGTAAGTGAGCTTAAGATGGGCCGGCTTATATCCACTTGTTTGGACTGTATGATAGGGGAATTTGATTTTTTTTTTCCCTTCATTAATTTTGACTGTTCTCAAAAAAAAAAAAAAAAATTAATTTTGACTCACTTAGAGCATCTCCACTCGCCCTTCGCCACCCACACACCCAACACCCAAAGCCCATTCCCATCCGGACGGGCCCCAACATGCCCGCACACGCCCTCCAAAGCCCCTAAAGCCCATTTCCGTCCGAACGAGCCCGAGCACGCCCACTCGCGTCCCCAACGGGTCTTCTGGTCTGGACACGCAGCAATTTCCGTCTGGAAAGCCCAGTTCAACCCCGCCGTGTAGGGGTTCCTGTGGGGGCTGCAGACGAGAAGAAAACGTTGCAACATAGTCACGGATCCGGCATGTCAGCAACGTGGGGGTAGTCAAAGCGGAGGCGGGGATCTTCATCTTCTCCAGAGGCGTCACAGGGGCACAGCGAACCGTCCCGTCAGCTAGTCACAGAGCCGACGCGGCGGCCGCGCCGTTTCCCAGGTCATGCAACCAGCGTAAATGTGTCGCCCTCTCGCCTGCTCGCCGCTGTATATAATGCGCCCTCCTGTGCCCCCTCCACCACACCGCCGCTCCCCGTCTTCTCCCTCATAGTCCATCTTCTCCCTCGTCGTCCTCTCCTTCCACTCTGGCGCCGCCAACGACTTCTTCTGTTGCTCCCTTATCAAACACGAGGTGAGGGCGCTATTCGAAGCCTAGTACCCGTGCACCCCCCCCCCCCCCCCCCCCGATATGCGTGTCGGGCACGGCTTCACCATCGGGCGCTCCGACGTGCCCATCCCGAACGTGCCGCAGGTGAGCGAGGCCACCTCGGGGGCGGGGAGCAGCGGGCCAACCCGGCGTGGGATCCGACGAACACGACGAACACGGTACGCTACGAGGCGGAGTTCAAGCGGTGGAACCGCTCAGCTCCGGCCTGGCGCCGCCAATGCATTCTGGGCGCGGTCGAGGTTCTCCCTCGACTTCCTCCTGGCGCACATCGCCGCCGACAACCAGTCGTGCCTCCCATGGCCGGTGGACTATGTCTAGGAACCGACGCGCGCGACTATGACGCCCTCGTCGTCCCTCTCCCGGTCCTCCTCCTCCTACTCCGCGGGCGAGTTATCGCGCCGCTCTGTGCCTCCATTTCTGTGTGTCCTGAAGATGGAGCCGCATACCTCGACGCCGCCGCATTTGCGTGTCAAGCAGGAGCCACGATCCTCGATACGTCGTGTCGGCGGCCTCCACATTGGCGACGGTGCGCAGTCCGCCCAGCGCCGCTCCACGCCAACGCCGGCGCTAAAGAAGTTGAAGGCGGAGCTGCGCGGCTTGACATGGTTCGAGCAGATGCGAGCGCTCTAGGCGCGGAAGCGACAAAGGACGACCAAGAGGGCCTGGCGTTGGCCTTCGAGGAGTCGTACAACAGGCCGCCGCTGATGTCGGACGCAGCCGCGAGCACATGGTCCGTCGTCGACCACGCGCAGATCACCGGCGCGCCCATCATCGACCGGGACGGCGATTACGGCTACGCCCCGGCGGCCAACGACGACAAGGCGGGGCCGAACAACTAGGTGCGCTATCTAGGCGGCAGCGACGACGGCGACTTCAACGTGTTTAACTAGCGAACACGTTGAATTTAGTTATATTTTAAGTTTTAGTTTGAATTTCATTCAAATATTGTAATATTTCCTAAAAATTTGAATGAAATCAAAGTTTTTTTTTTTGAAATGGAAAGCCCAGCCTCTGCATCAGAGCGATGCACACGGCTTTTATATTAATGAAATCAAAGTTTAAATTTGAGTTTTGTTTAAAGTTTTATGTGTGGGCAGGGGGCTCTGTTTGGGGCCGTGAGTGGGGAGCGGCGCCCCCAACGTCAGCTTCCCGTCCAGACAGACCCCAAAGGGCCGTCTCCGGCGCCCCTCCAGACGCGTACCGGGGGCGCGAGTGGAGATGCTCTTAGAGCATCTATGTTGTCAAAACCAAATTTGTTACATAAATTTCTTTGGCATAACTAGTAATTTGCTGTGTGAGCTAAAATGTGTCAATGTCAAATTACCTCATTGGCAAATGCCAAATTCTCTTCAACGTCCACCCTTCATTCGTATTATTTTATTCACTGTTCCAAATTTGGCACTAGATCTTGTACCTTATCCCACTACCAAACACTTGGCTTTTAGAACAACTAAAAGTGTGTTGCATAATATTGTGGATGATTTAGTTGCCTCACGTTTCTTTGGTTATTGATTATTTGCCCTCTTTTATTAATTCATTTTTATTTTGAGTGGATAGACAATATATGCAACATGTACCATGTGGCCTTGGAAGCCATTGGAAAATCTCTCGCATGTTATTCATCCCCAAATGGATTAAATCTAGCTCGCATAGCTGCCACCAGCCTCGCCGCTTGGCCGCTTCTCCAGATGGGCGACTCCCGAGCACCGCTTGTACGAGTTCGTCATCTCCCGAGCTCCGCAGGGACGAGGTCGTGTCCCCGAGATACCCACACCAGATGTGCATGGTCTACACCTTAGGGAAGGCATCACCGAGCTCCGCATGTACGAACGGCATGGCAAAGATCCGGTTATCGTCGATCGCGAGGTGGAGCAAGCGTGGGTGCCCAAGGGTGAGGGGAGAGAGATGGAGCGCCCGGCAGGTAGCGCGTTCCGGCCGGTCATGATGGATTGGCACGCTAGCAGGCAGATGATCTTGTGGCGGGGAAGGTGTCGCTGTGCACCCTCTGCTCCAGCGGCCAACCACCCTCTCTAACCCTGGTAGTCGTCGCCGCCTAGTTCCTCTAATCATTTTCCCTCTGTTTGTAATTCATGCTTCCCTCTGCGAAGGGTATTTCTTTCACTTTTATGCCGAGTCTTCATCTTCTAACTTTATACACCAATTAAGAGAACATAGTTGTCATTATGAGTATAATGTGCATAGACTCAGAATTCAGTATTGATTGATACATGATTATGTTATTGCTTGCTCTCAAATTATTTATACCTAGTCACCATTTAAAATTTGAAGGTGTCCTCGCATCTATGTTTTGCTACCACGTGAAGGACAAGCTGGATATCAATTTATTATGTTTTTCTTTATGACTGAAACAAACCTATCACTTTCAATGCATTATTATTCTTTTTCAATTATTTGTGTTACTTTTCATGTGCAACATAGTTGCTAAGTTTATATTAGTTTATATAATATTGATCATGACTTTGTTAAAGTACTTTGATCTTAGCTTGCAATGCTTTTACATAACGTTGATCAATATTGTGCTGGCTTTATGTCACCTCAAAAATTATTTTTGTTATCACTTACCTACCCATGGACGAGCAGGAGTTAAGCTTTGGGATGATGATACGTTAGAAACGTATCTATATTTTTGATGCTCCATGCTTGTTTTCTACCAAATACCTTTTGTTTTCCACACGTTTTCTATCGTTGTTTTCCTTCGTTTTTCCTAATGTTTTCATTGACTAACCTATTAATGAGATGCCCAAGGCCAATTGTTGTTTTCTGCAGTTTTTCTATTTCAGAGAAGTTATTAAAGAAATGTTCTCGGAAAGGGCTAAAAATCCACGAATAGTTTTTTTAACTGGAACGAAGACGGAGTCCAAAGAAGAACCGAAGGAGAGCCAGGGGCCAGGGGTGCCAGGCGCAACTCCACTCTAGGCCACGCCTGGTGGGCCCCTGGCCCCGCTGACCACAACCTCACGTTAAGTCTTTGCCTATAAATTGCCTTTAACCCTAATACATCAGGGATGGAGTTATTTTCCACAAAACATACAGAGATACGATGTCACCTCAAAAGTCCAATCTAGGGCTTATGTAGCCATGTTCCGGTACCCTGCCAGAGAGGGGAATCGTCATCGAAGGCCTCAACCTCTAGACTAATGTATGAGTAATAAATCTCGGGACTACGGGTCCATCGATGTAGCTAGATGGTTGTTCTCTCCCCTATGGCTCCTTGTTTAGAGTCTCGTGAGCTTTCTCACATGATCGAGACCACCGTTATGTAATTGTGCATGTTGTGTTTGCTGGGATCCGATGAACCATGAGATTACGATTATTTTGTTCATGTCAATCTGAGATGCTTCACTTATATTTGTAAAGACTTCTAATATTATCTTGCAATGCTCTCCGGTGTTTATGATTACCTTGGCCACGTAATTCCTTTCACCCTCAAGAGAGGGTTTATATGCTCGATAGTGGGTTCATGCCTCCCTTAAATCTATATCGAGTGACAGAAACGTGACAAATAGGGGATTTGATGTTGCTACTAGGGAGAAAACAGATGTGCTCTTGTCTACGGAGGACCACTACTTACATTATGTATTGTTCTTAATGTATTTGTCTGTTGCACACAAAGCAATCACTTTGTTGCTGCAACTTAATACCAGAGAGATTTGCTGGATAGCTTTCTTGAGGTGGACTTTTAGATATGGATGCATGCGATAGCGTTCCATATGACTTAACGTAATGCCTACAATGTTAGAACACGTGAAGTATATCTCGTTGTAATAGTATTGTTATATGTTCATGATTTGTCCATCGCCCAGTTGTAATTTGTTCACCCAACATGTTGTTTTCTTTCGAGGGACACCACTAGTGAACCTATGGACCTCGGTCCTATTTTCCTCATAATTTCAAACTTCTTTCAAGCACTTTCATCACTGTTTCCTTGTTGTTCTATTTTTAACTTTTATTACATTTAAAGACTATACATTTAATTCTCTAGTTTTCAGCAAGATCAGAAGATTGACAACCTTCTTCGAAAGTTGGGGACAAGAGAGAGTTTGCGTGTTATGTGCAGGTTCCATGCTTGTTGACGCGCCAGAAAAAAGCAACCTTCTCCAAGACTACAAAGTTCTACTGGTTCGATAACCCTGGTTTCTTAATTGGAGGAAAAATTTCCGCTGGACTACATCATACCTTTCGCTTGGGGTTTCCGAATAAGCGCGTGATCAAGTCAGCATTAGCGTGGGGGCTGATGGTGTGATCGAATTAATGCGGTGGTCCTAGGGTTCCTCTTGAGCCAAGAAAAAGATCCACCTAATGCATGTCCTTTCCGTTCTGGCCGGAGTGGCGGGTTCCGGAAGCCTCCACCAGTGAACTCCCATAGGCGTGTTATGCCTGGATATTGTTGTATTGGATGTAATTCGGTCGTTCCCACTGGTTCTCCGTTAAGGAGGGTGTGTCGCAAAGTTCTGCTATCTGTTGCCATCAGGGGATATTTTACTCCATGGTGAAGTCCATGGCCGAGAATGTAATGGAAGCCAAGATTGGAGGACTAGTAATGGTGATTGGAGCCTACAACGTTGAGGAACATGCTTGAAGTTTCGGGTTTCGTAGCAGCGGTTTGTAAGTGGGGGCGACAACATGTGAAGTTAGGTCTTACCTTCACGATGAAAATCCAAGTTCTGTCCTTAATTGGTTGTACATGGTAATGGACTTGTCGAATACATTGTTTTGAAAATGGGGATTATCTCCAAGGTGAAAAACCAAGATCTATGATCGGGCAACGATGACGCTGATGCACTGTTTTCTTCTTGGAGACGTCGCTTTTGGAGCACTTGGGCATCCGATGTTGTCTTGGTGGTGGTTGTTCTGTTGCTACAAGGACTGTAACTCTGTAGCGGGACTTTTCTTTTTTTAGTTTTTCTTCTTTTTTGGCTATATGCATCCATCGTGTCTCCGGATGGCAATTGGTACCCGAAACCTGAAGACCCAATGGGTACCCGCCTTAAATGGGGAGGGTTTTGTGAAGAAGAAAAAATAACGTGACTTCTTAACGGTAAAAATTCAGACCCACTGGGTCTAGTGGGGGCGGGTTCAAGGAGATGAACCCGTACCCGTAGACCCGCCGATCCGCTGTAAGGACATCTTTTACGGGGCTGCTTACTTTACCCGGACATGCCCGATTTGAGCAACCCGGCCAAAAAGCAGCCCCTACGGCGCTTCCTATCTCGTGGTCGGGTCTGTTTTCTGTCCGGGCCTTCTTAAACCCTGCCCAAATTTGGTCGGGATTTGAGCGGTCGCGGATGCGCTCTTGCACGGGCGCACGCGACGGATTGGCCCGCCCGTCAGTGGCACAACGCCCGTTTGCCTGCCCCTCCCGTCCTTTTAAATGCCACGCGTCCCTCCCGTCCACACATAACCGCCCCCACTTCCCCACTCTCTCACTGCGTCCCGCCGCTCTTCCACCCCCCACAAAAACCTAGCGTCGCTGCCTCTCTCCCCACCGCCAAGATGTCCCACCACTGGTGGCTAGGGGGGGGAGAACGAAAAGGAGGCCGGGTCCTCGAGCCGCCGCGCCCCCTCCACCCCCAGACCCCTTCCCTCCACCTCCTCCTTTCCAACTAGCCCCGCCGGCATTCACAGATGAGGAAGAGAACGACCACCGCGTGCGCCGGCGTCTGTACCTCAACCCAGACAAGTGCCAGTGGTACTGGGACAATGCGTTCCCAGTACCATGGACGTACGTCCACCTTGCGGACGGGTGGCACCTCAATCCGAATAGGATTTTGGTGCCGCCGGTCTCCAAGCAAGACCTGGCGCGTAAGAACGAGATCCTACGCCGCCTGGAGGAGCTCCCCGAGGACCTGCGCATGCATCTAGCATTCGTGTTGGACAGTCCCCATTGGGACACATGTTTCGCCGACGAGCATGACCTCTGACGACATGCTTTCTTCAGCGCCTGCAACGCGTGGGACCCCACAGTACCCTCCTGCAAACCTACCTCGCCGCCACCGACGCCACGCGGCTGCATGGATGCTGCACATCGGCAGCCACGTGCACGGTCCGGTAAAGCAGGAGGAGGAGGAGGATGACAAGCCCATCCCCAACGAGGTCATGTGGGACGGCCTGGGCACGGCCTTCCACGACTCCGCCATGGAGGCCAGGGCGCGCCAAGAGGAGGAGGAGGGCGAGGAGGCAGCGACCCTGGTGGCGGTGGCTACGGTGGAGGCTACGGAGGTGGAGGAGAAGGCCCTGGCACGGGCAGGGACAATACGAGAGGCCAGGCAGGTGGCCCTGGCGGCGGAGGAGGCCAGGCTGGCGGACCAGAAGGAGGAGGAGCGCGCGGAGTCGCTGCGTCGCTGTCCCAGGTGGTTTTTCGCACTGGTCGGCTTGACCTGGGAGTGGACAGGGACGCCACCAGAGCTGCGGGAGGCGCCACTGGCCCTTGCCCAGCCAGACACGACGCCGCGCCCCTCGGGCTTGCCGGGCCACCTCTTCTAGGAGCCCGACTACGTCATCCTCGATGACGAGGATGAGTAGCTCCGGCAAGCGGTGGTCGGCCTTAGCTAGGTTTAGGATTTTGTTTTTTAATGTAAAAATTGGCCGTTTGTGCCCTCCCCCTCCCCCCCCCCGCCCCCCGAAGTAAGCAGCCCCGTAGGGCACTTCCGCTTTTTCCCTTGTCCTCTAAGCCGGACTGCTGCTCAAACGGATGGATTTGTCCGTGTTTTGACCGTGGTTTGGGCAGCTCCGTAGGAGATGCCCTAACTCCTAATTCTACCCCTAATTCTACTCCACAACCCACCCCACGCACACACACACGGCCACACAGGCACACAACACGGCAAGTTTTTGGAAAATGGTTAGTTTAGGCCGACCTACATCCGCGTAGCGTAGGTCACCTCGCGTATGCGCGTTCGCGCGATGCGTGATGGGCTTCTTCAAGCCAGCCTTCGATGGAGCCTAGTAATTGGGCTGCCAATGGCCCAATTTGTTATTTTGTTTTTGGTTCCAGTTTTTGTGCGGATTCAACAGCCCAACTGTTTAGTGTCATCTCTATGCTAAGTTGTTTGCTATTTTCTTTTCATGTTGTATACGTGCTTTTGATTTGTAATAAATACAAATGAATTTAGTTGAAAAAGCACACACAACATGTTGCATTTGTGTTCTGTATGATTTCGTAGGGAATGCATATGTTTTTATAGATTTTATTTTGAAACGTTGTGTTTACGTGGTTCTTCACATTTTGTAAACATGTGATTTTTTTGTTGCAGTCGATTTAGTTTTTTGTTGGCCAATTATTTTGTTGCTTACCAACATTTTAATTGATGCACATAATTTTTTTGTTTTAATAGGTTGTGACTTTTGTTGAATTGTTTGAATTTTTTTGTTGCAACTCAATAACATATTGTTTAACTATTATTTGTAACATTAATTATTTTTGGAAAATTGTGTTGCAATATTTTTTTTGTACACGAGAAGATAATTGCGACACCGGTGAATTTGTTGTGATGGCAGTTTTGCTGTAATTATCGAGAAGACCGGGGGCAACACAATATACCCCTTCGTTTAAGTGGGGCTGCTGTGGAGTGCGGGTTCTATATCCAAAAAATAGGAGGGCGAAAATGTAAAATGCGCTACCCTGATTTCTAGACGTAGGATGCTGATCGGATGGCTCACGAGGGGACCTAGATTTGGCATCTTTAGGGGGACCTGCGCCTAGCGCACCCCCAAGTTTTTCTGTTCTTGGAATTTTTTCCAACTGTCCATTTAATGCAGACTCTTAATGTATGAGTGATCTAGTTGTTGTGGCTCTTACGACTACAAACTGCCGTCTTCTTCCATGTTCGGTTCAATGAGGATCCTCCCGATTCAGATTAGGCGTAGTAGGCCACGACTCCCTCGCTGGGTAACGCATTGCCCCGCCCAGTGCCTCAACTCGCCGCACCTTCAGATTCCAAAATCTGCAGCGCCGCCGCATCTTGCTTCTCCTCCACTCGGATTCCCCCATCATGTGTCTCTGTGCCGTCGCAAGCGGCGGCCGCCGGGCTGGCCTCGTCCTCGAAGCCCCGCCGCATAGTGCAGCCAAGGCCAAGCATGAGTGCATCACTGCTCGCCGCCCCTGTCCTCCTCTCTCGCGGGTACTCGTCGGGACCTGCAAACCCGGTGGGTCGCGGGTCTGGTGGGGAGACAAACCCGAAGGCGGGTATGGAGGCGGGTGGCGGTGGAGGGGAGAGGTGGTTGGGCGGGTATGGGGCACTACTAGAGATTTGCTTATAGCAGCATATCCTACCACAGGCGAACAAGAAAAACCATGCGCCTGGGCTAATTAGCGCAGGCGAACAGGTAAACGGTGCGCCTGGGGTAAGCCTGTTACCCCAGGCGAACCAAACTCAGCCGCGCCTGGGGTAAAGTGTGGCAGGGCCACCACCGCCGACCCCTGGCACTCTTCCTTTACCCGAGGCGAACAGAATACCAGTTCGCCTGCGGTATAACAAATACCCCAGGCGAACCCGAGCAGAAGCGCTTGGGGTAAAAAGTGGACTGGGGTAGCTCCCGTTAGCGCAGGCGTATTACATCTCTGTTCGCCTGGGATAAGGAAACGCCTGGGGTAGCACCCCTTAGCGCAGGCGCATCCCATGCCATATTCGCCTGGGGTAATCTTTGCCCTCAATATAAGTGCGTCCAGCCACCCACCACCACCCCTATCCACCCCACTCACTCACTCACTAGTCCAAACTCGAGCCATTAGTGCTCCTAGCTCAATCCCCCACACCCCTCCACCATTTTTAGCTAATTTAACCAATCATGTTTGTTATATTTTAGCTAGTATGCTACCCCACTTTCCCTCTTCCAAATCTCTCCACTAGATCTACTAACCGGACACTAGATCTCAGCACAAATGCACCACTAGCTACTTCTAGATCTATCAATCTCTTATCGGTCGTCTCTTCGGTGATCTTCGACGTCGTCATCGCGTCTATATATTTTGCATTGTGTGTCATCTTAATAGGTGCGTGGGATTGGTCGGTGGATGAGAATTCGTTCTCTTTTTCATTTTATTGTGTTGCCATGAGGATGAGTTGCCAATGTTTTGCCGAAATGTTGATTCATTTCCTTTTCGGCAAATTTCTGGCGCTCCGCGTTACACCTTTTGTAGGAAGGTCATGCCGAATTTTTTCGTGAAAACCGGATCTAGTTAATGAAACCTCTCTCTCTTGCATTTTGTAGCAATGGTCATTGCGATGAGGACAAGCGTGGTGCATAGGTACGTGCGACGCGCGACGGCCGAGATGCATCGAAACAACCGCACCGAGATAGAGTGTCCGTGTCGGAAATGCAAGCTGGGGTCTTTGTTCAAACCAGATTCTGGTCATGTGGAGAAGCACCTGCTCAGGTATAGTTTCATGGAGGGCCACACTAAGTGGATGGATGACGATGAAGACGATGATAACGTCGAGACCAATTGGGCGGCGACATGTGAAGATGATCAGGAGGAGTCTGAACATGGCAATGGAGAGGACGAAGAGGCGGCTGTCCACGGAGACGACTATAATGAAGAAGAAGGGAGTCATGGTGATCAGCAACATGCAGACGAGGACATGAACACTCCGCTAACTTCAGTCGTGCGGGACCCTCATGTTCAAGATCTTCTTCTCAAGAACACGTCGACCGACGCCAGACGTAAATCTAAGATCACGCAACTAGAGATAGACTCTGCAACTCCGTTGTATGACGCAAGTCGCGGGGAGGAGGAGTCACGCTTGAGAGTAGCTCTGGATCTTCTTGAGATGAAGGCAAAACACGGATGGACCGACACAAGCATGGACGATCTTCTGCGATACTGAAGACGCACTTACCTGAAGGGAACACATGTGCTAGTAGTCTACAGGAGGCCAAGAAAATCGTGGCCCCCTCGATTTACCGCACACAAAATACCACGCTTGCGTCCGTGACTGCATAATTTACCGTAACGAGCACGCGGACCAGATCAAATGTCCGGTGTGCGGTGTTGATCGTTACAAGAGGGGGACGAAGAAAGCTCCTAGGAAAGTTGTGTGGTACTTTCCACTCATTCCCCGTCTGCAGCGGTACTTCGTGGACCCCAAGGAAGCAAAGCTCATGCGCTGGCACGAGGACAGAAAGAAGGCGGTGCTGAGCGATCCAGAACGTGTTGAAAAACCAGTGCTAACACACCCTTCGGATGCACGTCAGTGGAAAGCGTTAGACGCATTCGATGAGGAATTCAGGAACGACCCAAGGAACATCAGGCTTGTTGCGAGCACCGACGGTCTCAATCCGTTTGGCAATCAGAGCAGCAAACATAGCACCTGGCCCGTGTTTGTATGGATGTACAACCTTCCCCCAGTGGTTGTGTCTGAAGAGGAAGGTACATACACATGAGTATGCTGATTCAAGGGAGCGACCCAGCCAGGGAGCGATATCAACCTATATCTCGAGTTATTGAGGAGGAGCTAGACACGTTGTGGGAGGAAGGGGTGGAAACATGGGACGCCTTCAAAGACAGAAACTTTTCGTATGAGAGCCGCACTGATCACGACGGGTGCAGGACTATCTCGGATACGGATATATTGCGTGTCAGGTGTGCCATGGACACAAGGCTTGTGTCAGGTGCATGGAATTTACCCCGTTTCTACAGCTACACAAGGATCCCGGATCTTCTAAAACCGTATACATGAGGCATCGAATGTGGCTACCACTGAACGACCCGTGGAGAAAGCGTGGAGACCTGTTCAACGGTAAAGATGAGCTCGATCTACCTCCACGCAAGAGAAGAGGAGAAGAGATCGATACTCTATTGAAGAATTGGAAAACGTGTCCTCCGTCGGGAAAGGTACAAAAGCGGAAGCGAGGAGAGAAAAAGTGTCCTCCGCCAGAAGGACCGCTCTTGGGGGTATGGAAAAGGAGGTCCGTGTTTTGGGACTTGCGGTACTGGCCAGTCCTCGGAGTGCCTCACTGCCTTGATGTCATGCATATCACGAAGAATGTGTGTGAGAGCTTGCTTGGCACCCTGTTCGACATGCCAGATAGGACCAAAGACGGGCCAAAATCAAGATACGACCTGATGGCCCTGAATATCAGGAGCGAGCTTCACTTTACCGCCGTCTACGCAGTGAACAGACGGAGGAGGACGAGGATGGGTGGAGGAGATGGACGACCGCCAGCGGGAAAAACGGCTAAGAAACACCAAACTCACCGCCTAAACCCTCCTTGCTTCACTCTAAGCCCGACGCGCTCGCGCAAACTATCACATGCTCTCTCGGAGAGAAATTATCCCTATAGGATACGCGGGGCTGATAAGCCGATACCTAGACGCGGAGGAGCAAAAAAATCTACAGCGGGATGAGTACTCAGACTGACACGTGATGAAGGTCGCAGATACTCCCGGTTGCAATCAGAGGATAACTGGAACCGCACGACTCGTCAAACGCTCACTGGCCATATGTAACATTTTCGCTGTCATCTCTCGGACGTCCGATAAGCGTGAAGAAACTCGGAGGCAGCAGGAGAGATCGTCACCATCCTATGCGAGCATGAGATGTATTTCCCCACCAGCCTTCTTTGATATTATGGTACATCTCTTGGTCCATATCGTGGACGATATCACCAATCTTGGGCCGGCATTCTTGCACAACATGATGGCGTTAGAAAGAATGAACGGGATCATCAAATCATTCGTTCGTAATAGGGCACACCCGGATGGAAGCATTGTCCAGGGATTTCTCACCGAAGAATGCATCTCTTTCTGCAAGAATTTCCTAGGCGATGAGAAGCCAGCTGTTGGTTTGCCCGCGAACAAGCACCTTGACAGGTTCATGGGGGTAGGCCACAACACTGGCAAAAGGGTAATGGACGCGGACTCCTGTGGTCGGAGAGCCGACTTTGAAAGGGCCCACCTAGTAGTGTTACAACACATCGACGATGTCGACCCTTGGATAGAAGAGCACAAAACCGCGATAAAAAACAGTGCTCGCAGGCCGATGACGGAAGATGAGATATTTAGAGCACACAACTCCTCTTTCGCGACATGGTTCAAGAAGCAGATTGATGCCGATCCCCCGCCAATGACATGTGAGAAAGATAAACTTGTATTGGCCTTGTCATATGGCCCCGCGCCCAATCTGATGACTTATCAAGCATACGACATCAATGGGTACACATTCTACACGGAGGAAAGAGACAAAAGTAGCGACTATCAAAACTCGTCTATAACGATGGAATCTTACACGGGCGAAGAGGTTAGAAGATACTACGGAAAGATCGAGGAAATTTGGGAGCTTGACTACGTTGGGGTAAAGCTGCCGATGTTCCATGTCAGATGGGCTACAAACGTCACGAAAGAAGACGAATATTTCACCACTATGTCGATGTCTGAAGCCAACAAACCCAAGTCCCAGAACCCCACCGCGCAAAATGAGCCCTGGGTATTGGCTAAGCACGTGGAGCAATGCTTCTTCATAACCGACCCGGCAAAGCCTAGTCGTGTTGTCGTAAGGAGAGGAAAAAGGGCCCTCGTCGGAATGGATGGAGTCGCCGATGAGAAGGACTTCGACGGCTTAGTCGGAGACCCGATGATGGAAGAACCCGGTGAAGACGATGCACCATACACCACAAGAAGAAGCAGGACCACACTACCTAGGGCAGGTCTTCCATTCACAAGAAGAAGTCACAATATGGCGGTCACGTATTCAACATCGACCAAGAAAGGCAAGACTAATATTGTGACGAAAGGTTGAGAGAGGGAAATACTCGCGATATAACATGCTACTAGCTATATGTACAATGTGTTTTTAGAGAGAAACACTTGCGGTATCTCGCTAAACCAATCTATTTACGCTCGATGCGACATTAAATTTTTTTGCACATGTTAACTTTCATATGTACGTATTTTTTAAGTGAAAACCAACATGGGGGAGCCACATATTATAGCATTCGTATTGCTCGATGTGTCCCAGGCCGCGGGGCTGGGTAATTTAGAAAATCTTAGCACAGGCGCATCATCTAGAAAACGCGCCTGGGGTAATATTTATCACAGGCGCTTTTGACAGGACATGCGCCTGGGGTAATGCCATGTGGGACCGCGCAAACCTAAATCCTACGAAACTTAGCGCAGGCGCATTATCTAGGTAACGCGCCTGCGGTAAGGATCTGTGGGGCCGCGCATAACAAGGCATCGAGCAAAGCACATTAGAACCGGCTTGTATCACAAACCGGTTCTAAAGGGTCTGTCCACTGGGCCCCCCTACCTGCAGCAAATGGCCGCAGGCCTTTTGGACCGGTTGGTATAACAAACCGGTCCTAAAGGCCATGAGGCCATTTGCGACAGGGTGTGGGGCCCAGTGGAAAGATCCTTTTCGAACCGGTTTGTATTAGAAACCGGTGCCAATGTGCTTCTTTAGTATTCTAAGTGACCAGATCTCCCCGCACCCACACGAACCCACACGCCGCCGCCGTCGCCAGTGTCGAGAGGAGCAGAGCAGGTCGTCGCCCACTCCGTCGTCGCCCACTCCGTCGTCGTCGTCGTCGTTGATCCAGGTCAGCCCCTCTCCCTCCCATCCCCCCTCCAATAACGCCCGCGACTCGTTGATGCTCGCCGTGATAGCCGCTAGTCTCGCCTCCATCGTTGTTTCCGGTTTCACGTCATTGTGGGAAGACGTGCTTGAAGTCGGCATGCACTCCATCTGCCGCGCGACGGAATTCCCGCAGCGCCCCATGCCCTGCTGCACGACCTGCTCCGCGGGCGCCCAGGAAGCCTGCATATGCGAGCGATATGAGCCAAAGTCGCATCCGTGGACTTCGAGCGCTCTGCAATCTCCTGAATCGCTGCCATGGAGACCTCGATTGTCACACCCCATGGCTGCCGTTGTGCATTTTTTTAGACTAAAAGGGGCTGCCCCCCGATTTCATTGAAATCACGAACAACAAATAGTTTTAGCAGGTTCCTTACAAACGGCAACACCACTTGTAGTGCATTATATCTCCAGGATTCATTTCGTTTGTACTGCTGTCAATTGCCTTATTATACTACTAGAGGTTCCATTTCGTTTGTACTGTTGGAAGTATCACCTAAACTCTCCGACAGGTTCCATTTCGTTTGTACTGCTGTCAACTGCCTTATTATACTACTAGAGGTAGGTGCTGCCATTTGTCTTTGTTTTGTGATAGCTATGCTCCTCTAACCTCTATGTGTGCACTTTCTTAATTTAATAGAACATGGCTTGCGGCGTATGTCGGTCCCGATGTGCCGAAGGACGATTCAGTGGGACTTATTTTATGCTTCAGCTCCACGACGGTGACGTTGATTCGTTGGTAATTAACAATTCTTTTTATGTTAACTTGTTCTTTCGTTTTACTATCTAGCTTGAGACTTGTGTTTATTAACAAAATATTCTTTATATTTCTTTTTTAGATTCTACCATGCAATATTCGCGACGAATTCAACGAGTTAGTTGGCAGTAACGTGGATTTCAATGTTCATGGGACCACCTACATTCTTCGAGTGAAAAAAGAAAGAACGAAGACCTACTTCTGCGGGCAAGCATTGCAGGCTCTCATCGCCACGTACAATTTAAGCGGAGGTGATTACATTCACTTCTCTATGGAAGGACCGCAACCTCGCATCAAAATTGTGTATATGGGCGGGATTGCGAGCGAGGATGGCGGGAGTGAGGAGGAAACTGAGAACACCGAGGATATGGACACTGAGGATGATATGGACGAGGAGGACCCATGGAAACATGTGGTGGTTGCTCAAAGAGCGAATCTTAGCGAGATTGAGAAGGAATGTGTCCTTCAGAAACTTGCCGAGATAGATAGCTACATCGGCTTCCCTTTCGTGCATCGCATCACCAACACGAACATCTCCAATGGACATGTCATGGTATGTTTCTTAACACTTTCTTATTCCTGTAGTTGCTTATGTTATAATGTGGCCGGTATGTGACTTTGTGCTTTTATTCTATCTTGGAATTGTGTTCTAGAAAATACCTATGGCGGTAGCGGACAGTGCTGGCATGGAGCCCGGTACCATTGGAGTACGCAGTGGAGAATCCGGACATGTCACCGCAGTTCCGATCACGCGGGATAATGCTGATGGTCGGGTCATCCTCAACTCTCAAGCATGGAGGCAGTTCCATTCCGCAAGAGGTGGTATGGAGGCTGGACGAGCTATTCTGATCACCATGAGGAATAGTGACGTCTCCAACTTGGACATGATGATGGTCATCCACTACATCACCCCGCTAGATCGATAGATGACGAGTTTGTTCAAATTAGAACAAATAATTATTTCCATCTCACTAGCTAACTGTTGGATTTATTAGTAGCATGGATCTTTTCGAGACTATGTAATTTTGTTAAACTATGTGTGGTGATGATCGAGACTATGTGTTGATGATCGAAAATATTTATGTTATATAACTTAATTGTGTCATTTTGCTGTTATTCTGTCAGCTTGATACTTATTTCTGTCATTTTCCTGTAATTCTGTTATTTTGGTTTTCTCTTATTTTTTGATATAGCAAAACCATAGCCCAGGCGAACAGTAGAAGGTACCCCAGGCGCATCTGTACCCCAGGCGCACAGCGCTTGTTCGCCGCAGGTAAGTGTTTTACCCCAGGCGCACGAGTAGTATTCGCCTGGGGTATGCGTACTTACCACAGGCGCATTGTCGTATTCGCCTGGGGTAAGCCATTACCGCTGGCGATACGGTCCCAGGCGAACCAAAATGCGCCTGTGGTAGGCATTTTCTGTTCGCCTGGGGTAAGCTTTTCCCTAGTAGTGGGGGGGCCGAACCCGGCGGGTGCCATCCATAATCGTATCATTAGGACATTGCGTTGTTGCGGAGGCCGAGTGTAATTGGTATCTTCGCTATGTTAATATATACTTTATCAAAAAAATAAGACATAAACAACTGATCATATTTTGTTCGTATGCTTTATAGTTAAAGTGTTATTTGAAGGTGGTCATCTGTGTGTTGTGTCTACTTAGGTCACCAGAAAGTTCTGAAGATTCTTGTGGGTTGATGGATTGAGCCCTTTCCAAGATTTGTGTGTAACGTGATAACGAAATGGGGTGCTACTGTTTGCTGGACTCTACGGAAAATTGAAAGAATGCATGTTTAAATCGAAAGATGCCAGATGATCTTGATACTGTTATTTTCAGGCGTTGCGAGATGATTAGGGATATTAAGAGAAACCAAGATAAGGGAAACTTGAAGATGGATTTGAGAAGATTAAGAAGCTGTTGAGGGGTATATTTTATGTTGCTCATGAATGGGCTCTGACGGTGGGAAGAATTACAAAGTTATCATGATCTAAATTTGTTGTTCCTCTTATTTTATATGTTTCATAGTTTGATTTGGTTTTGTGTGAGCCCGAGTATCTGTTGCATGCCTCTGGTTTTTAAAATAGGGAGGTGCTTTTTGTTTGTTTCTGTTTTATCTTTTGTTCTGGTTAAACTATGTAATACATATAGTTTCACTAATTGAAATTAACGAGAATAACTCGTTTTATCAAAAAAAATTATCTTATAGCACGTATGGAAACATTCAACAAATAATTTCAAAATATCCAATTTGTCAAACCGAGATCATATTAATAGTGGATGTGGATCCATAGCTTAAATAAAATGATAGAGAGAAGCATGTAGGTCCCTTGATTAAAGCAGTAAAGTTAATCATCAACATATTAGGATATAAGATGATAGCGAGATGCATTATCTCTAATGATTTTGGCTACATCGATGATGTGATGACCAAAGATTGTGATAGGCTTTTTATTTGGCACACACGGTTCTGGTAAAGCCGACATGCGAGCGGTGTGGTACTGACGGTTTTGGAAAAACTAGTGTACTTATTTATGACATGTCTTGCGAATGTAAGAACTAAAAAATGGTGTGTCCTCCCACATTAATGCAATACGCCCCACTTCGATTGAATCTCTATCTTGCACTGCTGAACTTTATGTACTCCCTCCGTTTACATTTAGTTTGCGTTCTGGGATAAACACAGATACCAAGGAGCACTTAGGAGGGGCTAAATTAGCAAGTTGATGGACTGGGTTAGCCCCGGTGCGATCCCGCTTCGTGTAGTCCCTCGGTTCATATGTTGCCATCCCTAGGTCCATATTTTCCATCAATTTCGGGGTTGCATTGGCCTAGGTCCGCTGGTCTCCTCCCGCATTCAGTTCCACTATGCGCATGCTACGCTCTCGCTGACCAATGAAGTGTGCCACTTTAATGCTTCTGAAGACTAATCGTGGGGGTAAATCATGGAATCAAGTGGCAAAGAGTTTAGAACGCTGTGTAAAAGGGGAAATTTTAAAAGGCTAAAACGCAAACTAAAAGTGAACAGAAGAAGTACTAACCAAGTAAATCAAAAGTCTCAACCGATGAAAAGAGTTAGGCAATATATTTCAATATTTTGCCTCACAACTAGGCTACTCTAGACCTATTAAGGCTAGAAATATTTTTTTGTTAATAGTGTGTTGATATGTGAGAGCTAATTAAGAGAAAGAACAATAATATAGCCCATAGATGGCTACATGATCTTGCCATGTCACAAAAAGTCATGTACTCCCTCCGTCCTGTTGTATAAGGCATAATACCAAAAACATGCAGTACCATCTTGTAGACATATTTTGCATAATTTTTTTCTAATTAGTGGGGAGTTGGTTCTCTCCACCCCTATCAACCAATTCTCTTCTAATGAGTACTGTTTAAACCCCAAGCCTACAGAATTGCTATATGTGCCCTATACACCAGACGAAGGAAGTACACCACATAGCAATACAATAAGCTGGGTATTAGATAGGCTTTATAGCATATTTAAATAATTCAATGTTTGCAATTCGGTGCATGCATAAAAGACACACTGGCCTTGCAACCACTGCATGTATCCGTCTTAGCTGTTCCAACTCGGCTGCATGCTGATGGTAGCGTGTTGGGTTTTCTGCTGAAGCGTCCGCTTCCTTATCTCTAGCTCCTCTCTTCTCTTTTCTCCACGTAGCATTTAAATGACGCGGACTTGCTTAGGGTATTCATAGTATGTGTCAAATTTGGTTGCCAAATACCATATTTGGCTTTTGGCATCGGTTTCTTACATTGTAGAGTTGTCAAATTTTGATGCTGAACCCAACTAATTTGGTCTTGGAGCAACTAGAAGATCCAATACCAAATTCATTGAAGTGCATAAAATAATAAGATGGAGGGGTGGGGCTAGAGAGAAGTGAGCAACCCAAAATATTGTATCATTACTTTGTACTTAGTGGGCTACACATTTAGTGATTTTGGCATTTGGCTTTGCCTTTGCCACATTGTAGCTAACAGTGGCGAATCTAGGATTTCTCCTCTATTTACCGGTTCAATAAAAAAATTGCAAATTTGATTTCTAATAGGTATAAAAGCTATATTCAATATACACTGGTAGAAAATAGGCCTATAGTCCCGGTTCGCCAGGGCCAGTAGTCCCGACCGAGCAACCGGGACTAGCTATGCGCGACTAAAGACCCCTCCCCCTATAGTCGCGCCGATTACGAACCGGGACTAAAGGCCCGGCCACGTGGGCGGGTGGCGAAACCGGGGGGCGGAGGACCTTTAGTCCCGGTTGGCCACCTGAACCGGGACTAGACTTTTTTTCGTTATTTCCTTAATTCATTTGGGTTTCTAATTATTTTTCACACCAATTTTTCTCTCCCTTTTTTTCACTCCCTTTTTTCACTCCCTTTTTTTCAGAATTTGTATTATTTGCTTAGTGTCTAACTACAATTATTTCTAATAGGTATAAAAGCTATATTCAATATACACTGGTAGAAAATAGCCTATAGTCCCGGTTCGCCAGGGCCAGTAGTCCCGACCGAGCAACCGGGACTAGCTATGCGCGACTAAAGACCCCCCCTATAGTCGCGCCGATTACGAACCGGGACTAAAGGCCCGGCCACGTGGGCGGGTGGCGGAGCCGGGGGCGGAGGACCTTTAGTCCCGGTTGGCCACCTGAACCGGGACTAGACTTTATTTCGTTATTTCCTTAATTCATTTGGGTTTCTAATTATTTTTCACACCAATTTTTCTCTCCTTTTTTTCACTCCTTTTTTTTTCCAGAATTTGTATTATTTGCTTAGTGTCTAACTACAATTATTTCTAATAGGTATAAAAGCTATATTCAATATACACTGGTAGAAAATAGCCTATAGTCCCGGTTCGCCAGGGCCAGTAGTCCCGACCGAGCAACCGGGACTAGCTATGCGCGACTAAAGACCCCCCTATAGTCGCGCCGATTACGAACCGGGACTAAAGGCCCGGCCACGTGGGCGGGTGGCGGAGCCGGGGGCGGAGGACCTTTAGTCCCGGTTGGCCACCTGAACCGGGACTAGACTTTATTTCGTTATTTCCTTAATTCATTTGGGTTTCTAATTATTTTTCACACCAATTTTTCTCTCCTTTTTTTTCACTCCTTTTTTTTTCCAGAATTTGTATTATTTGCTTAGTGTCTAACTACAATTATCTCTAGTCAAATTACTTACTCATGGTCAAACTTCCCGCTCGGTCACCCATCCTCCCACTACTCTACCACTAGCACGCTTAACTTCCGAGTTCCATACCGTCCCGCATCCAAGTGTTTTGCACGCATGTATGTGATGGTAGTATCATATCAATCTTATTAACATGTTGGTCGATGCCACATTTCTTTATTGTTTGAATTTCAAATAAATCTTTTAATAAACAAAAGTAATGATATAATTAATAATTTTGAATAAATAAATAAACATTAACTTTTTAATTTGTATTATTTCTAAAAATACTATTAATATATCAAAAAATTAAGAAAAATAATACTAATTCATTTTAAAATCGTAAAAATACAAATAATATATCAAAAA
Organism: Alopecurus myosuroides; assembly: GCA_028641055.1. Lineage (NCBI taxonomy): Eukaryota > Viridiplantae > Streptophyta > Magnoliopsida > Poales > Poaceae > Alopecurus > Alopecurus myosuroides. The sequence goes on along the minus strand of CM054058.1, from coordinate 42,041,567 downwards.
ATTAAGAACAATAATACTAATTTATTTTAAAATCTTAAAAATACAAATAATATATCAAAAAATTAAGAAAAATAATACTAATTCATTTTAAAATCTTAAAAATACAAATACTATATCAAAAAATTAAGAAAAATAATACTAATTCATTTTAAAATCTTAAAAATACAAATAATATATCAAAAAATTAAGAACAATAATACTAATTCATTTTAAAATCTTAAAAATACAAATAATATATCAAAAAATTAAGAAAAATAATACTAATTCATTTTAAAATCTTAAAAATACAAATAATATATCAAAAAATTAAGAAAAATAATACTAATTCATTTTAATACTGGATGAGTTTGGTATTGACTAGATATATGTTTTCCTGGCTTAGATTAATTTTTGGTGAACAGATATATAGAAACTGTAGTTTTTCTGTTTTGTTTTCTTGATGTATTTTTGTTTGTTTTCTTGATGTGTTTTTGTTTTTGCTTGTTTTGAAACGTGTGTTTGACATAATATAGAAATAGTATAGCTAGGAATTAATATAGAAATAATATCCATTACACTTTGCAACACTTTGCAAATTTTTCCAAGTCATTTAAAACTCACAATACTAAGATATCCATTACATACTAAGATACCCATTACATGCATATATATCGAACGCATACATCTATGGCTCCGTCGAGTAGATGCGGAACAACTCGTAGGAGACGTATGCATCTATGGCTGCATACTTGACGTTCGTCAAGTCCAGTGGGGTCTTCTCCCAATACCAGTGATTCCTCGAGGGGAAACCAGACTTCATGGTTTCGTAGCCCTCGTGGATGAAGGCAGTTGCCATGCGAGCCATCCCGGTCTTTGGCCCGTTCAAATGGGTAAGATCCTGAAGATCAATGTAGTGATCTTCAGGTATCACAATACCCAAGCGCATCAACTTCGGACGGTCTTGAGTGATGTCAACGCTGCAAAAGTCATACCCCTTGTTGACAAGAAAATCAACAAGTGCCGGAGAATGCTTTGAACTACTGCAACAACAAAAATTTGATATGTGTTAGATATGTTGCAACACATGTATTCTTCAGATGCAACAAACAAATCGAAGATGCAAGATTGTACGTGTGCGTTACCTTGACCATTGGAAGACCAAAACGGCCTCCTTGAACGCAATCTGGATGACGGCAACATCCCGTTGATCCACCGTATACTCCAGATCAAGCCCGAAGAACCGGTGTTCATCGGGAGAGGAGAAATAGAGATTGGTCAAATGCCCAAGAGCACCGGGGAGCCTCTCACAACTGTTGGTGTAGCACACGTCGAGACGCTTGCCGCATGGTGTGGGACCACGGAATCTCTCCCAAACTTCAGCCATGGTGTGCTTGGTGGAGGAAGATCGAAGAGAGGGAAGAGAAGAGAAGAGAGGAAGAAACAGAGACTCGGACGCGCACTGCAATGGCGCCCTTCTGCCTCGCTCGTGAAATAAAAACCGCCGCGCGGGAGGCGAGCAGTTTGATCTTTAGTCCCGGGTGGCCACGCCAACCGGGACTAAAGGACCATTAGTCCCGGGCGGCCAGGCCAACCGGAATTAATGCCCTCCACGCGCCTCAACGCGCTTCCCAACCCGTGACGCATGACCTTCTGTTGCGGGTCTCCTCCCGACCCGGGACTAAAGACTCATTAATCACGGTGCGCAACGTTTGGGAACTGATGGGGGCGTATGGAAGGCCTTTTTTCTATCGGTGATATAACCGAGTAATTAAGTACGAAAGTGATATAAATCACCATACAAATTCATAGAGCACCGTGCAACGGCTAGCCTCATTGTCGTGGAATCCCGACGTTGACAAAAGACTTATACATTGAAATTATAAGCCGTCGACGTTGATGGTGGTTTGCGGCTGTCGGTGAGACATTACTTACAATTATAGGCAAGCAATTTAACACGACTCTATCCAAACCTTATACATTGACCCGTAAAAAAACTTACACATTGAAATTTAGACGAGTACATAAAACACTACTAGACAAGGATAAAAAGAGGCAACTGAATACCTAGAAGTATATGCGGGTAACTGTGCGGTTGAACAAATACCAAATTTCTGCAATTGTTGGAAGGATTTTGACGGAGCAAGTCGGCAGAGCAGGTGGATGCAGCTGTCAGGTCGTGAGTCGTGACCAAGATCACGAGGCGGAGTCGCTGCAGGGAGATCCCAGATCGATGATCAATTGATCAATTCCGTCGTGTCTGAGATTGACAAGACGATCCAGCCGCGTGTGGCGCTCAAAACTGGCGAGAATCGAGCCATTGATTCCATTGCGAGAGACGAGAAGACTAAGGTGTGTGCGGCGCGGCACTGGAAAGTAAGCGAGCAGGCTTCCATCTAGGATGTTTGTTAGGTAGCGTCCGTTTTTCATTTCTGTGCACATGCCTCCATCTAGCATGTTTGTTAGGTAGCATCCGTTTTTCATTTCTGTGCACAGGCCGGGTCTGTTCTCTGTAATTTAGAATACAGGGTATGCCCCGGCATACCGGGCATACCCTGTAGATCCGTCCTGGTAGCTAACGTAGTAAACTTAATACTCATGTCAAATAAATTTATGTGTCAAATTTGGCTTTGCCAACACTGTTGATGTCCTTATGGCCAGTTGAGTAGGACTTATTGTACATGCTCGAAGTTCAAGTCAGAATGATACACGAGGATGACCGTATAACATGAGGGAGGTTGCCAGTCAATCCAGCTAATTAGATATCCACAATCGGTTCAAATTTACTACACTTTTTATTTATGATTTTCGAAGAAACATATTCTCGGTGACTAGTAGAGTAGGAAACGGTGAAAAATCACAAATTTGACCATGTAGACAAACTTCAACAAAAAATAAACTTAAATCTAACATAATTTTAGATCTAACCTTTCTTTGTAGCGTCCGTATGGGTGTTGGGGGGGGGGGGGGGGGGGGGGGTGCTGTGTTCTGGAGAGCGGCGCCGTAGTCTGGGGCGCTGCACCGTGGCCAGCAACGGCGGTGCGAGGGGCACTACCCCCATGCATGCACGCTGCAGTGAAGTATTGCACTAGAGAATCGTAATAGGAAACAGAGAAGACAGGACGTGCACGTCCTAGCTCTAGCACGCCTTGCCTGATAACCAAAAGGTAACGACTGCATGCATCTGCCCACCATCTCCTTATCGCTCGCTTTTCATTTCTGCTAGGATTACTGAAGCTAGCTTCACTAGTAGAAAACGGGCTATCCGTACCGGTTCTAGAGGCCTATTTGTACCGATTGGACAACATATACTAATTAATCGGTACTAAAGGCCCACCAGGTTTTAGTACCGGTCGCTCCAGGGACCGGTATTAAATGGGCTATCACGTGGCCAAGAGGAGAGCCCGCGGTCCGTGTTTCTTTGGTACAGGTTCATGTTACGAACCGGTACCAAAGTTTTTTTTTTCTCTTTTTCGATTTTTTCCCAAAAAATTCGTTTTATTTCTATTGTTTAACCACCTAAACTCACATTTATCACCCACCATTCTTAATTTCAATCTAATTTACTCGCTTATACTGACACTTCGTGCAGAGGTCACCCATCTTCACACTACTCCCGCACTAGCACGCTTAACTTCGTTGTTCCTTTCCTATGAGCTACCTACAAAGACGAGATACTTACGTGGCAGTAGTATGCTATCTATCCTATTAACCCATAGACTATGATGTCACACACGTTTATTTTATGAATCAAAACAATTATTTAAACAAAAAGAAATGAATAATTAATAGTATTTTGAATTAAAATATTCTTAAATAGAAATAATAATGAACTGATTTGTCTTTTTCCATTTAATATTGAATAATTCATATATGCAATTCCGTAAATTTAAATTTCACAAATAATATGTCTAAATTGATTAGAAAAACAAGATAAATCCAAATATGAGATATCCATAAGACAACTCTTGTCTGATATAATACTTTTAAGCTCTAAGTCATGAAACTCCCTAGAGAGAAGTTGACACCGCTGAAGTAGGTCACACCCCGAAGTGCAGTGTCTGTCATGAAACTCCCTAGAGAGAAGTTGATATTGTGGATCTCTATTGAAATAGGTAGTTGAGTACCTAAAAATGATTTTTGCTAAAATTTATGAGCAAATTACGAGGCACCTGTAGTTCAAACTTGTCCTATTTCCAACTGAATCGCAGAAACTTGTGATTTTCAAAAGAGCTGGATGGAAATATTTTCTTAGAAAACAGATTGTTTATTTGGGTATATCACATGTCCTAGAATGTTAAAAAAATTAAGCCCCCAAGCTTTGCAACATGTTTGTGGTAGGTCCTTCACAAAAAAACCATTTGTGACACTCCGAAAATGGAAAATGCTTTTTTGTTTCAGTTAAAAAAATAAATTCCTTCATCAACATTGTCCGTGCTTCCAAGATGCACGTTTGTGTGCAATATGGGATCATTATAAAAAATTGTGCCATGTATTTGGCCATAACACCCGTCATTTGAACTGAAACCCTAGAATGTTAGGAGGAGGTAGCTCTTTTCTGTGAACACTTTTTCAACAGAACTATCGTATTCCAAGTTTTCTATTTTTGGTGGATACTAGGACATATGTAATGACACCACGTAAAGGTCTCGCGTTATTTAGGTTTCTTATTTAATTTACTGGAATTTTCTCACCCCGTTTTAGGAGAAAGTCAAGACGGCGGGCATAACCGTTCTTAGCTAGGGGTTGTATATTCAGCAACTCATTGTGGATCTCTATTGAAATAGGTAGTTGAGTACCTCAAAATGATTTTTTTTTTCAAAATTTGTGAGCAAATTACGAGGCACATGTAGTTCAAATTTGTCCCATTTCCAGCTGAATCGGCAGAAACTTGTGAATTTCAAAATAGCTGGATGGAAATCTTTTCTTAGAAAACAGATTGTTTATTTGGGTATATCCCATGTCCTAGCATGTTAAAAATTTAAGTCCCCAAGTTTAGCAACATGTTTGTGGTAGGTCCTTAACAAAAAACATTTCTGACACACCGAAAATGGAAAATGGATTTTTTATTCACTTAAAAAAATAAATTCCTTCATCAACATTGTTCGTGATTCCAAGATGCATGTGTGTGTGTGGGCAATATGGGCTCATTATAACAAACTAATGACATGTATTTGGCCATAACACCCGTCATTTGAACCGAAACCCTAGAATGTTAGGAGGAGATAGCTCTTTTTTATGAACACTTTTTCAACACAACTGTAGTATTCTAAGTTTTACTATTTTTGGTGGATACTAGGACATAAGTAATGACACCACACGAAGGTCTCGCGTTTTTAGGTTTTTTTTTAATTTACTGGAATTTTCTCAGCCCGTTTTAGGAGAAAGTCAAGACGACGGGCATGACCGTTCTTAGCTAGGGGTTGTATATTAAGAAACTCATTGTGGATATCTATTGAAATAGGTAGTTGAGTACCTAAAAATGTTTTTTTTAATTTATGAGCAAATTACGAGACACATGTAGTTCAAATTTTTCCCATTTCCAGCTGAATCGGCAGAAACTTGTGATTTACAAAAGAGCTAGATGGAAACCTTTTCTTAGAAAACAGATTGTTAATTTGGGTATATCACATGTCCTAGCATGTTAAAAAAATTAAGCCCCAAGTTTTGCAACATGTTTGTGGTAGGTCCTTCACAAAAAAAAACCATTTTTTACACTCCAAAAATGGAAAATGGTTTTTTATTCACTTAAAAAAATAAATTCCTTCATCAACATTTTCCGTGATTCCAAGATGCATGTTTGTGTTCAATATGGGATCATTATAAAAAATTATGCCATGTATTTGGCTATAACACCCGTCATTTGAACCGAAATCTTAGAATGTTAGGAGGAGATAGCTCTTTTTTGTGAACAATTTTTCAACAGAACTGTCGTATTCCTAGTTTTTCTATTTTTGGTGGATACTAGGACATATGTAATGACACCACGCAAAGGTCTCGCGTTATTTAGGTTTTTTATTCAAACGAGCCCAAATACGACAGCTCTGTTCAAAAAGTGTTCACAAAAAAGAGGTGTCATTTGAACAGAGCTGTCGTATTCCAAGTTTACTATTTTTTGTGGATACTAGGACATATGTAATGACACCATGCGAAGGTCTCGTGTTATTTAGGTTTTTTTCTTTGAATTTACTGGATTTTTCACTGCCCGTTTTAGGAGAAAGTCAAGACGGCGGGCATGACCATTCTTAGCTAGAGGTTGTATATTCAGCAACTCACTGTGGATCTCTATTAAAATAGGTAGTTGAGTACCTAAAAATGATTTTTGCAAAAATTCATGAGCAAATTACAAGGCACCTGTAGTTCAAATTTGTCCCGTTTCCAGCTGAATCGGCAGAAACTTGTGATTTACAAAAGAGCTGGATGGAAATCTTTTCTTAGAAAACAGATTGTTTATTTGGGTATATCACATGTCCTAGCATGTTAAAAAAAATTAAGCCCCCAAGTTTTACAACATGTTTGTGGTAGGTCCTTCACAAAAAAATAACCATTTCCAACACTCCGAAAATGGAAAATGGTTTTTTTTATCCAGTTAAAAAAATAAATTCCTTCGTCAACATTGTTCGTGCTTCCAAGATGCATGTTTGTGTGCAATATGAGCTCATTATAACAAACTCTGCCATGTATTTGGAAGTGAACCCTCGAGTTGGAGCCCAACAGAGATAAATCTCCGAGTTGGAGCTTCCATTGGAAAGTGAACTTCGGGATAAATCTCAGCGCCATTGTGTTCGGTTATTTCTCAACTTGCGTACATATCTAGTGATATTACTATTTTCTCACCATATAGGATTGTTCACTTATGCAAACATGAGAGAAATATATAGAGATCACAATGATATATATATATATATATATATATATATATATATATATATATATATATATATATATTATGTAGTACAGGTCTCCTCTGATCTGTAAATCGAGTAGTTTTATATGTATCTATATTTATATGTTCATTTTTAAGTATGATGTGAGAAAGATTTCATTGTGATCTCTATATATATAAGTACTACTACACATCATAGGAGTCGTCTGAATCGTCATCATCATCAAATGCTCGGGCTGCCGGTGCGAGGTGACGCTGCCCAAGGTTGACGACTTGAATATGCGGTACACCTCTTATGAAATGTAATCATCTATGGCGGCAATAATCAATGTTCTTGCCGTGAAGTGGGGTCCTCTCCCACTCTTTGTGGTTCTCGATTTTGTTCTTCATATCACCGTACCAGTCGTCGATTAAATCCACTGCCATATGAGCCATTGAAATCCTTTCATGCCGAGGCCTGAATATCTCCTGGATATCAATGTAGCAGGTAGCCGGTATCTCAATTCTGAAGCTTTTCCTCATCTTGATCTTGTCGTTATTTGTATCAACGCTAACAAAACGAATGCCGCTGCGGCAAAGGAAGTTCATGAGGGCTGGAAACTTCTTGTTACTACTTCAACAACAAGTTAGCATGGAACAAATTGTTAATTAAGAATCATAACAATAACCTACTTCTTATTACTTCTTGTTAATTACTACTGCAATAACGACCTACATATTGCAACACGGATTTGCCAATATGCAACAATCCACCACATGCATGAACTATATATAAACCTATGCAATTTTCATCATAATAAACCCTTGCAAATTTTATCATAATAAACCTATGTAATTTTCATCATAATGAACCAATGCAATTTTTATCATAATAAACCTATGCAATTTTCATCATAATAAAACTATGAAAATTTCTATATATCATACGGATATATGATTCAAATGGAGATTGGATATATGATGATTCTATGTCACAGATATATGATTTCAATGGGTATCGGACATGTTGCTATCCCATGCAATTTTTATCATAATAACCCTAAGCAATTTTCCATAAATCACGCGCATATATGATTCAAATGGGGATTGGATTGCTATCCTATGCAATTTTCCTCAACATATGAATGGATCAAGGCCCAAAACGTACCTTGCCCATTGGAAGACCAAGACATTCTTCCTAAAGAAAAACTGGATGACCGCAACATCCTTCCAATCGGGCAGGTACTCAAGATCGAGCCCGATAAATTTCTCTTGGTCCGTCGCGCTTTCAACCCATCCTTTGAATGTGGCAAGATAGCCCGACATCTTGGCGCTATCGTTGGTGTAGACGACTGTTAGCACGTTTGTGCCATGTACAAGAACATGCTCCGGACCAAGAGTGATTGGTTGATCCATTGGTGGATTATGGGAAGAAGCTAAGAGAGGAAGAAGAGAGAGGAGGAAAGAGAGAAATGGCCATGCACTATAGCAATTCGCGAACTCGTAGGCGCAGGAGGCAAAACGGTTCGACTATTTGGAACCGGTTGGTGGCTACAACCGGGACTAAAGGTGCTCGGCCAGGCGAACGGTTGCCAAGCGCCCCTTTGCCGCACACCTTTGGTACCGGTTGGTGGCTAAAACCGGGACTAAAGGTGCTCGGCCAGGCGAACGGTTGCCATGCGCCCCTTTGCCGCACAAGTTTGGTACCGGTTGGTGGCTGAAACCGGGATCAAAGGTGTGTGGCACCAGGTGGACGGTTGCCACACCCCTTTGGTCCCGGTTTTAGCCAGAAACCGGGACCAAAGGTGTGTGGCAAACCGGTATTAGCCTTTCCCAGCGCCCTCCGCGTTCAAACCGGTACAAGTCAGCCATTTCTACCGGTTTGTAAGGGAACCGATACTAAAGGTAAAAACCTTTGTCCAGTTTTCTACTAATGCTTGGAGCCCTACATCGCTTCGAATTTTGTAACTAGAAAATACTTTAGTCAACAACAATCAATTTAGTAACCAACAAAAATCTTTTAGTCTTCATTTGAGTTTATTGCCTTTTCACCTAGAATCATTGGTTATCCCACCATATTTGAAAACTATTTTCTTGAGACAGTGTCTAGATCCTCTATACATAAATTTGAAACAAGCCTCTATATTTCCAAAATTTAGATGGATGAAAATCATTAGTAGTATCTAGATGACATTATATGAATTTTTAAACCAATGTATATAGATTTCAACATATTTTATTAATTTGTTTTCTATTTTCTAAATAGGTACAAAGAGGAAAAACTATAATGTGTTTTTTATTTTCCAAAAAAAAGTATAATCCTCCCTATCGATGAATGCATCTAGGGGGTAGCGCTCCTCGCACCGGCGCCGAGACCACAGTCACCTAAACGCAATCCGACATGGATTAGTCTATTTGCATTAGGTTTAAGGCAAATATTTAATTGTTTTAAATCAACTATTCATCATCTATAAGCTGCATCTACCAATTAGAAGTTGCTTTCACTATGATAGTGTTTGTGTGTCATCTATCTATCTATATGTTTATTCAGAAATAAATAAGTCAGGTTTGTGAGGGGAAAATATAGCTAGTTAGTTTCCTAGTGGCACACAAAAGTCGGCCAAATCTATTTAGTTTTTGTCTACCTCTAATTAGAGCATCTTCACCGGCGTCTCTAATACAGTGTCCGACACTAGTTGCCGGCACAATGCTATCGGGGGCGCTTGCACGCATTGCCTCCCTATTGGGAGCGTCGAATCCGACCATCGCGTCCCAATAAATGCTACTAGAATCATATGATATTTATTTTTCTTTCTCATTTCTAAAATTGTCATAACATATATATATATAATAGTTTCGTCGCATGAATTTCAATCAGAAGAGATCAAATAGTCTCAAACGACTCAAACTAAGTTTAATTAAAAACGCAAATTGGAGCGTCAGCTGATGCTTGTACTTTTCATCGTCACTATCCATAACATGCTACAATGGATGACTGAACGCCGGAAATTAAACAACGACACAAGTTCAAAAGCAACGCATAGTGAAAAAACCTCACGTGTGCAAAGCGTCGAACACCTTGCACGTGCGGCAGTGCAAAGCGTGCACCCCTAGCCTGACAATTAATGTCAATACAACTCATAGTCAATTTTGTTTGTTTGACACGTCCGTGTGGAAAACCCTCCGCGTCAATAATGCCCACTGAATCACGACTTGCTTTACCTTCTGCTTCGTGCTATACTGAGCCCTGATTTCAATAATATTCATGTGGTACTCCCAAGAAGTTTCATGATTATCGTGCACAGTCGTGACGTTAGACTTGTCCTAATTCCAAGATTGAGGAAAAGCCACATCTTCCCCATGCTCTTCATCATCTTTATTAGAACCAACTTCCTTAGAATTAAGATTATCTTCAAGTCCATCCTCGTCTTCCTCCAACATCACTCCCTGCTTTGTTCCATCGTACTCATCTCCATCAGCCTCCCAAATTTCACCAACACCTGCTGATATACTACTAAATGCTCATTGTCTAACACAGTGCCAAACAAATAAACAGTTTCTGCACCAGTTGCTAGACTACTCTCCCCATGCTAAAAACCGCAGGCACTTTGTTCCAAAATATTCTACTTCGGAACAAACATAAGTAGGACTTCTGGTTTACTCCCTCGACGCTTGCATGATGCTAGCCAAGACTGCCACTGGTTTGTCTGATCCAGCGGCAACAACTCCCAGAAAATATTTGAACGGGATTTGGTCCACAATGACTGAATAATAACAGTCCAAATATTGGGATCAAACCCAAAATTAAACATAAAAAATACTGCACATCGCTTATTTTCACTTTGTCTGGCTCGGGTAACGGAACCTCCATATTTTGAATTTCACCCAGATCAACGCCTCAATCAGTTACACGGACAAAATCGGCTCCATAGTACACAACAACACCTCCTAAATAAAAAAATTTGATCATCAAATACTATACACGAGATATATCTTATTACAGCTAATTATAATGAACACCTAAAATATAACGACCAACTAAAATATATCAAAAACCTAAAATACGACACCAACTGCATAATATAACAAAAAAAAAATCTACACTAATATACAAAATGTCCATCTCCTACGTTAATAACGAAACAATATTAACATTTAGCCTAACACAATCTCGTGATTAGAGTTTACCCTTGACGCGTGCGATGCCCTCTACTACTGTCTGTCTTCAATCTTCCAACACCAACACCAATGCTGCAACACCACACCACCGCACACCACCAATATCCACCATTGCTCCACCTCCACACCCCCAAACATCTCCACAACAAACTATCCCATCAGCAGATCGGGGATAACCTCACCCAAGAAGTGCTTTTCTTTATCGCCTTTTAGGTAGGCCTAGAAAGCAAGAAGATGCTCATATAAGAAATATGAATTAAGAAAAAGAGAGCATCAAGAAGCAAGTATAAAACAAATTTAAGTCTAACCCACTTCCTATGCATAGTAATCTTGTAAAGAAATAAATTAAAGAAGCTCAAAATAGAAATCATGGGAAGGTAGAACAAGAGCAATTTCAAAACTTTCAACAAAAAGAGAGATGTTTTAGTAACATAAAAATTCCTATAACCATATTTTCCTCTCTCATAATAATTTTCAGTAGCATCATGAACAAATTCAACAACATAATTATCACATAAAGCATGTTCGTCATGGTCTAAAAGCACACAATTCATATCAAACTCAAAAACAGTGGGATCAAAATTAAAATTAAGGACCTATTCTTTCCCACTTTTACCAATAGCAAAACAAGATGATTGGTCACTCTTAAAAGGTAGGGGGCACATTATAGAAATCTTATTTTCAGTATCATTATAATTTATAACATCAAGTAACATAGGACCATCATCTAGAGAATTATCATATAAATTTTCTAAACAAACTTCCTCGTTATCATGCATATCCATAGTTGGAATAAATAGAGGATTATCATAAGATTTATAAAAGTAGCATGGATTATCATAAATAACAGTAGCAATATCATTCTCACAAGTTTCATTCATAGTAGTATCAAGGTCACAAGTATAGCAAGTATCAACTTCATCGAAAAGGGATATTTCAAAAGAATCAATAGGATCATCATAATTATGAGTTAAAGAGTTACTATCATTGGGAGATAAACATGGATAGATCCATTCTTCCTCCTATTGATCACCACTCTTTTCCCCTTTTTCATCCAATGAGCTTCCAGATTCAAAAATTTCTTCTTCCATAGGATCCTTCAAGGCATTAGTCTTTTCCTTAAGTTGAGAGGATTTATTAAAATATTAAATTGTGTAGTAATTACAATCCTTGTAATTATCAAAGCAATATTCAAGTATAGAATAAATCTCGTATTTATAAGTGCAACATCAATACTTTTAGTAAATAGGTAATTTCGAATGGATCCTTCCAAGCAATAAATTCTTCAATTTGTTCCACATCATATAATTCATAATTTCCCTTAACATAAGAAGATATGGTAACGTTATCATTATACTCACATTGAAAAGGGAGGTGTTTATACCTCCTAGGACAACAAGATTTATCAAAGCACTAAGTAACATTATAAGTAGACCACAAGTTTCTAGCAATGATATGCAATTTATTAATTTGTTTCCATAAGTGATTCCCATTTTGTGACAAGCGGTGTTTATTATAATATTTTTGTTGTTCATCCATGAACCCACCTTGCCTATAAGATATAGTTTCAAAGACATCAAACATTGCTAGCAAGCATGATTAAGCAAGTAACAAGCAAAACAATAACAAAGTAAAGAGATTGGAAGTGAGAGACTCCCCTTGCAGAAATTCTCTTCCTCCCCGACAACGGCGCCACAAAAAGTCTTGATGGTGCAGGTCTTGCACTTGTTGGAAAACCCCAAGAGGAAGGTGTGAAGAGTGCAGAAGCAAGTTTCCCCTCAGAAAAGAAACCAAGGTTGAATCGACCAGTAGGAGGAACGATAACTTCAGAAGGTTGATGCAGTTGAGATGGTAGGGCACACTACTGGTTCAGCATCAATGTGGAACCTACACAACACAATGAATTCCCTTTGCCCCAACAAAGCAGTGAGGTTGTCAATCTCACTGGTTTTGCTGATAACAAAGAGGTTAAATGTATGGTGAGGAAAACAGTAGTAAAAAAAAAATGAAAATAGTAGTAGCAGCATGAAAACAGTGGAAACAGTAATTGCAGTGATTGTATTATCAGTATGAAAAATGAACCGGGTACCACAGTTCACTAGTGGTGTCTCTCCATAGAAGATAAATAACATGTGTGGTGAACAAATTACAGCTGGGAAATTGAAATAAATGAAGTCTGCACCGTAGTGCGTATACATGACATGATGATTACTATGTGATTCATGCGGGCATTACAACAAAATACATAGACCGTCATCCAACTGCGTCTATGACTAATAATCCACCCTCCGAATATCATCCGAACAAACATTGAGTATTAAGTTGCAGGAGACAGATAATCGCATTAAGCAAAGTGTGTAATATAAACAATGTAAATAAAGTAAGCATCAATGTTTTCTCCCTAATGGCAAAAACACATCCTCCATCCGTCACGTTTCTATCACTGGAGCACAGATGCAAATGAGGCATGAACCCACTATCAAGCATAAATACTCCCTCTTGGAGTCACTAGCATCTAGTTGGCGAGAGCATCTACTATCAACGGAGAGCATGCAAGATCATAAATAACATATGCATGAAGATATCATGATAGATTGATAATCAAGAGACATAGCATTCAACATTTATCGGATCCCAACAAACACAACATGTAGCATTACAATAACATGATCTCGTTCATGTGAGGCAGCACACGAGATCTAAACATGAGGCATAAATTGGAGAAGACAACCATCTAGCTACAGCCGTGGACCCGTAGTCCAGTTATGAACTACTCACTCATCACTCCGGAGGTGGACATGGTGGTGTAGAGCCCTCCGGCGATGATTTTCTCTCCCGACGGGGTGCTGGGGAGAACTCCAGAACCATCCCAATCCCGGGTTGATGATGACGGCGACCTTGGGTGTTTTTCGTGGAAAAGTGGCCTCTTTTTAGTTTTATTGTATCGAGGGGAATAAATAGGCGAAAGGGCGATGGCGATGGATGCCCGAGGGGCCCACACCACCCTCAGGCGCGGCCAGGGGGCGCGTCGCCCTATGGTGTGGCCCCTCTCCGGGCCTCTTCGGGACTCCGTGAAACCTTCGGGAATTCTAATACTTCCGGGCTTCGAATTTTCCAATTCCGAGAATATTTCCAGAACAACTTTTCTGAAACTAAAAACAACATGGTCTATCACTAAGACTAGCCAAAGTCTTGGTACATGAATCGCGAACGTACTTATCTATCCTCTCTACGCTTTAAAGCTACGAGATAAGATAACTAGAATATCAGTAAATAGATCGTGAATCGCCTAGTATTGTTAAATATCTCTCTCGTATCGCCAAAGTCGAAAAGACAGAAACACTTAGTTTCACGATCCATATAGTATGGCCGGGGACGGTCTTAGAGAAGACTATGAAACGAATCAGGGTCTGTGAACCCTAATTCATCTCGTAATCTATCCTTAAGACCAGCCCCAGGCATGCTACATTAATCGTGAACGTACGTATCTATCCCCTCTCGGATTTGAGTCTACGAGATGAGATATTAATGTATCAATTATTAATGATATATTCTAATTAAAATTCATCAATAAAATACTCCTTATAACCATTGATGAATTTTAGTTAAAATATCACTAATTATATTGATCCTATATGCAACACCGGCGATTGATCCATCTAGATCCACTAACAATAACTATCATTAATCTAACACTAAAACTAGATTATCTAAATAACTAACATCTATAATCTAAACTTAAATCTAGCATAGATACAATATGAATCTAAATGTATTGGCATGGATACAATCTAAACCTAAATATGGCATAGGTACAATCTAAATCTAAATGTGGCATATAACCTAAATTGGATTACAAGCTAAATCGGAGATGGCAGAGGAGGGGATCCAGAGGTGTGCGTAGGGGTGGGAACTGGTAGCGGATAATCCGAATTATCCGACATTCGTATTCGAGAAATTGAAAATGAAAGTGGTAAATATCCGAATCCGAACAACATAGAAATGGAAATGGTAAATATCTGTATTCGTTTTTACAAATACAAAACAAATGTGGTATTGAATTTTGAACAAAATATGGATATGGAAATGGATATATCCTTATCCGAACAAAATTATGTTAGCCAATTTGAGATTCCTAGTATGATTAGATAATTAACCAACCTAAAAGAGTATGAAAGTGGATAAATGTGTTTTTCCGTAATTGAACTTTAAACCATCGTGTATTATACAACCATACTTTTCATTGTACCGTTCAATAGTTAACTCGATATAAGGCAAAAATGTATTATTTCGTTATATTCGTATCCATTCCGAATTTAGAAAACATCCGATCCATATTCGTATTCGAGTAACATACGCTCTGCATTCGTATCATCCGATAATATCCGTATCCGTATTCGGATTCGTTTTGAAAATATGGAAACGGATGTGGGAAGGGCACTATCCGATCCGCATCCGATCCGTTTCCACCCCTATGCGTACCTTCTCGAGGTGGGGGGTCGACGGCCACGTGCGGCTGGGAGGGCACGGGGTGGCGACGCAGCGGGGCTGCGCTCGCGGCGGGGTGTCGGAGTGGGACGGTTCTCGGGGCGGGGCGACGGAGCGGCAACGGCGGGGCTCTGTCCAGAGAGGAGGGTGCTCGATCTGACGGAAATGAAGAACCGGTTTGTGGGTTCCCTAAATAGATAGTTCAGTCAATACTAGCAGCGTGGGTCGCTATGGAAATACCGCTAGAGGTTAATTTATCGGAAGCATGTTGGCCAAGGCACACGCTTCTAATAGTGACTGGCTCGCCCATAGGGCTTGATGAACTATATTGACAGCGAGCGCTCGTTTTAATATGCCTCCGATGATATTTTTGGAAGCGTACGCTTTTGACCGCGTGCTGCTACTAATTACCAGAAATGTATGGCTCAGTTGACTCACTGCTAGTAGGTTTGCCCCTGTAATATTTTTCCTACTAGTGTTTCATGAAGGTAGTCAAGGGTGTTGTTTCGGATTTAGGCAGTTGTCCCGCTGATTAAACGGTCAATTCTCACTTCTTCTAAGTATCTAGTTTGCCTACTTACTAGTCCCGATCAAGGACATCCAGTGTGGGAGAAACACACATTCCCCTCCCCTCCAGGGTCGCACGCGTGGGCGACCCCGGGGGGCCAAAACCCTAGCCAGCGAAACCAGTCGGCCTTCGCAGTGGTGGCGGCCACCCTGGCAGTCAAAGGCGGCGGGGAGGAGGCGCACCCTGAGACCCGACCTCGCGCGTGCGGAGAAGGTCCTCTCTCGGGTGGCGCACGGAGGGAGCGGCGGCGCACGACGGGAGTTGAGATGCGGCGGAGCGGGCTGGTGGCTAGGTGGAGATCCCGGAGCTCGGAGCAGGGCGCGGCCATGGAGACGGCGGCACGGGCTTGGAGGCGACCCTGCAGAGGCGGCGGCGTGGGCCTTGCGGCCGCGCGACTTCATGACACCATTGAGGCGGGCCGGCGACGCCATGGTCGCCAGGGACATCTCGTGGAGACGGCAAGAGGCCATGGTGCTTCCGGCGCTGACGATGTTGAAGAAGGTGCTGCGGGCTAGATCTGGGCTTTCCTTGGGCCCGATCTAGGTATGTGGGCCGGGCTGGACCGCAACTATCCGGAGTGTGACAGCAGCGGATCACCGGGTCCTCGACCTCGCAGGAGGCGCCTAAGGGAGCTGCGGGGGTCTGTCTGGTCGGAGGAGGAAGAAAGGGGAGCTCTCGGTGGGCGGCGCTCGGAGTGGAGGCGGCGACGGCACGACGAGACGGAGAGGAGTTGTGAGGCCGGGAGGAGATACGGGGACGACGGTGTGCGACGCGGGGACGTGAGGCGACGTCGCTTCTTTTGCGGCGGCGAGGGTCCCTGGGGGCAGCGCATGGCATCCAGGGCCTTGAGGTGATGTTGCTAGCACGGTGACGGCGCCCCTGCGCTGGTTTCCTTGAGGCGAGGGAGCTCGCAGCGGAGCCAAAGCGGGCGTCGTTCGTCCGCTGGCGGTGTGGGCCAGATTCCAGCCGTAGCACT
Source organism: Alopecurus myosuroides (assembly GCA_028641055.1). NCBI lineage: Eukaryota > Viridiplantae > Streptophyta > Magnoliopsida > Poales > Poaceae > Alopecurus > Alopecurus myosuroides. The sequence continues at coordinate 42,024,515 of CM054058.1, read as the reverse complement.
GCTGTCAGGAGTTGACATTGGTGATGCGGCGGGTCTTCGGCCGCACGGAAGGTGGAAGAAAGGTGGGCGTTGCGGCTAGAAGGAGTGCTCTCGTCGGTGTGCAGGTCGCAGGTGAACCACGACACGATCACCATGATGGTGAAGGCTGCGGCGGCGGTAGTGTGTTCAACCTGGACGTTTTTCCCAGTCAGGTGGGAAGGGCAGGAGGTGCGCGGCAATCCGGACGAAAGTCCAGCCTGGCTTTGGCCGGTGCCGGCGACAACGGCGTCTATGGATGTCGTCCCCTTCCTGGAGGTGTCACCGAGGTGTGCCGACACATTCCTCGCCCTCACCCTGGTCTGGTTGATGTCTCCAGGTGAAAGCCTAGGTTCGGAGTGGACCTGCGCGATGGCGGCGTCTTCGACGTCGTCCCTCTGGTGAGAGCATTGCGTTTGGAGACAAGGCATTGAAGTCCTTTGTTGTGTTCCTCCGGTGCTCGCCTCTATCCAAGTGGAGTTGCAGGGGCGCCATGCCCTCCCTCGCTGGCGGTGTTCGAGTGGGCCCTCCTCGGGGCGGATCGAGTCCCGCCACCCTTCTCCTTTGGGTGGTGCGTCGACAAGGGTTGTCAAATTGGAGTTGTTCTTCTTTGGAGGCTCTAGCATCGGCGGAGACGCGGCTCTGCTCTCTGTTTAGGATAGGTCTTTTCTTGTTTTTGGTTGTTGTGTGTGTGGGGCTGTCCTTGGAGTTTGTGACAGTGTTGTGCGCAACGGAGTGTCACTTTCTTGTACTCAAACCTCTATCTTCTATAAAAATCAGGTGCGCAATTGCGTACCCTCGAAAAAAAATTCTCACTTCTTCTTCATTACTAAAAGGACAAGTCTTTTGCCTCATTTCAAAAAAATTAAAAATGCTTCACTTATTTCCGGAGAGCAGAGTATTCGCAATTTGGGTACCATCAGTGTCTTCTATTTTCTGCGTGAATATGTGTGATCAGTTCTCCGAGTCCGGCTATTTGGGTATTGAAATCCAATTCGGCTCCTCCGTGTACAGGTATACACGTATCCGACCCGAGTATGAGCGGTCCCTCGAGCGAACATAAAAATGAGCGCAGAAGAGCCTGATCGTATGATCCCCCGGAGTAGACGACTCATCGACAATCCTTTACGCCGCTAATATGGGAACGTCGCCGGCTGCCATTGATAGCACAGAAGAGCAGGTGGGGACGAGTATGAATTTGGAAAAGAAGATGAAGAAGAAGGTTTTCCGGTTCTCGCAAGAGATGCTGGAATATTGCCTTTCCTTCCAACCGGGATCCGTTTCGCCAAGACTGATTGAACGGGATCCCCACCGAGCAGCAGATATGGAGAAAGTGAAGCAGCGGATCCTCATCGAGCAGGAGAGGATGAGATTAGAGTACCAGGGACAAAGGCTATGCCACCTACGTCGCAGAGGTCCCTGACGATGGTGCTAGGTACCAAGGGGAGGTCACCGACGACGAGGATGCATCATCAGTAGTAAAGCAGACAAAGGCCACCATCGACGAGAAGAAAGAAGAAGATGCATGGTCTAGAGCAAGCTGAGGCCTCCGTCGACAAGAAGAAAGAAGAAGATGCGTCGGTAGACGGTAGTGGAGCAATCAGAGGTCACAGGCGACAGTGCAGCTCCTTGGAATTTTCCTCAAGGAAGGGGCAGAAGAAGATTCCGCCCAGGAGTTGTCAAGCAAGCACGAGGCGTCGTTAAGAGAATAATAATGTAAACTTCTCAAGCTAGCAGCTCGGAAAATAATGCTGCACGGCCTCGTCATCTATTCAGTGTAAAAATTATGAAATAGAATAATCCGGAATACACCTCTGTTGCATTGTGGATTCATACGGATAATAGTTTTCTCGAATGTGCCCAAGTTGGAGGAGACGCGGTACCGGAGGTCCTCAACCTCCAACTCCTCGGTGTTCAGAGCACCGGCGATACCTATGTGTTTGATGCCAAAGCCGTGCTTTAATTTGGACGGTGACAGGTTAATATGATAAGGGCATGTTTGGGAATCTGACTCCAGAATCCTCAAAAACCGGAGCTTGGCCACGGGAACCATGGTACAATAATTGCTGGATGAGTGTTTTAATGCTTTTATTTTACAAGTACTAGAGTCGAACAAGCTAAGACTATGTCATGAGGTTCAGCTCGACGCAAACAATTTTAATTATGATAGAACCATTTCGAAAACTTTTATTTTCCAATGGTAAACTTCCACCGGTAGAATTTTGTCCAACTCGCAAAGATAATCACGAGGGAAAATGAGCATAAAAAACTGTGACCCACATAGATTATTCCAGAAAACAGCTTTAGTAAACATTTCTTGCTCTCAGTACAGGGGTACAATGAATAAGACCCTTAATTAATTGGACAATGTAAAATGAGAATATTAATTTATATTGAGATAGGAGAGGTAAATGGCACAAATTGAATTTCTTACCTATCCAGGGCAGAGGGACAGCCCAAAATCATAAGCAGGTGAGTCACCTGATGCCATGGAGCTGGTCTAGGACGCAATGTGCCTTGAAAAAATACCAGGTCTAACATGAACCGACAGAAGCAGTAAGTTTATGGTTATATTTTGGAACAGATATTACGTGTGGATCACCAAGTACAGTGTAGAGCTTCAGGATAAGAAAACCCATAAGGGGAGTCCTTCTGCAGTTTCGTAACCTGACAAGAGTACAGGGTTTCCCAAATTTCTGTAACTAACCATGAATGATGGGAGGCTATATTTCAGCAGACACATCCTAGGCACCACCAACTTTGCATTCAGTAAAATCGGCAGGAGGTAAATATTTAGTACTTTTGGAACTTCATCACTGTAGACAATCAGATAGTGGGCACATTATTTATCTTATAAGCAAAAGCGGCCACACAAGAACCTTCCTATGGCTAGTTATCTTTTATATTAGGTCGTTGCTAAAAGATTACATGCCTGTTCGAGGGAAATATGTACTACAACTAAAGAAAAATGGCTGAACTGAGCAATGCCAAGTTGAAAAAGAAGCATCTCTGGTGTACACATGCTAATTGGTGAGGTAAACAATTGAATTTCAGTGCATTGTATTGAGGTTGCAGGACAAGAGCCCAAGAAACCATCAGCTTAGATTAATATTTTTAAATTGTTGCAGCACCGGCAACATATACATGAACATTTAAACTAATTAAGTTCTCCCTAGGAAATTTAGAAGAGACCATTTTAGAGAACTTATAAGACCAACTTAGTGATCTTTGTATGCTAGCAACAGAACCTGTACAAAACCTAATATTCATAAGGATGACCTATGGATCTTTGTTGTCTGCTTTCATTTCGATTGTATCACTCTATTATATTTTGGGCAGAGGTTTAAACATATTCAAACAGTATTATGGCAATTTAAACAATAGAAAACTAGAGATCAAATCGATTGCAAATGGTTACAAATCGCTTGCAAGTGATTCGTCATGATATGATAATCCATAAAGTACCTTCACTTCTTTAGTGAGGGAACATTCTTAAACAACCAACAGTGGTCTGTTGCCACACTTTGCTAGGCAAGTTTGTAATTGGCACTCTTTTGACACTCCTTTAGTATATGATATGCATGCTATACACACATTGCCAAGAAAGAAAAAAATTGATTTGAGATATTGTAGTTAAAAAAAACAATTTATGGCAATTCATTCTGCTATCAAAATCCACTTACATCTGATCACAACAATTAAAACAGGACTATAGACAAATGGAAACAATTGGATATTTAAGCCAAACCAATAGAGTAAAGCCCGTTACAGAGCAGCTATCTCTGTTAAGCACAATCAAACCAAATCTGTTAATGCATTTTATTCAAAAAATAGAGTAAAGCCCATTTATTCCGTGAGTACATTATAAGAAAAGATGAATAGGTTTAATTCATTCCATATATGGTCCATAGAGTAACACACATCTTTACCATGACTCAAACACACAATAAGAATTTTAAAGGAATAACATGGGACCATACATTCATCATCCGATAAATTGTTCATTAAAGATAATTCAGACAATACATTCACTTAAAAGTAAAGCTCATAAGACAACAAGCCTCACTCATCCCACAACACGAAACATGGCAGTACGAATCTTAATTAGAGCTGCATGCAGCAGAACATGTAAGTAGAGCATGACCAGAATTCTAGATTAATCACGCATGTTCAAGTTGAGAAGGTACGTCTTCAAGTTCACCGTACTCACATTAAGGAGGGTCTGAGCAAGACTGAAGGGACGGCAGTTTGGGATCTCCTCCATTTTGCTGCCGTCGAGGTCATACCTGTAGATGCTACCATTTTTTTGAAATGGAAGCTGATCACAGTAGACACAGTTGCTGTCGATGGAAGGCAGCTTATCGGCCTCAACCGATAGACACCTTTCACCGACGAAGAGTGCCCGGCTGCCAATGTTGCTCACATGTTCTAGCACTTTTTGCTGAATGTTGACCTTAAAAACTTTTACTTTATCTTGATTATCACACGACTTAAAAGTAACAAGAAGCAATTCTCCAGCAGACTCCACAAGAAATAAGAGAAAGATATTATCAGATGCATTTGCAATCAGCTCTCCATGATAGTTTGGCGCCCTACCCACGATCTTGAAAATTCCTCCTTGGAGTTCTAGAAGGTAAATGTTGCCGGCACAGGAAACTATGCTTTGGAGGTAGAAAAGCCTGTCTTCCAAGCCTTCAAACTGCACCTCACAGAGCGGGCTGGTCGCATGAGCACAGTAAACCATGTCGTTGGGGTCATCGCACCTGTCTTGGAAGGACAAGAGAAGCGTCGGGGCAGAGCCGGCCACTACAGCGACCACAGGGTGTTCCAGAGGAATCGGCGAGGCAAAGCGGATCATGTCGCGAGTGAAAGGATTGAAGAGCAGGGCGTTGTGCAGCCCGTGTGCAGAAATAAGGACGAGGAAACCATCGGAGGCACCAACCAGTATGCAATTGCGATGCCGGAACAACGGGAGGCGCCGTCGGAGGAAGCGCCCCGTGGAGAGATGGAGGAAGAGGCGGCCGTCGACGCCATCCCCGGGCTTCTTCTCGTCGAGCATCACCCACTCGCGTGGGCGGAAACGGCGGTCGTCGCCTGCGCCCGGTGCGGTTGGCTTGGGGACGGCGATGCGCCAGTTGTGGCAGACGGCCCTCATGTCGACGTACGCGTCGACGTCGTTTGTGGCCAACAGCAAGTCCGCGACAAGGCGAACTGGATCCATTGGCAGATCCGACCAATCCGCCATGGTGCCTTCGAACTAGTCGTACAAAGTGGTGGATGGTGATGTATGGAGACAGAGAACCTGCCGTAGGCAGCTTCGTCCCCAACTCCGACCGCTATATGGCGGCGATGGAGCAGGAGAGGACAAGAGTGGCACTGGACTTGAGTGATGAATTTGGCGAAAGAGTGGCGGCGGCTGGGAGCTGGGGGAAAGAAGGTCGGTGCTAGGGCAAGGTGAGCTTTAAGATGGGCCTGGTTTTTTTTTAACCGGCTCCACACACTTTATTAAAACTCAATAATGTCTTTACAATCAGCCTGGAGGCTGTCAGCTAAGAAGGACGGGCTATCGTCCAGCCAGCTCGCTTCTACGCCATGATCACACGCATATCGCGCACTACCATATTCTCTACCTCACGAAAAAATCGGTGCGAGAACCGATCTTTGAGTTGCACGCTACTTCCACATCCGCACCAACACTTCAGAATCAGAATCACATATGATTCTTCCATAACCTTGCTGATAGGCAACAACCACTACGTCTCGAAAGGCCAAAGCTTCAATAATCAGAGGATCTAAGATGGGTGGGTAGGATCTACACCCAGCTATCCTAAAACCTTGGTCATCTCTTGCCAGTCCCCCGCTTCCAGCTCTGCCTAGTTATTCTCTTATTGACCCGTCCAAGTTCAGTTTAATGACTCCCGGCTCTGGTCCATGCCATGTGCATGGGGGTCTACACACTTTCTTCTTCGCCTCGCCTTTGTTCTCCATATAGCTCATAGTCTCGGCTACTCCCTCTATGGATTTTTCCGCATCATAGCCCTTCTCCTCATAAGCCCATTTATTCCTGGAATCCCAAATGGCAGACATGATAGGGATAATCTTCTCCCTATCCCCTTGACACAACCCAGGCCCGCATAAGATATCGCTCGCCCAAGTGTCCGGGTGAAGTCTTGGTACCTTCGGATGACGCATATCCCGGGCTGCAGTCCAGAACAAATTTGCATGCCCGCATTCCATCATCGCATGGTACATAGTCTCTGAATCTGATTTGCAAACTGGACAGGTACTGTTTACTTTGACGTGCCTCCTGGTGAGAGTTGCGTAATCAGGCAAGATGCCTCTGAGAACTCGCCACCAAAATACTCGTACCCTTGGTAAAACATCCAGCTTCCACAATCTCTTCCACTTTTCATCATTTCTCATACTCGAGTAGCCCACTTCATCAGATTTGGCAAGTTCCGCTCTGTCCTTGTGCATAAGGAGTTCTCTGTAAGCTGACCGAACTGAGCATATCCCCGTCTTATCATGATTCCATGCAATCCAGTCTTCCCCCATGCTTCTCCGTAGAGGGATTTGTAATATGAGTTCAGCATCCGGAGCAAGGAAGGTCGCACGTATCAAAGGAGTCTTCCACTGATGACTTATGGGGTTAATGAGATCCTCAACATTACGTACACCAGTTTCCTTTAGCTTCCCATCGGTTTCATTGACAAAGACCCCGGAATCCAACGATCATACCATATCGAGATCATCGTCCCGTCACCAACTCTCTTGATCAACCCGGCCTCTAGTGCTTGCCTCCTCGCTAGGATGGCGCGCCAAGTCTTCGATGTTGTCTTCGGGGGGTTAACCAGCATAAAATCGCTATTATGATAGTATCGGCTCCTCAACACTTGGGCACACAAGGATTGGGGGTGTGTTAAGAGCCTCCACCCCTGTTTGCCCAGTAGTGCTAGGTTGAATAACTGTAAATCCTTGAAGCCCATCCCGCCACTGCTCTTCGGGTAGGCCATCTTGTCCCATGCTAACCAGTGCATTGATTTCCTGTCCAAAGATCCACTACACCAGAAGTTAGATATAAGAGATGTTATTTTCTGACAGGTTCCTTTTGACAACTGGAAGCAACTCATACTATAAGTTGGTATCGCCTAGAGTACCGCCTTAATCATAGTCTCTTTTCCTGCATAAGACATCAACTTCTCCTGGCCAACAATTTTGCTTCTCACTCGATCAGTGATGTAGTCAAAATCTCCACTAGTCAGCTTACCAACCGCTGTAGGCAACCCCAGATATTTTTCAGAAAAAGCCTCCACCATGCACTAGTAGGGAATGGCTTATAGCCACCAGCATACTGCTGGCCAACAAGAATTTCTGTTGCCCAGCGCTAACAGCACTGGCGAACAGAAATATCTGTTCGCCAGCGCTATTAATACTACCGCTGGCGAACCACCCCTCTTGTTCGCCAGCGCTATGGCCGGGCCCCACCTGCGCGCGCTACAGCCGCTGCCCTATATTACCGCTGGCGAACAGGGCAAAGTGTTCGCCAGCGCTACGCTCACCACCGCTGGCGAACAGGTGCTGCTGTTCGCCAGCGCTAATATGTGGGCCCAGAACGCATTTTAGCGCTGGCGAACAGCAACACCTGTTCGCCAGCGGTATTTCGCAGATCTAGCCATAAGTGGCACCCCCACCACCCACTTTCCCCTCCACTCTCCCTTCTTCACCTTGTCCCCTCTTCTCTCTCTAGCTCGAAATTATGCCAATTTCTCCACCCTCCTACTCTATTTTGAACCAACTAAATTTATTTTATTTGGTATATATATGTTTATCTCCCTCCTAACACCATTTCTACCCCAAATTTTCCCTCCCTAGCCATCTAGATCTAGAATTACCCCCTTTCTCTCCAAAGCTCCAAAATTCTCCGGATATCATCGTGTAGCCATCTATTCATTTGAGGTGGGATGAATGATAATATATAATTAAATGAGTTTGTATATAAATTTTGTCCGGATACACGCGATATGCAATATGTGTGAAATTTCACCGGATTCAACAATGGTCGTGTGATGGAGACGATAAATGCATGTGTGCGCAATTTGTTGTGGAATGAAATTGAGTAGCCAACTATCGCCGGAATGTTGATTCATTTCCGTCTCGGCATAGTTTGGCACTCCCTAATAACCTCCTATTTGTAGGAAGGTCATGCCGAATTTTTTCGTGAATACGACATGAAGTGAAATTTTTGATACGAAAATGAGTTGCCACTTTGCCGGAATGTTGATTCATTTCCGTCTCGGCAAAGTTTGGCACTCCTCTAACCTCCAATTTGTAGGAAGGTCATGTCGATTTTTTTTCGTGAATATCGAAATATATATATATATATTATGTTTGGTTCTAATATTAATTATATCGGCGCGCTCTCGTGCAGGCGACATATAATGGTGGTCGTTAAGAGTGAACGTGTCGTGAATAGTTACTTGAGACACGCGACAGAAGACATGTTACAAAATGGCCGCAAGGAGATACGATGTCCATGTCGAAAGTGCAAACTAGGGGGCTTGCTCAATCCCTTTACCGGAGACTTGCTCAGTCACCTCCTAAGGTATGGTTTCACGGATGGGTATAACAGTCAGTGGGTAAGTGATGATGAAGATGATGAAGTCCATGGGGCGGCGGCGGTAGGAAATGATGTGCAACAGGACAATAGCAACGATCGACTAGAACTACAGCAGGACCAACTACAGCAGGACCAAGATCAGCCTCATGACCCCGCACATGACCATGGAGAAGATGTTGAACAAGACGTGGAAGAAGATCACGAGGACACAGGGACACCCCTAACGGAAGTTGTGCGTGACCCTCATCTGAAAGAACTGCTTTTGAGAAAGACGACTAACTCGATATCTGCTGCTAGAGAGCAATCGAAGCTGGCGCAACTAGAGATAGACTCGAAGACACCGTTGTATGCAGGCTGCGGTCCGGGAGAGTCCCGCCTGAGAGTGGCCCTCGATGTTCTGCAGATGAAGGCGAGATACAAATGGAGCGACAGAAGCGTCGATGCAAGCCTGCAATACTGGCACGATGTCCTTCCAGAGGGCAACACCTGTCCTAAAAGTTGCGACGAGGCCAAGAAAGTCGTGTGCCCCTTTGATTTACCTCACGAAAAATACCATGTGTGCATCAACGATTGCTACATTTATCGGAAAGAGGACGCGAACAAAACCATTTGTCCAGTTTGCAGCACCGCTCGATACAAGAAAGGGAAGAAGAAAGCTCCTCGGAAAGTTGTGTGGTACTTTCCGCTCATTCCCCGTCTGCAACGGTATTTCGCGGACCGCAAGGAAGCAGAGCTCATGCGCTGGCACGCGAAAAGGAGGAATAAAGTTTTGAAAGATCCAAATCGGAGTGAAAAGGTAATTCTGACACATCCTTCAGATGCAAGTCAATGGAAAGCAATTGACTGTGAATATCCAACGTTCGGGGCGGAGGCAAGGAACATCAGGTTGGGTGTGAGCACCGACGGACTCAATCCGTTTGGCAACCAGAGCAGCACCCATAGCACCTGGCCCGTGTTTGTATGGATGTACAACATCCCTCCCTGGTTGTGCATGAAGAGGAAGTATATTCACATGAGTATGCTAATTCAAGGGCCGAAACAACCAGGCAACGGCATCAATCTATACCTGAAGCTGCTTAAAGATGAGCTGGAAACGCTATGGGCCGAGGAAGGGGTGAACACATGGGACGCCTTCGGTGAACAATATTTCCCAATGAGAGCTGTCTTACTCTGTACGGTTCACGACCTACTAGGCTACGGATATGTGGCGGGCCAGGTGTGCCACGGACATAACGGTTGCGTGAGGTGCATGGATGACCCCACGTTTATGCAACTTCCGAAAGATCCTGGGTCTTCGAAAACAGTTTTCGTTGGCCATCGAAGGTGGCTACCCAACAAAGACCTGTGGAGAAGGCGAGGAGACCTTTTTAACGGTGAGGATGAGCTCTGTGGACCTCCACGTAAGAGGTGCGGCGAAGAAATCTACAATTTGCTGAATGATTGGAAGGAATGCCCAGAGCCGGGAAAGAAGCAAAAGGCGCCAAAACCGCTTCTGGATGTATGGAAGACGAGGTCGGTGTTTTGGGACTTGCCATACTGGCCCATTCTTGATACGCCTCACTGCCTTGATATGATGCATATCACGAAGAATGTGTTTGAAAGTTTGTTTGGCACGCTGCTCAACATGCCGGAGAGGACCAAAGACGGGGTGAAAGCAAGAAACGACCTGAAATATTTTGGTATTAGGGTAGATCTTCAGGGGGACGCCCGGATGATGACGACGGCGATCAATCGTGTGATGAGGAGACGGATGGTCGCAAGGCCAAAAGGGTTATTAAGAGGAATGACTATTACTGCCCTCCCTCCTGCTTCACTCTTAGTCCGGACGAGATCACAAAATTGATGATGTGCCTTCTCGGAGTCAAAGTCCCTAGCGGTTACTCAGGGCTAATAAGCAGATTCCTCGACGCGCAGAAACAAAAGTTTAGCGGGATGAAGTCTCATGACTGTTACGTGATGATGACGCAGATACTTCCGGTTGCGATCCGCGGAATAATGGACAAACACGTCCGGGAAACCCTGTTTGGCCTCTGTAACTTCTTCGACGTTATATCTCGAAAGTCGATCACGGGGAAGCAGATCTCAAGGCTGCAGGAAGAGATTGTCGTGATACTATGCGAGCTTGAGATGTACTTTCCACCATCATTCTTTGACATATGTGTTCATCTGTTGGTCCATATCGTGGACGATATCATCCATCTCGGGCCGTTGTTCCTGCACAACATGATGCCGTTTAAAAGGATGAATGGGGTCATCAAAGGATATGTTCGCAACAGAGCTCGTCCGGACGGAAGCATCGTTCAGGGCTTTCTCACCGAAGAGTGCATCTCTTTCTGCACGAATCATATGGACGTGGAGGACCCAGTTGGTCTACCCAGAAACAAGCACATTGGCAAGCTCGATGGAGTAGGTCACAAAAATGGACGTAGAGAAGTGCATGTGGATCGGGCTTGTCGACGCACCGACTTTAACAGGGCAAACTTAGTAGCTCTCCAACACATTGACATGGTCGATACTTGGGTGGAAAAACACAAGAGCTCGATTATGAAAAAGTACAGTGAACAAGGCAAGCGGAGGACCGAAGGAGAAATAATCAGAGAGCATAACTCCACTTTCTTGCGTTGGTTTAAAGATGTGATCGTCGCTAATCCACCGCCAAGGGATTGTGCAAAAAATAAACTATTGTACGCCTTGGCACATGGCCCAGCTCCCAACCTAGCGACGTTTCAAGCATATGATATCAACGGGTTCACCTTCTACACAGAGGAGAAAGACAAAACTTCCGATTATCAAAACTCAGGGGTCACGATGGAATCCTACACCGGTGACAAAAAGTTAAGATACTATGGAAGGATCGAGGAGATATGGGAGCTCAACTACTCTGGAGAGAAGGTGCCTATGTTCCGCGTGAGATGGGCTAGGATGTCGACCGTCAGAAAAGAAGACCAATACTTTACAACCATGGTTATTTCCGAAGCCGGAACCTCATCAAGCGTGAATGTCACAGCGCAAAATGAGCCATGGGTATTGTCTAAGCATGTGTCCCAATGCTTCTTCATAACAGACCCCGCAAGGCCTAGCCGTGTTGTCGTGAGGAGAGGGAAAAGAAATATCATCGGAATGGATGGAGTCGTTGACGAGGACGAGTTCGACACGTTCGGCGACCCAAATATTGACGATGATCAAGAAGATGATGATGATAGTCATGCAACATACACAACAAGAAGAAGCAGAACTACGCTACCTAGGCATGGTCTTCCATTCAGAAGAAGAAGTCATAATGTGGGGTTAAATTATGCAACTTCGACCAAAAAAGGCAAAAAGATCAAACACTAAGAAACTATGTATGCATTTGTCTGCTAATTGTATGCGACGAAGCATGGGGTCTGATATCGATGTGCACTTATTATAAATTTAATGTACCTTGTTCTGTATTTCAAATGTGTGGACTTATATTATTTGAAACATAAAGGAAACAAATAGAAATTAAACAAGAAGGAAACAACGGAAAACAATAGAACACATAAAGAAAAAACAATAGAAAACAACTAAAACCAAAATAATGAAAAGAGAAAACAAGAAGGAAATATTGGAAAACAATTGAAAACATAAAGGGAATAATTGAAAACATAAAGGGAATAATTGAAAACATAAAGGGAATAATGAAAAACAAAAAAAAACATTATTATTTGTAATGTGTTTGAAATTAATTTGTAATGTGTTTGAATTAATGAAATGTGTATTTGAATAATTTAAATGCATGTATTATTTAAATAAACATATTATTTAAATGCATGTATTATTTAAATGCAGTAAATAAAAAAGGGTAGCGCTGGGCAACAGAGCAGCTGGTTCGCCAGCGCTAAGTTACCGCTGGCGAACAAGTAGCGGTAACTTAGCGCTGGCGAACCAGCTGCTCTGTTCGCCAGCGCTACGCCCCACCTGTGTGCCACTTACAGGCGGACCCTTACTGTCTCTGTACATCCTCAACACTTAGCAGTTTTCGCGCCCCTCTCGATCGATCGCGTGCAACTGACGACGCCGACGATCGCCGCCCCTCGCCTCCGTCCATCTGCCTCCCCTCGCCTCCGTCCGTCTGCGCCACCTCGCCGGACGTCGACGTCCCCCTGCGCGCACTGCCCCTCCCCTCTCTCCTCTCTCCTTCCTCCAGCCACTGCCCCGCTCACTCACGGCCACCTCCCAGCCCCCGCTCGCCGCCGACCATCCTCTGCCCTTCTCCGGCCACCTCTAGCCCAGGTCGTCTCCGGCCACCTCCCTGCAGCTCCCGCACGCCTCCCCTGCGGCGGAGCTGCCACTTCTAGGCTGCTGCTGCTCTCTCTTCTGCCCTGCACGGCAGGTGTTCGACCATTGTTCTGCAAGAACAACAGGTAATGTTTTTCTTTTATTTTTTTTTTCTATGATTTACTTTTTTGATGGTTTGATTTCAATGGATGAACTTTGTAGTTTGCTGAACTCGTTTTTCAGCAAAAAATTCAAAATATTTGCATTGGCCATGTGTGTGTGCGTGTACAGTACCAGTACCAAAAACAGATGAGAAGGAAATTGCCACTAGAATCGATCCTCCTGCATGCCACAGTTTGAAATGCCCAAACCGATCAATCTGAAATAAAACATGATACATTTATGTATCTACGTCGGAGTAATACAGTGGGCAATGCCTCGTCCTTCTGGACATACAGTTAGTCTGAATCGCGCTTGGCAGCTAAAATGCTTCGGCAAAACCTGAAACCATTTCAACGTATTCTATGACTGCTGCCAAGCATCATCTCAACGTCTGCTGATTGAGCTCCATGTGGTGCAACTTAGACTTTGTTTGTCCATGGCCGGTAACTGTGGTAGTAAAAGCATATTAAGCTGATGCCGAGAAGCAAGTAATATAACTTGGTCTCTGTATAGTTTCTTCTTTGATGAGGGCATGTTTAGATCACGAAGATGATAGTGTCTGCCCCCTTTTTAGTATCCTAGCCTTCTGCATTTTAAAAGAAGCAAGTAGGTGAAATAGAAAAATAATAGCAGAATCAATGGTTTTACTCTCTTCCTTGGCAGTGAGCCCTCATATGTATGATACTGTAATTTCTAGTCCATTCCAGTGTGTTGTGTGTATCCAGAATATAGCTGAGATTCTAACTAGTGAAGGAAGTGTCGTCTTCGTGTCAACTAGTGAAGGAAATGTTAAGTGGTCGATCTCCATGCCACAAAATAAACCTGAAGCTCGTAATGTTTGGTGAAGTTCAGACTAGTATGTTTCTTCTAGATAATGATTAGTAAATGGACATTTGGTCGCTACTCTCTGTAGTACTAGTATCTAGTTAACCCACTTGTTCTCCTTTGGGGTTTAAAGAGAGGAGGTGGATTCAAAACTGGTGACATCTTAATCTGATCATGTTTATCGCTTGCATCCGAGTTGCTATGATTTTTCTTCTGCATAATCCAATTACTGGTGTTATATCGAGTGTATCAACTACTAGTGCTGTAACACTATCAATATTTAGTAGGGATACTAGTTTAGATCACATATGGACCTACTAAATCATGGCCTACGTAACCAAATTTTGTTCTGCTATAAGGATCAAACAGAAGGTACCTAATATTCAGAAACATGTGTAATATCCATTTGAAATTGTCGGTGTTGTTCACTCTCACATGAACTTATTTAATGTTCTGAAAAGCAAGATCTGAAACCAAGGTATCCCTTGTCATGCAAATAGAAACATGCATAAAAATCACAGAATTTTGGTCAAGTGATTCCAGGTACTCGAATTAAATGTGTACAACATATTATATCAAAATGGAACAAACAGAGGACCAGCAGCGAGTGTACTTAGGGTCAATCTCTCTCAGCTGAATTATTATCACTTACTGGTCACTACTACTTATGGGCTGCATTAAGCTCAGCTGCTACTTCCCAGCTGGTTTTTTTTGATGCAACAGAATTAACCTCAGCTGTCAACTGTGGCATCACTTTCTAGTTTTTCTTAATTTTCTTTTTTTATGCTTTTCTAGTTACTGTTAGTTTGCAGAATTTAAATTTAATTACTTTGGGCCCATGTGCTTATATATCTTAACAGAAATCATAGTTTTGTGCCCATGTTATGTCACAATTGTTTTTGGTGGTTGGTGATGGTTGGTGGTGATGGTTGGTGTGATGGATGGTGGTGTATGGATGGTGGTGATGGATGGTTGTGATGGATATGGCGTGGTGATGATGGATGGTGGTGATGGATGGTGGAGATGGTGTGTGGTCGTGTGGATATGTGCCCACCTTCGTGTGGATGACGATGATAATATGAGGGGTGGGATCTATTATATGAGGGGTGGGTTTTTATGTGCAGGTACCCCACGTGAGTCCCTATTTGCCGGAATGTTGATTAATTTCCGTTCCGGCAAATTTGGGTACTCCATTTGTGATATTTTTAGCAAAGGTCATGCCGAAATTTTCCGTGAATTTTGGCATGATCTTTGCTAAAAATATCACAACTTAGAGTGTCCGAGAAATTTGGACTCATATGGGGTATACATCGTCTAAATTGTAGGATTTGTTGAACTTATTTCGGGTTTTCTCTCCTTCCTTAGATATGGCTCACAACGACGAGGAGGGTGGTTTTGGTCTCGGACACGGCGGAGACGACGACGATGCGTGGCTTTCTATGCTAAGCGCCGGAGGCGGACCCGTAGATCCGCACCCGGATCTAGAGATGCAGGGCGACGATGCAGACGACGAGATGGACGAAACCGTTCGCCAGGAGCTAGAGCCACACAACGATACATCGGGCGCAGAAGGTGATCAAACCGGTAGTGGCACCGGGGATACCGCCTCCGGTAGCGAGGCGGCGGCTAAGCGCAAAGAGAGGCGGCACAACATGCTCGCCACCATGCGGGAAGAGTTCACGGAAGTGGACCCCAAGAGCGGTGCTCCCCTCGAGCCGGAGAGTTATGCCAAGGGCTATGGAAACCAGATAGGCTGCATAGCTCGAGACTTCGGCAACGTTAATATGGAGCACCTCAGAGCTAAAGAAAACAAGGCTAATGCCGCCCTGCTGATTGAGAAGCTGCACACAAGGTACAAATTCCCGGATCCTTACGACAACCAGGACCTGAAGAAGAATCTGGTCAACTCCTTAGCACTGGGAAAGTTCGCCAAGGCGTTTACGACTTGGAGATCCAGTTTGCGGGAGATGCTTGCGAAGGGTAAGTATTTTGATGAGATCCATAAGATGTGGCCCTCCATTTCCGAGGAAGACTTGGCCCAATTCAAGATCGACGAACTCAAACCGGAAAGTGTGGCGCTGAGTAAATGGGGGAAAGAACAGCGAAAAAAGAACATTGGCCCTCACAATCTCGGAAGCCGGGGTTACCTTGGGAAGCAGAAAGTATGGGAAAAGGAGGATTCGAAGAGAGAAGGGCCGAACCCGTTTGACAAGATCACCGACCCGCAGGTGAGAAATTTTTTCAGGGCCCATTATAGGGAAGATCCCAAAAAGCCCGACGATCTTGTGTTGAACGAGAAGGTCAAGCTGCTCGAGAATAAGTATCTCGAAGAAGAAGAAAAAGAACGCCTATCTCAATCTGACGGGGGGTCCTCGGCGACGACGAACAAGGACCCGTATGACACCCCTTTCATTAGGGCGCTTAACGCGATGAAGGGAGTGCCCCTTGACAAGAAGCCGCATCGTGGCCATGTGCATGGCCTCGGAAAGGGTCATCGACATGCGCACTACTACCCCAACACCAAGGAAAAGCGTAAGGAGCAGAACAAGGGCCCTGAGAAGACGGTCGACGAGCTTGTGAACGAGAGGCTCAATGAGCTCCTCCCTACCATCTGTTCGACCGTCGCTCAGTCCTTAGCGCCGTGGATGCTAGGTGGAGGACAAGGGCCGCTCCCGCAGATAAACATAGCCCAAATGGTGCAGCCAGCGCCGCAGAACGTGGCCCCCGTCATGGCGCCGCAGAACGTGGCCCCCGTCGTGGCGCCGCAGAACGCGGCCCCCGTCGTGGCGTCTGCTGCGCGGAACGAGCCGGCCCCCAACCCTCAGCCGGAAGGTCGCAAAGATCCGTCGCCGCCCCGCCACATCTCTTCAATGCCGCCGCCGACACTTAGCGGTCCATCCCCCTTGTCCGAGCTCAATGCCCTCACGGTAATTCAACGTGCACTGCTTAATTATATATTATGACTTGATTCGTGACGGCATCAGTCTCTAACAACGATCGCGCGACGTTTCGCAGGCCGACGAGACGGGATGCACATTGCTCCTTAATGTGAATGGCGAGTTAAAGGACGTCGCCAAAGGAAAAATCATCACACCTCTGAACCGCGTATCCCACGGCGTTCGTATGCCCGAGGACGTGTTCAGAGTGACATTAAGTCGGGTGCTCCCTGGTTGCGGTGCTCTCGATCCTCCGAACCAACCACCCGCAGCCGACAGCGAGTTGAACCTGGAGCAATGCTTGGTTTGGCCATTGACTTGGCCAAAATCACTAATTCGTTTGGAAAGTACTCCTGCCAACACTCCAACACCGGTCCAGGGGTCGGGGCACCCGAGCCAACACAAGGATTTCTCACCTGCAAAGTCCGTGCAGCACGACGGCGACGATGCTGAAGATGAGAACCCCAATGACTACCTCGTCGACGATCCTTACGAGGGGGCGCCCGGCCTGGATGATCTTGATCAACTTCTCTTGCCAGCGGAGGAAGCGGATAAATATCGATGCACAAAGCGTCTTTTCTCTTCTCAAGAACCGGCAGTTCCCGAGCAAGAAGTCATCAGCCAGGATGCCCTCAAAGAGGCGGTAGCGGATGTATTTCATAAGACTCAGCCTAAGATCAAGTATGCACGGAAAAGAACTAAGAAGGTTCCTGCCGTTGCATCGATGAGCCAACCGGTGGAGGGGACCAAGTCTAAGCCGCAGACAGGACGTGTATTGGACAGGATACCCATAACCGACGGGCATCAGATCCATGAGTTGGGCAAACCGATGCTTCCGCCGAGGTTGGTCTCCTTGCTGTCAGGTGATATGCGTAGCGTCCATGACGGTGTACTATATATGGAGGAGATGCTTCTGAAAGAGAAAAATCCAACGCTGCCGGTTTTGGTCGCAAAGGTGCCATCTACGGCGGGATTTGTCACTGAAGGCAACGCAAACAAGATCATCATTAGATTTGACGACATTTTCCGGATGTTCCACATGAAATCACTCCACTCGTCAATCGTCCGTCTGTTTACGCTCAGCTTGGCGCATCAGCTATCCGTTGAGAATGTCAAAAACATCGGGCTAGCAGACCCCTACTACATGCACGACATGTACTTGAACAACCCCAGGGGTAGGGCAAAAGCGACAAAGTACCTCGAACAAGTGTTGCTCACTAACCATATGAACAAGAGGATCACCCTCGTGCCCTACTTTCCTGAGTAAGTTATATTTCCCATCTTTACATAAGTTTGTGCATATACAATTTTTGAGGATTATATATATGGACTCTCCTGTTTTGCGCAGAAACAAATACGGCACCCTCATCATGCTCTACCCGAGAGACGCGCACGCAGTATATCTTGACTCCGGGAGTACGATGAAGGAGAAGAACTAATCCCTCATCAAGTCTGTACTCAATGATGCTATGGATGGCTACATCAGGGGGAAGGATTCTGCGACAGGACGAAACAAATTCAAGGCAAATATGTGTTCAGACACAGAACAGAGTTTCCCTGCCCCAAGCAGGCGTCAGGCGGCCATATGGAGGCATGGTACCTCATCCAACACATGACTGAGATCGTGAAGGACCAACATAGTCTGCAATACATGTCTGCTGTGGACAAATGGTCTCGCAGCATCGTCGAATGGTCTGATGCTGAATTCAGACAAAACTTTGGTCGAATCCAGCGCAAGCTCTGCACAATCATCTATAAGGATGTAGTAACTTCAGGATCTACCTTCCACTGGAACACCCCACCATCTAACAATGAGTTGCGACAATGTGTGCTAGAGCAGACTGACGAGAGACCATTCAACTCGTTAGAAGGTGCTCTTCCGTTCCCGCCGGAGAAGAAACAGAAGATCACAACATCGAGGAAGAAATGATCGACGGTATGTATTCGATTCGTTACGAATTGCTCCTAATAAGAACTTGTGATTTCCTTTGCCGGTCTAATGCTTTTATCTTGGTCTACAGAGAGATGAAGAAGTGGACGGCGCGCTGGCCCTAGCGAAAGATCGCAAGCGGAGGCGGAAGCTAAAGCGGAGGCGGACCGTATATCTAGTCTTCTTTGCGATTGATCTCTATATCGCGCGTACGTTGTATAGATGTCGTCATACCTTTGTAATCGTTGAACTAATTAGATGGCTATATTTTGGGTTCGAAATCTTCCGACATAAACATGTTATTGAGATCAATGTGTTGTATTCGTACTTATGAGAATTGAATATGGATGCATATGTATCGATGTGTTAGTTTCGTTATCGATGTGTTAAATTCGTTATGGATGGATGCATATGTATCTATGATTTATCGATGTGCTATCAGTGATTTATATGTGTGAAGTTTATAAATTATAGAATTTGAATGTATTTGGACCTGGGAATATACAGAATCAGAATATACAAACTGTTATACAAAAAAAAAGAAAAAAATACAAACCTGGGAAACTTACCACTGGCGAACAAAGTCCCTACCGCTGGCCAACAACACCACTGGCGAACAGGTTGTCCTACCGCTGGCGAAGCTGTACCGCTGGCGAACAGAGCATCTACCGCTGGCGAACATAGCGCTGGCGAACGAGGCTTTGTTCGCCAGCGGTAACATGCACTACCGCTGGCGAAGTGATGTTCGCTAGCGGTAACCTGCTACCACTGGCGTGCTAGCGCTGGCGAACACATGTTCGCCAGCGGTAGCTGAAAATTGTTCGTCACTGGTAGCCCTTTTCCTACTAGTGATGATGTCCAACTCTTGCTTCACCACTTCTCTTGTTTAGGATGGGATGCGAGTGAAAGGATTGAAGAGCAGGGCGTTGTGCAGCCCGTGGGCAGAAATAAGGACGAGGAAACCATCGGAGGTACCAACCAGTATGCAATTGCGATGCCGGAACAACAGGAGGCGCCGGCGGAGGAAGCGCCCTGTAGAGAGGTGGAGGAAGAGGCGGCCGTCGACGCCATCCCCGGGCTTCTTCTCGTCGAGCATCACCCATTCACGTGGGCGGAAACGGCGGTCGTCGCCTGCGCCCGGCGCGGTTGGCTTGGGGACGGCGATGCGCCAGTTGTGGCAGACGGCCCTCATGTCAACGTACGCGTCGACGTCGTTTGTGGCCAACAGCAAGTCCGCGACAAGGCGAACTGGATCCATTGGCATATCCGACCAGTTCGCCATGGTGCCCTTCGAACTAGTCGTACAAAGTGGTGGATGGTGATGTATGGAGACAGAGAACCTGTCGTAGGCAGCTTCGTCCCCAACTCCGACCACTATATGGCGGCGTTGGAGCAGGACAGAGAGGCACTGGACTAGAGTGATGAATTTGGGAGTGGCGGCGGAGGTCGGCGCTAGGGCAAGGTGAGCTTTAAGATGGGCCGGCTTGTATCCACTTGTTTGGACTATGATGTTAGGGGAATTTGGTTTTTTTTCCCCTTCTTTAATTTTGACTCACTTAGAGCATCTCCACTCGCCCCCACCCACACACACACCCAACACCCAAAGCCCATTGCCGTCCGGACGAGCCCCAACATGCCCGCACCCGCCCTCCAAAGTCCCTATAGCCCATTCCCATTTGAACGAGCCCCAACACGCCCACTCGCGTCCTCAACGGGCCTTCCGGCCTAGACATGCAGCAATTCCTGTCCGGAAAGCCAGCTTAGCCCCCCACCCCCGCGTAGGGTTTTCCGTGGGGGCTCTGGACGAGAAGAAAACGCCACCACGTAGACGCGGATCCGGCGTGTTAGCAGCGCGGGGGCAGTCAAAACGGCGGCGGGGGTCTTCATCTTCTCCAGAGGCGTCATAGGGGCGACCATCTCGCCGGCTAGTCGCAGAGACGACGCGGCGGCCGCGCCGTTCCCCAGCGCATGCAACCGGCGTAAATGCGTCGCCCTCTCTCCACCTCGCCGCCGTATATAATGCACCCTCCTGCGCCCCCTCTACCACACCGCCGCTCCCCATCTTCTCCCTCGCAGTACATCTTCTCCCTCCGGTGCTACCGTGGACCATCTTGCCGCCAACGGCTTCTTCCGCCGCTCCCTCTTCAAACACCAGGCGAGGGCGCTCTTCGAAACCCGGTACCCGTGCCCCCCCGCCCCCCGCCGCCGATTTGCGCGTTGGGCGCTGCTTCACCATTGAGTAGCGGGCCGCACTTTGAGCACGGCTTCACCATTGTTAAAGTACTTTGATCTCAGCTTGTAATGCTTTTACATAACGTTGATCAAGATTGTGTTGGCTTCATGTCACCTCAAAAATTATTTTTGTTATCACTTACCTACTCGAGGACGAGCAGGAGTAAAGCTTTGGCATGATGATACATTGCAAACGTATCTATAATTTTTGATGCTCCATGCTTCTTTTCTACCAAATACCTTTTGTTTTCCACACGTTTTTTTTAATCAATTTTTCCTTCGTTTTCCGAATGTTTTCATTGACTAACCTATTAACGAGATGTCCCATACCAGTTTATGTTTTCTGTTATTTTTCTATTTCAGAAAATTTATTAAAGAAATGTTCTTGGAAAGGGCTAAAAATCCATGGCGATTTTTTTTAACCCGGAATGAATACATAGTTCAAAGAAGAGCCGAAGGAGAGCCAGTGGCCAGGGGGTGCCAGGCGCAGCTTGATACGTCATAAATGTAAACCTAATTTTTTATGTTCCATGTTGTTTTCTTATTGTTTCCCACATGTTTGTTATACACTTTATGTCATTTTTTTCGATTTTCAGGACTAACCTATTGACAAGATGCCATAGAGAAAGTTCCCCTTTTTCTGCTATTTTTAGTTTCAGAAAAGTTGTTCTGAAATATTCTCTGAATTGGAAAATACGAAACCCGAAAGTCTTAGAATTCGCGAGGGTTCCACGGAGTCCCTAAGAGACCCGGAGGGGGGCCTCAGGGGGTCCACAACATAGGGCGGCGCGCCCCTGGCCCTCATCGTGGGGTGGTGTGGGGCCTCCAGGCCTCCACCGCCTTTGCCCTTTGGCATATTTATTCCCCCAAGACATAAACCCTAAAGGTATTCCACTTCATCCCGAAAACACCTAAGGCCGCCGTCATCGTCATCCCGAGATCGGGAGGGTTCTGGAGCTCTCCTCGGCACCCTGTCAGGAGGGAAGTTCATCACCGGAGGGGTCTACACCACCATGCCCTCCTCCGAATTGATGCGTGAGTAGTTCATCCCTGGACTACGGGTCCATAGAAGTAGCTATATGGTTGTTCTCTCCACTTTGTACCTCATGTTTAGATCTTGTGAACTGCCTAACATGATCAAGATCATCTTTATGTAATGCTACATGTTGTGTTTGCTGGGACCTGATGAATGTTGAATGCTATGTCTTATGATTATCAATCTATCATGTTATCTTCATGCATATGTTATTTATGATCTTGCATGAACTCCGTTGTAAGTAGATGCTCTTGACAAATAGATGCTAGTAACTCCAAGAGGGAGTATTTATGCTCGATGGTGCGTTCAGGCCTCCTTTGCATCTGTGCTCGATTGACAGAAACGTGACGGATGGAGGATGTGTTGTTGCCATTAGGAAAAAAACAACAATGCTTTGTCTAAGGATGATGTTATTGTTTACATTACACACTTTGCTTACTTCAACTATCTATTGTTTGCAACTTAATACCCAACGTTTGTTGAGATAATATTCGGAGGGTGGATTGTTAGTCATAGATGCAGTTGGATGACGGTCTATATGTTTTGTTGTAATGCCCGCATGAATCACATAGTAATCTTTATTTCTTGCATATGAACTACGGTGTAACCTTCATTTCTGTCAATTGCCCAGCTGCAATTTGTTCACCACACATGTTGTTTATCTTTCACGGAGAGACACCACTAGTGAACTGTGGACCCCGGTCCTTTTTCGTCATACTGATAAAACACCTATTGGTTTCATACTGTTACTACTGCTATACTGTTTTCCTACTGTTTTCCATACCATACGTTTAACCTCTTTGTGTTCAGCAAAAACGGTGAGATTGACAAACTCGCTGCTTCGTTGGGGCAAAGTGATTTGATTGTGTTGTGTAGGTTCCACGTTTCTACTAAAATGGTAGTGTGCCCTGCCATCTCAGCTGCTTCAACCTTCTGAAGTTACTCCTTCCTCCTACTGGTCGATTCAGCCTTAGTTTCTTTCTGAGGGGAAACTTGCCACTTCACTCTTCATACCTTCCTCTTGGGGTCTCCCAGCGAGCGTATGATCACACACATCAAGCATTTTTCTGGCGCCGTTGCCGGGGAGGAAGAGAATTTATGCAAGGGGAGTCTCTCACTCCCAATCTCTTTGCCGGGGAGGAAGAGAATTTCGTGTTTGCTTCTTTTTATAAAAAACACACACAAAAAATAGTTCTTATTCTAGTTGTTATTTTTTCTTTATCATGCTTGCTATCAATGTTTGATGTCTTTGAAACTAGATCTTATAGGCAAGGTGGGTTCACGGATGAACAACATAAATATTATAATGAACACCGCTTGTCAGAAAAAGGGATACACTTATGGGAGCAAATTAATAAATTGCATGACTATGCCAAAAAATTGCGCTCTACTTATAATGTTACTTATTGCTTTGATAAATCTCGTTGTTGTAGGAGGTATAAACACCTCCCTTTTCAATGTGAGTATAATGATAATGTTACCATATCTTTTTTGTTAAAGGAAATTATGAATTTTATGATGTGGAACAAATTGAAGAATTTATTGCTTGGAAGGGTGCATTCGAAATTGCCTATTTGCTTGAAAATATTGATGATGCACCTTATAAATACAATATTTATGCTATACTCGAATATTTCTTTGATAATTACAAGGATTGTAATTACTACATACTTTTGAAGGGGTTGTTGCATAGAAAAAAAATTCCTACGAGAGAGACACCCGAAAGGCCAAGATCTAATCTAGGAGACGAAGTGCAACGGGCAAAGAGAGGGTTAAGGAGAACACATACCCTCGAAGACACAAAGCGTTACGAGATCAAATCGTTGTTGGCGTAGTCGTACTCACACCGATCCCGATAGCGAGAAGATGTGCACCACAATACAGCGGTGCCTTCGTGAGCAGTCACACGTACGGTTGATGAAGACCTTCGTTCCCTTGATCCAGCGGGGCGCGGAAGTAGAGGATCCCTCGGAACTCCAGCAACACGACGACGTGGTGGTGAAGAAGAATCCCACGGTGATGGCTTCGCCAAGCCGAAGACCATGGAATGGAGCAGCGGGTGGATAGGAATTGAGGTGTACAAGTGTGTGTAGGAGGGAGAGCTATCACCCTCCTTTTATAGGAGAGGGGGGAGGCAGCCCAAGGGGGGTGCGGCCAGCCCCATGGTGTTCCCCCACCTTGTACCTCATGATGTGAGTGGACACTCGACTCACACCCACTCATTTTCCCTTAAAACTCCACCTAGAAAATCCAAGAGTTTTTCTTTAATAAATAAATAAAACATTTTTATTTCTTTATTTCAGCATTTGTTAATTCTATTAACAAACATTTGCATATAGAACCTCGAATCATTTGTGAATTCTATTAACAACCATTCGACAAAAAAACACTTGAACTATTTCAATTCTCCCCGAAACAATTTCGGTGCTGCCCAAAATATACTTCGATATTCTGTATCCTCTCAAACGCGTCATCGAACCTTAAGTGTGTCACCCTAAGGTTCGTGAATAAGATAGACATGATCGAGACTCCTCTCCGATCAATAATCAACAGCGAGATCTAGAGATCCGTGATGAATCCTATATATTCAACGATGACTCTCTTGATTGTGTGAACCAACAACGTCGTGAATTATTCCCTTTGTCTCGCGATATTTTACTTGTCCGAGATTCGATCATTGGTATCAACCATACCTTGTTCAATCTCGTTACCGACAAGTACGCTTTTCTCGTTCTCCTGATATAACATCCTTGTGATCATATCACGTGCTTGCAAACGGTATCGGTGTGATATCACTGAGAGGGCCCAGAGTATATCTCTCCGTCATTTTGGATAGACAAATCCAACTCTTGATCCATGATCCTCAACTAATACTTTCCGAATACCTAACGGCACCTTTATAGTCACCTTGTTACGTGTGACGTTTGATGACATTAAAGCACCCTTCTGGTATCAGTGATTGACATGATCTCATGGTCTAAGGAATAAGTTACTTCGTATGTTTGATATAACAATGTAAACTTAATGACTTGATCGCATTACTATATTTATTTTGGGTATATGTTCATCACATCATTCTTCTAATGACATGACCCCGTTATTAACAACATCCAATGTTCATGATCAGGAAACCTTGATAATCTATTAATCAATGATTTAGTTAAAAGAGAGGCTTTACTAGGAACCATTGTTTGTTTATTAAACAGACATGTATCAACGTTTCCGGTTAATACAATTCTAGCATGAGAAATAAACATTTATCATAAACAAGGAATAACATAATAACCATTTTATTATTGCCTCTCGGGCATATTCCCTTCAACTTTATTATCTTAATAGATTCTCTCCCCCAAAGGGAGAGACTAATGTCTTGTAGGAACCTATGGAAGAAGAAATTGCTAAAACCGGAAGCTCATGGGTTGAAAAAGAGGAGGAGAGTGATGATCAAGAGGAGGAAGAATGGCGACCATGTCTACCTCCAAACCAGAGTAACTCTTTAACTCATAATTGTGATGACCATATCCATTCTTTTGAAATATCCCTTTTTGATGAAGTTGATACATGCTATAGTTGTGACCTCGATAATACTATGAATGAAACTTGTGAGAATGATATTGGTACTGTTATTTATGATAATTCATGCTACTTTGATAACTCCTATGAGAATCCTCTATTTATTCCAACTATTGATATGCATGATACCGAGGAATTTTGTTTAGAAATTTACATGATAATGCTCTAGATGATGGTCCTATGTTACTTGATGTTATAAATTATAATGCTACTGAAAATTTTGATCCCACTGTTTTTGAGCTTGATACGAATTGTGTGGTTTTAGACCATGACCAACATGCTTTATGTGATGATTATGTTGTTGAGTTTGTTCATGATGCTACTGGAAATTATTATGATAGAGGAAAATATGGTTGTAGGAATTTTCATGTTACCAAAACACCTCTCTTTTTGTTGAATGTTTTGAAGTTTCTCTTGTTCTACCTTCCCATGATTTCTAGTTTGAGCTTCTTTAATTTATTTCTTTACAAGATTCCTATGCATAGGAAATGGGTTAGACTTAATTTTTTAATAATTTCTTCTTGATGCTCTCTTTTTATTTAATTCATTTTTCTTATGTGAGCATCTTCTTCATTTGAAAACACTTGAATCCACTTTTCCGAGCCTAGCTAAAAGGCGTTGAAGAAATCTTTTTTTGGTAGATAACCCATGGTTTTATTTTTTGCTTTGTTTTTCTCTGTTTTTTTAGTCAAGGGTCTGTATGATTCTGTATTAACTCCTTTGTATATTTCTTTTCATGTTTTAGTAGTCCCAAGTAAAGTTTCTGATGAGAGTTGGAGTTGGTTTTCGGATTTCTACGCAGGAAACAGATTTCTGCTGTCCACCGTAAAACAATCGTGAGATAAGAATGACCTGAAATTTTTTGTTCTTACTCCTCGAGTAATTCCACAACTTTTTTGTTCTTTAAGTTTTTCGATTTGAGCAATGTAAGTGTCTCGAAAAAATTCGTCTTTACATGTTGTTCTGGTTTTGACAGATTCTGCCATTTTTCTTGCATTGGAACTTTTGCGATGTCAAGTGGATTTCTTTGTTTCACGAAACATCAGGGGCTGTAGCTAATGTTTAAAAGTATTTGTAGAACTTGTGCTATACAGAACACATGGATTTTTTATTGTTGCACTAACCCTCTAATGCGAATTACTGTTTGAGTATGGTGTGTAGGAAGTTTTAAAGTGTCAAGAGAAGATGTGATATATGTGATCAAGAAGAGTGCAAGGTCAAATCTTGGGGATGCCCCCGTGGTTCATCCAAGCATACTTTTAGAAGACTAAAAGCATATAAGATTGGGGATTTCCAAGGCATCCCCTTCTTCATCAACTATCTATTAGGTCACTTCTCGTGAAACTATATTTTTATTCGGTCACATCATATGAAGTTTCCTTGGAGAGTATGTTTGTTTTTCTTTTGTTTTCTTTTGTTTTCCTTTGTTTTATTTTGTTTTCCTTGCTTCAATAATATCATTGGAACTAGCATACTTGTTTGGGAGAGTGACATGCTCCTCTTTTTCGTTTGAATACTTGCTATGGTAGTATTCTTAGTTTTTCTTCTAGTTACTGCAAAAAAATTCTTGTTTAGCTCTTGTTTTCTTTGCATATCTTATTTAGAGATGTTAGTTTTAGTAGTGTTATGTGAGTACTATCATGTTTTCTTGCTATATCATGTATAATTTTTTTTTTAAAGCATGTCTTGTATGGTGCTTGTTGGGAAAAGAAATTGTTGCTTGAGGTAGAATTTTTAACGGTGCAAGTAGAAGCTTGGATAGACTATGGCTAGACTTTTTCATATCATGCTAGATGGTATTTCAGTTTTAAAGCCTTGTGGTTATTGAGTAGCATTATTAGCCTCAAATAGATGAGAGTGTTTAATGTGTCATTGAAAGAATCATGAGTTGTTCTTGTCATATTTAAGCATAAATTTGTGGTATTCTCCTTTGAATGTTTTATTTGGTTGACTCGGCGCATGCTCACACCATGTTTATGACTATGAACCAGTCACTATCAGACTCTATGATCATTTAATTTTTGAACTTGTGGTACCACTTATGCTTTGATTAATGATGTTTATGTCGCTATGCATGGTTATGGCTTTTATGCTCTCTTGGTTTGTCGCTCCCGGTCTTTTGCTAGCCTCCACTTGTACTGAGTATGAGATCTACTCATGCAATCCAACTCCCAAAAACCAAAGTTTTCCATTGTGTCCACCATACCTACCTACCTGTGGTAATTAACCGCCACTCCAAGTAAATTGCTCATGTGTTACCTTTAAAACCTTCAAAATTAATCCTGCTTTGTGTTCCTGTTTTTGCTCATGATGAGGTAAAAGATAATCTTTATCTCACTTGTTGATTAGATTTCAAACCCTCGACTAGTGGCTTAAACCGCTTATCCAATTGATAGAAGAGCTGGCAGCGTGGTGCCCAGCCCCAAACTAATACACACAAATTCTCTTCACTATTTTTGCCCCTGATTATCAGTCAAAGCATAATTGTGTAAACAAGAGAGAAAGAGGGATGACCTTCTACACCAGTTGCGTCCTTCATATGGGAGCCGCTCTTGTGAAGTCTAGTTGGCTTGCGACGTACTTTATTTTCTATTTAACATTCGTTGACATTAGCATACACCTCCCAAAATATAGACACTCCTCCACGGTATATGATTGTTGTCAGACACCCAAGGATTCGGTTAGCCATGGTTTGTGTAAGATGGATGGGAGGAGTGTCAAACATTTTATAACTTTATTTAATAAAATAAAAGATCTAGCACATGAGTGATCCATGCTTCACTCCGCGCAGGGCTTATATGTCTCCAACGCATATATAATTTATGATGTTCCATGATGATATTATGCCAATTGCTACATGTTTTCTACCTTCTTTATGTTATTTTTATCAATTTTCCAGACTAACCTATTGACAAGATGCCATAGAGCCAGTTTCCTGTTTTCTGTCGTTTTTAGTTTCAGAAAAGTTGTTTTGGAAATATTCTCGGAATTGGAAAATTCGAAGCACGAAAGTCTTAGAATTCCCGAAGGTTCTACGGAGCCCGAAGAGACATAGAGGGGGGCCTCAAGGGGCTAGCACCATAAGGTGGCGCCCCCCCTTGGCTGCGCCGGGGGGTGGTGTGGGGCCCGCAGGGCTCCACCCTCTTTTCCCTTTCGCCTATTTATCCCCCTTCGAAGGAAAACCTAGGAACCTGATCAAAAATCCCCAAAAGTTCCGCAGCCGCCGCCGTCGTCAACCCTAGATCAGGGGGTTTTGAAGCTGTCTCCCAGCACCCTGCCAGAGAGGAGATCATCATCGGAGCCCTCTTCATCACCAACCCTACCTCCGGAGTGATGCGTGAGTAGTTCATCCTTGGAGTACGGGTCCATAGCAGTAGCTAGATGGTTGTCTTCTCCTCCTATGCCTCAATGTTTAGATCTTGTGAGCTGCCGAACATGATCGAGATTTTTCTTACGTACTTCTATGTGCTGTGTTTGCTGGGATCCGGTGAATATTGAACTTATGCCAAGTTGATTATAGTCTTTATTGCATATGTTATTTGTGATCTTGCATGCTTTTCATTGCTAGTGGTTGCTCTGGCCAACTAGTTGCTAGTGACTCCAAGAGAGAGTATTTATGCTTGATAGTTGGGTTCATGCCTCTTTTTCGCCTGTGCTCGAGTGACAGAAATGTGACGGGGGAGGATGTGCTGTTGCGACTAGGGAGAAAACAGCGGTGTGATTGCCCGCATGTACAATCCTTGCTTACATTACACACATTGCTTAATGTGATTATCTGTTGCTTGCAACTTAATACCTAAGGGGGTTCGGATAATAACCCGAGGGTGGATTATTAGTCATTGATGCAGTTGGATTACGGTCTATTCATATTGTTGTAATGCCTGCACTAAATATCATACTAGTCATCATGTCATGAATGTGCACTACGGTGCAACCTCTATTTGTCAATTGCCAAGCTCTAATTTGTTCACCCAGCATGCTATATTTTATGGCGAGACACCACTAGTGTGCTATGAACCCCGGTTCATTTTCCTACACTGTTAAACAAACCACTACAATTTCCTGATTTCTTTATTTACTGCAAGCATACACTATTTTCCACACTATATGTCTAATCTTTGTTTTCAGCAAGACCGGTGAGATTTACAACCTCACTGTACCGTTGGGACAAAGTATTTTGGTTATGTTGTGTGCGGGTTCCGCGTTGTTGCTGACACCGGTGAGGAGCCATCACCACCTTCATTGGCATCAACCTTCCGAAGATCCTCTTTCTCCTACTGGATTGATAACCTTGGTTCTTAACTGAGGGAAATTCTTACTTCTGCACTCATCACACCCTCCTCTTGGGGTTCCCAACACACCATCCATAGCAAAGGATTTCTGGCGCCGTGACCCGGGGACTTAAAATTCATCATCATCAAGAAGTCTCCCCATCAAGACGCCATCACAAGCAGCAAGGAATTTCTAGCGCCGTTGCCGGGGAGGAAGAAGTCTTCTGGCAAGGGGAGTCTCTCACTCTCAACCTCTTTATTTTGTTTATTGTCTTGTTTTTGTTTATTGTCTTGTTTTTCTTCTTTATATAAAAAACACAAACAAATTAGTTTACTTTTATAGCTGTTATTTATTTGCTTGCTTTTATTTTGCTAAAATGAGTTCCTTTGAGAATACTAAGTTGTGTGACTTCACTAGCACAAACAACAATGATTTTATTTGCACACCTATTGCTCCACCTGCTCCTACTGTTGCTTTCTATGAAATTAAACCTTCTTTATTAAATCTTCTGCAACGGTATTTCGCGGACCGCAAGGAAGCAGAGCTCATGCGCTGGCACGCGAAAAGGAGGAATAAAGTTTTGAAAGATCCAAATCGGAGTGAAAAGGTAATTCTGACACATCCTTCAGATGCAAGTCAATGGAAAGCAATTGACTGTGAATATCCAACGTTCGGGGCGGAGGCAAGGAACATCAGGTTGGGTGTGAGCACCGACGGACTCAATCCGTTTGGCAACCAGAGCAGCACCCATAGCACCTGGCCCGTGTTTGTATGGATGTACAACATCCCTCCCTGGTTGTGCATGAAGAGGAAGTATATTCACATGAGTATGCTAATTCAAGGGCCGAAACAACCAGGCAACGACATCAATCTATACCTGAAGCTGCTTAAAGATGAGCTGGAAACGCTATGGGCCGAGGAAGGGGTGAACACATGGGACGCCTTCGGTGAACAATATTTCCCAATGAGAGCTGTCTTACTCTGTACGGTTCACGACCTACTAGGCTACGGATATGTGGCGGGCCAGGTGTGCCACGGACATAACGGTTGCGTGAGGTGCATGGATGACCCCACGTTTATGCAACTTCCGAAAGATCCTGGGTCTTCGAAAACAGTTTTCGTTGGCCATCGAAGGTGGCTACCCAACAAAGACCTGTGGAGAAGGCGAGGAGACCTTTTTAATGGTGAGGATGAGCTCTGTGGACCTCCACGTAAGAGGTGCGGCGAAGAAATCTACAATTTGCTGAATGATTGGAAGGAATGCCCAGAGCCGGGAAAGAAGCAAAAGGCGCCAAAACCGCTTCTGGATGTATGGAAGACGAGGTCGGTGTTTTGGGACTTGCCATACTGGCCCATTCTCGATACGCCTCACTGCCTTGATATGATGCATATCACGAAGAATGTGTTTGAAAGTTTGTTTGGCACGCTGCTCAACATGCCGGAGAGGACCAAAGACGGGGTGAAAGCAAGAAACGACCTGAAATATTTTGGTATTAGGGTAGATCTTCGGGGGGACGCCCGGATGATGACGACGGCGATCAATCGTGTGATGAGGAGACGGATGGTCGCAAGGCCAAAAGGGTTATTAAGAGGAATGACTATTACTGCCCTCCCTCCTGCTTCACTCTTAGTCCGGACGAGATCACAAAATTGATGATGTGCCTTCTCGGAGTCAAAGTCCCTAGCGGTTACTCAGGGCTAATAAGCAGATTCCTCGACGCGCAGAAACAAAAGTTTAGCGGGATGAAGTCTCATGACTGTTACGTGATGATGACGCAGATACTTCCGGTTGCGATCCGCGGAATAATGGACAAACACGTCCGGGAAACCCTGTTTGGCCTCTGTAACTTCTTCGACGTTATATCTCGAAAGTCGATCACGGGGAAGCAGATCTCAAGGCTGCAGGAAGAGATTGTCGTGATACTATGCGAGCTTGAGATGTACTTTCCACCATCATTCTTTGACATATGTGTTCATCTGTTGGTCCATATCGTGGACGATATCATCCATCTCGGGCCGTTGTTCCTGCACAACATGATGCCGTTTAAAAGGATGAATGGGGTCATCAAAGGATATGTTCGCAACAGAGCTCGTCCGGACGGAAGCATCGTTCAGGGCTTTCTCACCGAAGAGTGCATCTCTTTCTGCACGAATCATATGGACGTGGAGGACCCAGTTGGTCTACCCAGAAACAAGCACATTGGCAAGCTCGATGGAGTAGGTCACAAAAATGGACGTAGAGAAGTGCATGTGGATCGGGCTTGTCGACGCACCGACTTTAACAGGGCAAACTTAGTAGCTCTCCAACACATTGACATGGTCGATACTTGGGTGGAAAAACACAAGAGCTCGATTATGAAAAAGTACAGTGAACAAGGCAAGCGGAGGACCGAAGGAGAAATAATCAGAGAGCATAACTCCACTTTCTTGCGTTGGTTTAAAGATGTGATCGTCGCTAATCCACCGCCAAGGGATTGTGCAAAAAATAAACTATTGTACGCCTTGGCACATGGCCCAGCTCCCAACCTAGCGACGTTTCAAGCATATGATATCAACGGGTTCACCTTCTACACAGAGGAGAAAGACAAAACTTCCGATTATCAAAACTCAGGGGTCACGATGGAATCCTACACCGGTGACAAAAAGTTAAGATACTATGGAAGGATCGAGGAGATATGGGAGCTTAACTACTCTGGAGAGAAGGTGCCTATGTTCCGCGTGAGATGGGCTAGGATGTCGACCGTCAGAAAAGAAGACCAATACTTTACAACCATGGTTATTTCCGAAGCCGGAACCTCATCAAGCGTGAATGTCACAGCGCAAAATGAGCCATGGGTATTGTCTAAGCATGTGTCCCAATGCTTCTTCATAACAGACCCCGCAAGGCCTAGCCGTGTTGTCGTGAGGAGAGGGAAAAGAAATATCATCGGAATGGATGGAGTCGTTGACGAGGACGAGTTCGACACGTTCGGCGACCCAAATATTGACGATGATCAAGAAGATGATGATGATAGTCATGCAACATACACAACAAGAAGAAGCAGAACTACGCTACCTAGGCATGGTCTTCCATTCAGAAGAAGAAGTCATAATGTGGGGTTAAATTATGCAACTTCGACCAAAAAAGGCAAAAAGATCAAACACTAAGAAACTATGTATGCATTTGTCTGCTAATTGTATGCGACGAAGCATGGGGTCTGATATCGATGTGCACTTATTATAAATTTAATGTACCTTGTTCTGTATTTCAAATGTGTGGACTTATATTATTTGAAACATAAAGGAAACAAATAGAAATTAAACAAGAAGGAAACAACGGAAAACAATAGAACACATAAAGAAAAAACAATAGAAAACAACTAAAACCAAAATAATGAAAAGAGAAAACAAGAAGGAAATATTGGAAAACAATTGAAAACATAAAGGGAATAATTGAAAACATAAAGGGAATAATTGAAAACATAAAGGGAATAATGAAAAACAAAAAAAACATTATTATTTGTAATGTGTTTGAAATTAATTTGTAATGTGTTTGAATTAATGAAATGTGTATTTGAATAATTTAAATGCATGTATTATTTAAATAAACATATTATTTAAATGCATGTATTATTTAAATGCAGTAAATAAAAAAGGGTAGCGCTGGGCAACAGAGCAGCTGGTTCGCCAGCGCTAAGTTACCGCTGGCGAACAAGTAGCGGTAACTTAGCGCTGGCGAACCAGCTGCTCTGTTCGCCAGCGCTACGCCCCACCTGTGTGCCACTTACAGGCGGACCCTTACTGTCTCTGTACATCCTCAACACTTAGCAGTTTTCGCGCCCCTCTCGATCGATCACGTGCAACTGACGACGCCGACGATCGCCGCCCCTCGCCTCCGTCCATCTGCCTCCCCTCGCCTCCGTCCGTCTGCGCCACCTCGCCGGACGTCGACGTCCCCCTGCGCGCACTGCCCCTCCCCTCTCTCCTCTCTCCTTCCTCCAGCCACTGCCCCGCTCACTCACGGCCACCTCCCAGCCCCCGCTCGCCGCCGACCATCCTCTGCCCTTCTCCGGCCACCTCTAGCCCAGGTCGTCTCCGGCCACCTCCCTGCAGCTCCCGCACGCCTCCCCTGCGGCGGAGCTGCCACTTCTAGGCTGCTGCTGCTCTCTCTTCTGCCCTGCACGGCAGGTGTTCGACCATTGTTCTGCAAGAACAACAGGTAATGTTTTTCTTTTATTTTTTTTTTCTATGATTTACTTTTTTGATGGTTTGATTTCAATGGATGAACTTTGTAGTTTGCTGAACTCGTTTTTCAGCAAAAAATTCAAAATATTTGCATTGGCCATGTGTGTGTGCGTGTACAGTACCAGTACCAAAAACAGATGAGAAGGAAATTGCCACTAGAATCGATCCTCCTGCATGCCACAG
The DNA here is from genome assembly GCA_028641055.1 of Alopecurus myosuroides. Lineage (NCBI taxonomy): Eukaryota > Viridiplantae > Streptophyta > Magnoliopsida > Poales > Poaceae > Alopecurus > Alopecurus myosuroides. Next base: position 41,990,268 of record CM054058.1, on the reverse strand, counting down.
TTTGAAATGCCCAAACCGATCAATCTGAAATAAAACATGATACATTTATGTATCTACGTCGGAGTAATACAGTGGGCAATGCCTCGTCCTTCTGGACATACAGTTAGTCTGAATCGCGCTTGGCAGCTAAAATGCTTCGGCAAAACCTGAAACCATTTCAACGTATTCTATGACTGCTGCCAAGCATCATCTCAACGTCTGCTGATTGAGCTCCATGTGGTGCAACTTAGACTTTGTTTGTCCATGGCCGGTAACTGTGGTAGTAAAAGCATATTAAGCTGATGCCGAGAAGCAAGTAATATAACTTGGTCTCTGTATAGTTTCTTCTTTGATGAGGGCATGTTTAGATCACGAAGATGATAGTGTCTGCCCCCTTTTTAGTATCCTAGCCTTCTGCATTTTAAAAGAAGCAAGTAGGTGAAATAGAAAAATAATAGCAGAATCAATGGTTTTACTCTCTTCCTTGGCAGTGAGCCCTCATATGTATGATACTGTAATTTCTAGTCCATTCCAGTGTGTTGTGTGTATCCAGAATATAGCTGAGATTCTAACTAGTGAAGGAAGTGTCGTCTTCGTGTCAACTAGTGAAGGAAATGTTAAGTGGTCGATCTCCATGCCACAAAATAAACCTGAAGCTCGTAATGTTTGGTGAAGTTCAGACTAGTATGTTTCTTCTAGATAATGATTAGTAAATGGACATTTGGTCTCTACTCTCTGTAGTACTAGTATCTAGTTAACCCACTTGTTCTCCTTTGGGGTTTAAAGAGAGGAGGTGGATTCAAAACTGGTGACATCTTAATCTGATCATGTTTATCGCTTGCATCCGAGTTGCTATGATTTTCCTTCTGCATAATCCAATTACTGGTGTTATATCGAGTGTATCAACTACTAGTGCTGTAACACTATCAATATTTAGTAGGGATACTAGTTTAGATCACATATGGACCTACTAAATCATGGCCTACGTAACCAAATTTTGTTCTGCTATAAGGATCAAACAGAAGGTACCTAATATTCAGAAACATGTGTAATATCCATTTGAAATTGTCGGTGTTGTTCACTCTCACATGAACTTATTTAATGTTCTGAAAAGCAAGATCTGAAACCAAGGTATCCCTTGTCATGCAAATAGAAACATGCATAAAAATCACAGAATTTTGGTCAAGTGATTCCAGGTACTCGAATTAAATGTGTACAACATATTATATCAAAATGGAACAAACAGAGGACCAGCAGCGAGTGTACTTAGGGTCAATCTCTCTCAGCTGAATTATTATCACTTACTGGTCACTACTACTTATGGGCTGCATTAAGCTCAGCTGCTACTTCCCAGCTGGTTTTTTTTGATGCAACAGAATTAACCTCAGCTGTCAACTGTGGCATCACTTTCTAGTTTTTCTTAATTTTCTTTTTTTATGCTTTTCTAGTTACTGTTAGTTTGCAGAATTTAAATTTAATTACTTTGGGCCCATGTGCTTATATATCTTAACAGAAATCATAGTTTTGTGCCCATGTTATGTCACAATTGTTTTTGGTGGTTGGTGATGGTTGGTGTGATGGATGGTGGTGTATGGATGGTGGTGATGGATGGTTGTGATGGATATGGCGTGGTGATGATGGATGGTGGTGATGGATGGTGGAGATGGTGTGTGGTCGTGTGGATATGTGCCCACCTTCGTGTGGATGACGATGATAATATGAGGGGCGGGATCTATTATATGAGGGGTGGGTTTTTATGTGCAGGTACCCCACGTGAGTCCCTATTTGCCGGAATGTTGATTAATTTCCGTTCCGGCAAATTTGGGTACTCCATTTGTGATATTTTTAGCAAAGGTCATGCCGAAATTTTCCGTGAATTTTGGCATGATCTTTGCTAAAAATATCACAACTTAGAGTGTCCGAGAAATTTGGACTCATATGGGGTATACATCGTCTAAATTGTAGGATTTGTTGAACTTATTTCGGGTTTTCTCTCCTTCCTTAGATATGGCTCACAACGACGAGGAGGGTGGTTCTGGTCTCGGACACGGCGGAGACGACGACGATGCGTGGCTTTCTATGCTAAGCGCCGGAGGCGGACCCGTAGATCCGCACCCGGATCTAGAGATGCAGGGCGACGATGCAGACGACGAGATGGACGAAACCGTTCGCCAGGAGCTAGAGCCACACAACGATACATCGGGCGCAGAAGGTGATCAAACCGGTAGTGGCACCGGGGATACCGCCTCCGGTAGCGAGGCGGCGGCTAAGCGCAAAGAGAGGCGGCACAACATGCTCGCCACCATGCGGGAAGAGTTCACGGAAGTGGACCCCAAGAGCGGTGCTCCCCTCGAGCCGGAGAGTTATGCCAAGGGCTATGGAAACCAGATAGGCTGCATAGCTCGAGACTTCGGCAACGTTAATATGGAGCACCTCAGAGCTAAAGAAAACAAGGCTAATGCCGCCCTGCTGATTGAGAAGCTGCACACAAGGTACAAATTCCCGGATCCTTACGACAACCAGGACCTGAAGAAGAATCTGGTCAACTCCTTAGCACTGGGAAAGTTCGCCAAGGCGTTTACGACTTGGAGATCCAGTTTGCGGGAGATGCTTGCGAAGGGTAAGTATTTTGATGAGATCCATAAGATGTGGCCCTCCATTTCCGAGGAAGACTTGGCCCAATTCAAGATCGACGAACTCAAACCGGAAAGTGTGGCGCTGAGTAAATGGGGGAAAGAACAGCGAAAAAAGAACATTGGCCCTCACAATCTCGGAAGCCGGGGTTACCTTGGGAAGCAGAAAGTATGGGAAAAGGAGGATTCGAAGAGAGAAGGGCCGAACCCGTTTGACAAGATCACCGACCCGCAGGTGAGAAATTTTTTCAGGGCCCATTATAGGGAAGATCCCAAAAAGCCCGACGATCTTGTGTTGAACGAGAAGGTCAAGCTGCTCGAGAATAAGTATCTCGAAGAAGAAGAAAAAGAACGCCTATCTCAATCTGACGGGGGGTCCTCGGCGACGACGAACAAGGACCCGTATGACACCCCTTTCATTAGGGCGCTTAACGCGATGAAGGGAGTGCCCCTTGACAAGAAGCCGCATCGTGGCCATGTGCATGGCCTCGGAAAGGGTCATCGACATGCGCACTACTACCCCAACACCAAGGAAAAGCGTAAGGAGCGGAACAAGGGCCCTGAGAAGACGGTCGACGAGCTTGTGAACGAGAGGCTCAATGAGCTCCTCCCTACCATCTGTTCGACCGTCGCTCAGTCCTTAGCGCCGTGGATGCTAGGTGGAGGACAAGGGCCGCTCCCGCAGATAAACATAGCCCAAATGGTGCAGCCAGCGCCGCAGAACGTGGCCCCCGTCGTGGCGCCGTAGAACGTGGCCCCCGTCGTGGCGCCGCAGAACGCGGCCCCCGTCGTGGCGTCTGCTGCGCGGAACGAGCCGGCCCCCAACCCTCAGCCGGAAGGTCGCAAAGATCCGTCGCCGCCCCGCCACATCTCTTCAACGCCGCCGCCGACACTTAGCGGTCCATCCCCCTTGTCCGAGCTCAATGCCCTCACGGTAATTCAACGTGCACTGCTTAATTATATATTATGACTTGATTCGTGACGGCATCAGTCTCTAACAACGATCGCGCGACGTTTCGCAGGCCGACGAGACGGGATGCACATTGCTCCTTAATGTGAATGGCGAGTTAAAGGACGTCGCCAAAGGAAAAATCATCACACCTCTGAACCGCGTATCCCACGGCGTTCGTATGCCCGAGGACGTGTTCAGAGTGACATTAAGTCGGGTGCTCCCTGGTTGCGGTGCTCTCGATCCTCCGAACCAACCACCTGCAGCCGACAGCGAGTTGAACCTGGAGCAATGCTTGGTTTGGCCATTGACTTGGCCAAAATCACTAATTCGTTTGGAAAGTACTCCTGCCAACACTCCAACACCGGTCCAGGGGTCGGGGCACCCGAGCCAACACAAGGATTTCTCACCTGCAAAGTCCGTGCAGCACGACGGCGACGATGCTGAAGATGAGAACCCCAATGACTACCTCGTCGACGATCCTTACGAGGGGGCGCCCGGCCTGGATGATCTTGATCAACTTCTCTTGCCAGCGGAGGAAGCGGATAAATATCGATGCACAAAGCGTCTTTTCTCTTCTCAAGAACCGGCAGTTCCCGAGCAAGAAGTCATCAGCCAGGATGCCCTCAAAGAGGCGGTAGCGGATGTATTTCATAAGACTCAGCCTAAGATCAAGTATGCACGGAAAAGAACTAAGAAGGTTCCTGCCGTTGCATCGATGAGCCAACCGGTGGAGGGGACCAAGTCTAAGCCGCAGACAGGACGTGTATTGGACAGGATACCCATAACCGACTGGCATCAGATCCATGAGTTGGGCAAACCGATGCTTCCGCCGAGGTTGGTCTCCTTGCTGTCAGGTGATATGCGTAGCGTCCATGACGGTGTACTATATATGGAGGAGATGCTTCTGAAAGAGAAAAATCCAACGCTGCCGGTTTTGGTCGCAAAGGTGCCATCTACGGCGGGATTTGTCACTGAAGGCAACGCAAACAAGATCATCATTAGATTTGACGACATTTTCCGGATGTTCCACATGAAATCACTCCACTCGTCAATCGTCCGTCTGTTTACGCTCAGCTTGGCGCATCAGCTATCCGTTGAGAATGTCAAAAACATCGGGCTAGTAGACCCCTACTACATGCACGACATGTACTTGAACAACCCCAGGGGTAGGGCAAAAGCGACAAAGTACCTCGAACAAGTGTTGCTCACTAACCATATGAACAAGAGGATCACCCTCGTGCCCTACTTTCCTGAGTAAGTTATATTTCCCATCTTTACATAAGTTTGCGCATATACAATTTTTGAGGATTATATATATGGACTCTCCTGTTTTGCGCAGAAACAAATACGGCACCCTCATCATGCTCTACCCGAGAGACGCGCACGCAGTATATCTCGACTCCGGGAGTACGATGAAGGAGAAGAACTACTCCCTCATCAAGTCTGTACTCAATGATGCTATGGATGGCTACATCAGGGGGAAGGATTCTGCGACAGGACGAAACAAATTCAAGGCAAATATGTGTTCAGACACAGAACAGAGTTTCCCTGCCCCAAGCAGGCGCCAGGCGGCCATATGGAGGCATGGTACCTCATCCAACACATGACTGAGATCGTGAAGGACCAACATAGTCTGCAATACATGTCTGCTGTGGACAAATGGTCTCGCAGCATCGTCGAATGGTCTGATGCTGAATTCAGACAAAACTTTGGTCGAATCCAGCGCAAGCTCTGCACAATCATCTATAAGGATGTAGTAACTTCAGGATCTACCTTCCACTGGAACACCCCACCATCTAACAATGAGTTGCGACAATGTGTGCTAGAGCAGACTGACGAGAGACCATTCAACTCGTTAGAAGGTGCTCTTTTCCGTTCCCGCCGGAGAAGAAACAGAAGATCACAACATCGAGGAAGAAATGATCGACGGTATGTATTCGATTCGTTACGAATTGCTCCTAATAAGAACTTGTGATTTCCTTTGCCGGTCTAATGCTTTTATCTTGGTCTACAGAGAGATGAAGAAGTGGACGGCGCGCTGGCCCTAGCGAAAGATCGCAAGCGGAGGCGGAAGCTAAAGCGGAGGCGGACCGTATATCTAGTCTTCTTTGCGATTGATCTCTATATCGCGCGTACGTTGTATAGATGTCGTCATACCTTTGTAATCGTTGAACTAATTAGATGGCTATATTTTGGGTTCGAAATCTTCCGACATAAACATGTTATTGAGATCAATGTGTTGTATTCGTACTTATGAGAATTGAATATGGATGCATATGTATCGATGTGTTAGTTTCGTTATCGATGTGTTAAATTCGTTATGGATGGATGCATATGTATCTATGATTTATCGATGTGCTATCAGTGATTTATATGTGTGAAGTTTATAAATTATAGAATTTGAATGTATTTGGACCTGGGAATATACAGAATCAGAATATACAAACTGTTATACAAAAAAAAAGAAAAAAATACAAACCTGGGAAACTTACCACTGGCGAACAAAGTCCCTACCGCTGGCCAACAACACCACTGGCGAACAGGTTGTCCTACCGCTGGCGAAGCTGTACCGCTGGCGAACAGAGCATCTACCGCTGGCGAACATAGCGCTGGCGAACGAGGCTTTGTTCGCCAGCGGTAACATGCACTACCGCTGGCGAAGTGATGTTCGCTAGCGGTAACCTGCTACCACTGGCGTGCTAGCGCTGGCGAACACATGTTCGCCAGCGGTAGCTGAAAATTGTTCGTCACTGGTAGCCCTTTTCCTACTAGTGATGATGTCCAACTCTTGCTTCACCACTTCTCTTGTTTCGGATGGGATGCGAGTGAAAGGATTGAAGAGCAGGGCGTTGTGCAGCCCGTGGGCAGAAATAAGGATGAGGAAACCATCGGAGGTACCAACCAGTATGCAATTGTGATGCCGGAACAACGGGAGGCGCCGGCGGAGGAAGCGCCCCGTAGAGAGGTGGAGGAAGAGGCGTCCGTCGACGCCATCCCCGGGCTTCTTCTCGTCGAGCATCACCCATTCGCGTGGGCGGAAACGGCGGTCGTCGCCTGCGCCCGGCGCGGTTGGCTTGGGGACGGCGATGCGCCAGTTGTGGCAGACGACCCTCATGTAAACGTACGCGTCGACGTCGTTTGTGGCCAACAGCAAGTCCGGGACAAGGCGAACTGGATCCATTGGCAGATCCGACCAGTTCGCCATGGTGCCCTTCGAACTAGTCGTACAAAGTGGTGGATGGTGATGTATGGAGACAGAGAACCTGTCGTAGGCAGCTTCGTCCCCAACTCCGACCACTATATGGCGGCATTGGAGCAGGACAGAGAGGCACTGGACTAGAGTGATGAATTTGGGGAAAGAGTGGCGGCGGAGGTCGGTGCTAGGGCAAGGTGAGCTTTAAGATGGGCCGGCTTGTATCCACTTGTTTGGACTATGATGTTAGGGGAATTTGGTTTTTTTCCCCTTCTTTAATTTTGACTCACTTAGAGCATCTCCACTCGCCCCCACCCACACACACCCAACACCCAAAGCCCATTGCCGTCCGGACGAGCCCCAACATGCCCGCACCCGCCCTCCAAAGTCCCTATAGCCCATTCCCATTTGAACGAGCCCCAACACGCCCACTCGCGTCCCCAACGGGCCTTCCGGCCTAGAAATGCAACAATTCCTGTCCGGAAAGCCAGCTCAGCCCCCCACCCCCGCGTAGGGGTTTCCGTGGGGGCTCTGGACGAGAAGAAAACGCCACCACGTAGACGCGGATCCGGCGTGTTAGCAGCGCGGGGGCAGTCAAAACGGCGGCGGGGGCCTTCATCTTCTCCAGAGGCATCATAGGGGCGACCATCTCGCCGGCTAGTCGCAGAGACGACGAGGCGGCCGCGCCGTTCCCCAGCGCATGCAACCGGCGTAAATGCGTCGCCCTCTCGCCACCTCGCCGCCGTATATAATGCACCCTCCAGCGCCCCCTCTACCACACCGCCGCTCCCCGTCTTCTCCCTCGCAGTACATCTTCTCCATCCGGTGCTACCATGGACCATCTTGCCGCCAACGGCTTCTTCCGCCGCTCCCTCTTCAAACACCAGGCGAGGGCGCTCTTCGAAACCCGGTACCCGTGCCCCCCCGCCCCCCGCCGCCGATTTGCGCGTTGGGCGCTGCTTCACCATTGAGTAGCGGGCCCCACTTTGAGCACGGCTTCACCATTGTTAAAGTACGTTGATCTCAGCTTGTAATACTTTTACATAACGTTGATCAAGATTGTGTTGGCTTCATGTCACCTCAAAAATTATTTTTGTTATCACTTACCTACTCGAGGACGAGCAGGAGTAAAGCGTTGGCATGATGATACATTGCAAACGTATCTATAATTTTTGATGCTCTATGCTTCTTTTCTACCAAATACCTTTTGTTTTCCACATGTTTTTTTTATCAATTTTTTCCTTCGTTTTCCGAATGTTTTCATTGACTAACCTATTAACGAGATGTCCCATACCAGTTTATGTTTTCTGTTATTTTTCTATTTCAGAAAATTTATTAAAGAAATGTTCTCGGAAAGGGCTAAAAATCCATGGCGATTTTTTTTAACCCGGAATGAATACATAGTTCAAAGAAGAGCCGAAGGAGAGCCAGTGGCCAGGGGGTGCCAGGCGCAGCTTGATACGTCATAAATGTAACCCTAATTTTTTATGTTCCATGTTGTTTTCTTATTGTTTCCCACATGTTTGCTATACACTTTATGTCATTTTTTTCGATTTTCAGGACTAACCTATTGACAAGATGCCATAGAGAAAGTTCCCCGTTTTCTGCTGTTTTTAGTTTCAGAAAAGTTGTTCTGAAATATTCTCTGAATTGGAAAATACGAAACCCGAAAGTCTTAGAATTCCCGAGGGTTCCACGGAGTCCCTAAGAGACCCGGAGGGGGGCCTCAGGGGGTCCACAACATAGGGCGGCGCGCCCCTGGCCCTCGTCGTGGGGTGGTGTGGGGCCTCCAGGCCTCCACCGCCTTTGCCCTTTGGCATATTTATTCCCCCAAGACATAAACCCTAAAGGTATTCCACTTCATCCCGAAAACACCTAAGGCCGCCGTCATCGTCATCCCGAGATCGGGAGGGTTCTGGAGCTCTCCCCGGCACCCTGTCAGGAGGGAAGTTCATCACCGGAGGGGTCTACACCACCATGCCCTCCTCCGAATTGATGCGTGAGTAGTTCATCCCTGGACTACGGGTCCATAGAAGTAGCTATATGGTTGTTCTCTCCACTTTGTACCTCATGTTTAGATCTTGTGAACTGCCTAACATGATCAAGATCATCTTTATGTAATGCTACATGTTGTGTTTGCTGGGACCTGATGAATGTTGAATGCTATGTCTTATGATTATCAATCTATCATGTTATCTTCATGCATATGTTATTTATGATCTTGCATGAACTCCGTTGTAAGTAGATGCTCTGGCCAAATAGATGCTAGTAACTCCAAGAGGGAGTATTTATGCTCGATAGTGCGTTCAGGCCTCCTTTGCATCTGTGCTCGATTGACAGAAACGTGACGGATGGAGGATGTGTTGTTGCCATTAGGGAAAAAACAACAATGCTTTGTCTAAGGATGATGTTATTGTTTACATTACACACTTTGCTTACTTCAACTATCTATTGCTTGCAACTTAATACCCAACGTTTGTTGAGATGATATTCGGAGGGTGGATTGTTAGTCATAGATGCAGTAGGATGACGGTCTATATGTTTTGTTGTAATGCCCGCATGAATCACATAGTAATCTTTATTTCTTGCATATGAACTACGGTGCAACCTTCATTTCTGTCAATTGCCCAGCTGCAATTTGTTCACCACACATGTTGTTTATCTTTCACGGAGAGACACCACTAGTGAACTGTGGACCCCGGTCCTTTTTCGTCATACTGATAAAACACCTATTGGTTTCATACTGTTACTACTGCTTTCATACTGTTTTCCTACTGTTTTCCATACCATACGTTTAACCTCTTTGTGTTCAGCAAAAACGGTGAGATTGACAAACTCGCTGCTTCGTTGGGGCAAAGTGATTTGATTGTGTTGTGTAGGTTCCACGTTTCTACTAAAATGGTAGTGTGCCCTGCCATCTCAGCTGCTTCAACCTTCTGAAGTTACTCCTTCCTCCTACTGGTCGATTCAGTCTTAGTTTCTTTCTGAGGGGAAACTTGCCACTTCACTCTTCATACCTTCCTCTTGGGGGTCTCCCAACGAGCGTGTGATCACACACATCAAGCATTTTTCTGGCGCCGTTGCCGGGGAGGAAGAGAATTTATGCAAGGGGAGTCTCTCACTCCCAATATCTTTGCCGGGGAGGAAGAGAATTTCGTGTTTGCTTCTTTTTATAAAAAACACACACAAAAAATAGTTCTTATTCTAGTTGTTATTTTTTCTTTATCATGCTTGCTATCAATGTTTGATGTCTTTGAAACTAGATCTTATAGGCAAGGTGGGTTCACGGATGAACAACATAAATATTATAATGAACACCGCTTGTCAGAAAAAGGGATACACTTATGGGAGCAAATTAATAAATTGCATGACTATGCCAAAAAATTGCGCTCTACTTATAATGTTACTTATTGCTTTGATAAATCTCGTTGTTGTAGGAGGTATAAACACCTCCCTTTTCAATGTGAGTATAATGATAATGTTACCATATCTTTTTTGTTAAAGGAAATTATGAATTTTATGATGTGAAACAAATTGAAGAATTTATTGCTTGGAAGGGTGCATTCGAAATTGCCTATTTGCTTGAAAATATTGATGATGCACCTTATAAATACAATATTTATGCTATACTCGAATATTTCTTTGATAATTACAAGGATTGTAATTACTACATACTTTTGAAGGGGTTATTGCATAGAAAAAAAATTTCCTACGAGAGAGACACCCGAAAGGCCAAGATCTAATCTAGGAGACGAAGTGCTACGGGCAAAGAGAGGGTTAAGGAGAACACATACCCTCGAAGACACAAAGCGTTACGAGATCAAATCTCGTTGTTGGCGAAGTCGTACTCACACCGATCCCGATAGCGAGAAGATGTGCACCGCAATACGGCGGTGCCTCCATGAGCGGTCACACGTACGGTTGATGAAGACCTTCGTTCCCTCGATCCAGCGGGGCGCGGAAGTAGAGGATCCCTCGGAACTCCAGCAACACGACGACGTGGTGGTGAAGAAGAATCCCACGGTGATGGCTTCGCCAAGCCGAAGACCATGGAATGGAGCAGCGGGTGGATAGGAATTGAGGTGGACAAGTGTGTGTAGGAGGGAGAGCTATCACCCTCCTTTTATAGGAGAGGGAGGAGGCATCCCAAGGGGGGTGCGGCCAGCCCCATGGTGTTCCCCCACATTTTACCTCATGATGTGAGTGGACACTCGACTCACACCCACTCATTTTCCCTTAAAACTCCACCTAGAAAATCCAAGAGTTTTTCTTTAATAAATAAATAAAACATTTTTTTTTCTTTATTTCAGCATTTGTTAATTCTATTAACAAACATTTGCATATAGAACCTCGAATCATTTGTGAATTCTATTAACAACCATTTGACAAAAAAACCATTGAACTATTTCAATTTTCCCCGAAACAATTTCGGTGCTGCCCAAAATATACTTCGATATTCTGTATCCTCTCAAACGCGTCATCGAACCTTAAGTGTGTCACCCTAAGGTTTGTGAATAATATAGACATGATCGAGACTCCTCTCCGATCAATAATCAACAGCGAGATCTAGAGATCCGTGATGACTCCTATATATTCAACGATGACTCTCGTGATTGTGTGAACCAACAACGTCGTGAACTATTCCCTTTGTCTCGCGATATTTTACTTGTCCGAGATTCGATCATTGGTATCAACCATACCTTGTTCAATCTCGTTACCGACAAGTACGCTTTTCTCGTTCTCCTGATATAACATCCTTGTGATCATATCACGTGCTTGCAAGCGGTATCGGTGTGATATCACCGAGAGGGCCCAGAGTATATCTCTCCGTCATTTTGGATAGACAAATCAAACTCTTGATCCATGATCCTCAACTAATACTTTCCGAATACCTAACGGCACCTTTATAGTCACCTTGTTACGGTGTGACGTTTGATGACATCAAAGCACCCTTCTGGTATCAGTGATTGACATGATCTCATGGTTTAAGGAATAAGTTACTTTGTATGTTTGATATAACAATGTAAACTTAATGACTTGATCGCATTACTATATTCATTTTGGGTATATGTTCATCACATCATTCTTCTAATGACATGACCCCGTTATTAACAACATCCAACGTTCATGATCAGGAAACCTTGATAATCTATTAATCAACGAGTTAGTTGAAAGAGAGGCTTTACTAGGAACCATTGTTTGTTTATTAAACAGACATGTATCAACGTTTCCGGTTAATACAATTCTAGCATGAGAAATAAACATTTATCATAAACAAGGAATAACATAATAACCATTTTATTATTGCCTCTCGGGCATATTCCCTTCAACTTTATTATCTTAATAGATTCTCTCCCCCAAAGGGAGAGAATAATGTCTTGTAGGAACCTATGGAAGAAGAAATTGCTGAAACCGGAAGCTCATGGGATGAAAAAGAGGAGGAGAGTGATGATCAAGAGGAGGAAGAATGGCGACCATGTCTACCTCCAAACCAGAGTAACTCTTTAACTCATAATTGTGATGACCATATCCATTCTTTTGAAATATCCCTTTTTGATGAAGTTGATACATGCTATAGTTGTGACCTCGATACTACTATGAATGAAACTTGTGAGAATGATATTGGTACTGTTATTTATGATAATTCATGCTACTTTGATAAATCCTATGAGAATCCTCTATTTATTCCAACTATTGATATGCATGATACCGAGGAAGTTTGTTTATAAATTTACATGATAATGCTCTAGATGATGGTCCTATGTTACTTGATGTTATAAATTATAATGCTACTGAAAATTTTGATCCCACTGTTTTTGAGCTTGATACGAATTGTGTGCTTTTAGACCATGACCAACATGCTTTATGTGATGATTATGTTGTTGAGTTTGTTCATGATGCTACTGGAAATTATTATGATAGAGGAAAATATGGTTGTAGGAATTTTCATGTTACCAAAACACCTCTCTTTTTGTTGAATGTTTTGAAGTTGATCTTGTTCTACCTTCCCATGATTTCTAGTTTGAGCTTCTTTAATTTATTTCTTTACAAGATTCCTATGCATAGGAAATGGGTTAGACTTAATTTTTTAATAATTTCTTCTTGATGCTCTCTTTTTATTTAATTCATTTTTCTTATGTGAGCATCTTCTTCATTTGAAAACACTTGAATCCACTTTTCCGAGCCTAGCTAAAAGGCGTTAAAGAAATCTTTTTTTGGTAGATAACCCATGGTTTTATTTTTGCTTTGTTTTTCTCTGTTTGTTTAGTCAAGGGGCTGTATGATTCTCTATTAACTCCTTTGTATATTTCTTTTCATGTTTTAGTAGTCCCAAGTAAAGTTTCTGATGAGAGTTGGAGTTGGTTTTCGGATTTCTACGCAGGAAACAGATTTCTGCTGTCCACCGTAAAACAATCGTGAGATAAGAATGACCTGAAATTTTTTGTGCTTACTCCTCGAGTAATTCCACAACTTTTTTGTTCTTTAAGTTTTTCGATTTGAGCAATGTAAGTGTCTCTAAAAAATTCGTCTTTACATGTTGTTCTGGTTTTTGACAGATTCTGCCATTTTTCTTGCATTGGAACTTTTGCGATTTGAAGTGGATTTCTTTGTTTCACGAAACATCAGGGGCTGTAGCTAATGTTTAAAAGTATTTGTAGAACTTGTGCTATACAGAACACATGGATTTTTTATTGTTGCACTAACACTCTAATGCGAATTACGGTTTGAGTATGGTGTGTAGGAAGTTTTAAAGTGTCAAGAGAAGATGTGATATATGTGATCAAGAAGAGTGCAAGGTTAAATCTTGGGGATGCCCCCGTGGTTCATCCAAGCATACTTTTATAACACTAAAAGCATATAAGATTGGGGATTTCCAAGGCATCCCCTTCTTCATCAACTATCTATTAGGTCACTTCTCGTGAAACTATATTTTTATTCGGTCACATCATATGAAGTTTCCTTGGAGAGTATGTTTGTTTTTCTTTTGTTTTCCTTTGTTTTATTTTGTTTTCCTTGCTTCAATAATATCATTGGAACTAGCATACTTGTTTGGGAGAGTGACATGCTCCTCTTTTTCGTTTGAATACTTGCTATGGTAGTATTCTTAGTTTTTCTTCTAGTTACTGCAAATTTTTTTTTGTTTAGCTCTTGTTTTCTTTGCATCTCTTATTTAGAGATGTTAGTTTTAGTAGTGTTATGTGATTACTATCATGTTTTCTTGCTATATAATGTAGATAATTTTTGTTAAAGCATGTCTTGTATGGTGCTTGTTGGGAAAAGAAATTGTTGCTTGAGGTAGAATTTTTAACGGTGCAAGTAGAAGCTTGGATAGACTATGGTTAGACTTTTTCATATCATGCTAGATGGTATTTCAGTTTTAAAGCCTTGTGGTTATTGAGTAGCATTATTAGCCTAAAATAGATGATTGTGTTTAATGTGTCATTGAAAGAATCATGAGTTGTTCTTGTCATATTTAAGCATAAATTTGTGGTATTCTCCTTTGAATGTTTTATTTGGTTGACTCGGCGCATGCTCACACCATGTTTATAACTATGAACCAGTCACTATCAGCCTCTATGATCATTTAATTTTTGAACTTGTGGTACCACTTATGCTTTGATTAATGATGTTTATGTCGCTATGCATGGTTATGGCTTTTATGCTCTCTTGATTTGTCGCTCCCGGTCTTTTGCTAGCCTCGACTTGTACTGAGTATGAGATCTACTCATGCAATCCAACTCTCAAAAACCAAAGTTTTCCATTGTGTCCACCATACCTACCTACCTGTGGTAATTAACCGCCACTCCAAGTAAATTGCTCATGTGTTACCTTTAAAACCTTCAAAATTAATCCTGCTTTGTGTTCCTGTTTTTGCTCATGATGACGTAAATAGATAATCTTTATCTTACTTGTTGATTAGATTTCAAACCCTCGACTAGTGGCTTAAACCGCTTATCCAATTGATAGAAGAGCTGGCAGCGTGGTGCCCAGCCCCAAACTAATACACACAAATTCTCTTCACTATTTTTGCCCCTGGTTATCAGTCAAAGCATAATTGTGTAAACAAGAGAGAAAGAGGGATGACCTTCTACACCAGTTGCGTCCTTCATATGGGAGCCGCTCTTGTGAAGTCTAGTTGGCTTGCGACGTACTTTATTTTCTATTTACCATTCGTTGACATTAGCATACACCTCCCAAAATATAGACACTCCTCCACGGTATATGATTGTTGTCAGACACCCAAGGATTCGGTTAGCCATGGTTTGTGTAAGATGGATGGGAGGAGTGTCAAACATTTTATAACTCTATTTAATAAAATAAAAGATCTAGCACATGAGTGATCCATGCTTCACTCCGCACAGGGATGATACGTCTCCAACGCATATATAATTTATGATGTTCCATGATGATATTATGCCAATTGCTACATGTTTTCTACCTTCTTTATGTTTTTTTATCAATTTTCCAGACTAACCTATTGACAAGATGCCATAGAGCCAGTTTCTTGTTTTCTGCCGTTTTTAGTTTCAGAAAATTTGTTTTGGAAATATTCTCGGAATTCGAAAATTCGAAGCACGAAAGTCTTAGAATTCCCGAAGGTTCTACGGAGTCCCGAAGAGACATAGAGGGGGGCCTCAAGGGGCCAGCACCATAGGGTGGCGCCCCCCCTTGGCTGCGCCGGGGGGTGGTGTGGGGCCTGCAGGGCTCCACCCCCTTTGCCCTTTCGCCTATTTATCCCCCTTCGAAGGAAAACCTAGGCACCTGATAAAAAATCCCCGAAAAGTTCCGCAGTCGCCGCCGTCGTCAACCCTAGATCAGGGGGTTTTGAAGCTGTCTCCCAGCACCCTGCCGGAGAGGAGATCATCATCGGAGCCCTCTTCATCACCAACCCTGCCTCCGGAGTGATGCGTGAGTAGTTCATCCTTGGAGTACGGGTCCATAGCAGTAGCTAGATGGTTTTCTTCTCCTCCTATGCCTCAATGTTTAGATCTTGTGAGCTGCCGAACATGATCGAGATTTTTCTTTCGTACTTCTATGTGCTGTGTTTGCTGGGATCCGGTGAATATTGAACTCATTGCTAGTGGTTGCTCTGGCCAACTAGTTGCTAGTGACTCCAAGAGAGAGTATTTATGCTTGATAGTTGGGTTCATGCCTCTTTTTCGCCTGTGCTCGAGTGACAGAAATGTGACGGGGGAGGATGTGCTGTTGCGACTAGGGAGAAAACAGCGGTGTGATTGCCCGCATGTACAATCCTTGCTTACATTATACACATTGCTTAATGAGATTATCTGTTGCTTTCAACTTAATACCTAAGGGGGTTCGGATAATAACCTGAGGGTGGATTATTAGTCATTGATGCAGTTGGATTACGGTCTATTCATATTGTTGTAATGCCTGCACTAAATATCATACTAGTCATCATGTCATGAATGTGCACTATGGTGCAACCTCTCTTTGTCAATTGCCAAGCTCTAATTTGTTTACCCAGCATGCTATATTTTATGGCGAGACACCACTAGTGTGCTATGAACCCCGGTCCATTTTCCTACACTGTTAAACAAACCACTACAATTTCCTGATTTCTTTATTTACTGCAAGCATACACTATTTTCCACACTATATGTCTAATCTTTGTTTTCAGCAAGACCGGTGAGATTTACAACCTCACTGTACCGTTGGGACAAAGTATTTTGGTTATGTTGTGTGCGGGTTCCGCGTTGTTGCTGACACCGGTGAGGAGCCATCACCACCTTCATTGGCATCAACCTTCCGAAGATCCTCTTTCTCCTACTGGATTGATAACCTTGGTTCTTAACTGAGGGAAATTCTTACTTCTGCACTCATCACACCCTCCTCTTGGGGTTCCCAACACACCATCCATAGCAAAGGATTTCTGGCGCCGTGACCCGGGGACTTAAAATTCATCATCATCAAGAAGTCTCCCCATCAAGACGCCATCACAAGCAGCAAGGAATTTCTAGCGCCGCTGCCGGGGAGGAAGAAGTCTTCTGGCAAGGGGAGTCTCTCACTCTCAATCTCTTTATTTTGTTTATTGTCTTGTTTTTGTTTATTGTCTTGTTTTTCTTCTTTATATCAAAAAACACAAACAAATTAGTTTACTTTTATAGCTGTTATTTATTTGCTTGCTTTTATTTTGCTAAAATGAGTTCCTTTGAGAATACTAAGTTGTGTGACTTCACTAGCACAAACAACAATGATTTTATTTGCACACCTATTGCTCCACCTGCTCCTACTGCTGCTTTCTATGAAATTAAACCTTCTTTATTAAATCTTGTTATGAAAGAGCAATTTTCTGGTGTTAGTACTGATGATGCTGCTGCTCACCTTAATAATTTTGTGGAACTATGTGAGATGCAAAAATATAAAGATGTGGACGGAGATATTATTAAACTGAAATTATTTCCTTTCTCTTTGAGAGGAAGAGCAAAAGAATGGTTGCTATCTTTGCCTAGAAATAGTATTGATTCATGGACTAAGTGTAAATATGCTTTCATTGGAAAATATTATCCTCCTGCTAAGATTATATCCCTAAGAAGTGACATAATGAATTTTAAACAATTTGATAATGAACATGTTTCTAAAGCTTGGGAAAGAATGAAAACTATGGTGAATAATTGTCCCACTCATGGACTGACTACGTGGATGATTATACAAACCTTTTATGCAGGACTGAATTTCTCCTCAAGGAACCTATTGGATTCACCTACCGGAGGTACTTTTATGTCCATCACTTTGGGCAATGCAACAAAGCTTCTTGATGATATGATGATAAATTATAGAGAGTGGCACACTGAGAGAGCTCCACAAGGTAAGAAGGTAAATTATATTGAGGAAACCGCCTCTTTGAGTGAAAGGCTTGATGCTATTATGTCCATGATTTTTAATGGTAAAGCTCAAGTTGATCCAAATAATGTCCCTTTAGCCTCTTTGGTTGCTCAAGAAGAGCATGTTGATGTGAACTTTATTAGAAACAATAATTTTAACAACAATGCTTATAGAAATAATTTTAGTGGAAACAATTATAAGCCCTATCCTCCTAATAATGGTTATGGTAATTCTTATGGCAATTCCTACAATAATAATAAAATCTCTACTTCTGATCTTGAAAACATGCTTAGAGAATTTATTAGCACACAAACTGCCTTTAATAAATCTGTTGAGGAAAAGCTTGGTAATAGATGTTCTTGCCTCTAAAGTAGATAGCCTAGCTAATTATGTTCATTTTCTAAAACTGAAGGTTTTTCCACAGTATGTTAAACAAAGTAAAACTTTGAATTCCATCCAAGTTCAAATTGCTAATAATGTTAGGTTGATAGTTGAATTACGTGCTAGGTGGGAAAGAGAAGATGAATTGTCTTAAAAGAATAATATTGCTAGAGTTGCACTATCACCACCACTAGTAAAACTGAAGCTCCAAGTGCTGGTAAACCTCCTAATATCAATGGTGAATTAGTTGGTGTTAACAAAGTCTCCACCCCTTCGGTGAAACGTGCTAAATTGCCTCAAAATGCTGAAATTGCTTCTGATAAAAGTGCTGAAATTTTTAGAGATGTGGGAGATAATGGTCCCATTACTTTTGATGATAATAATTTTGATTTTGATGATTGCAATATCTCTGAAGTTATTATGTTCCTACAAAATCTTGCCAGAAGTCCCAATGCTAGTGCCATGAATATGGCCTTTACTAAACATATTACCAATGCTCTCATGAAAGTTTGAGAAGAAAAGCTGAAACTTGAAACATCTATCCGTAGGAAATTAGATGATGGTTGGGAGCCCATCATTAAGATAAAAGTAAATGATTTTTATTGCAATGCTTTGTGTGATCTTGGTATTAGTATCTCTGTTATGCCTCAAAAGCTTTATGATATGCTTGATCTACCACCGTTGGAACACTGTTATTTCGATGTTCATCTTGCTGATAATGCTAAGAAGAAACCTTTTGGTAGAATTGATGATGTTCTTATTATGGTTAACAATAACCTTGTCCCTATTGATTTTTTTGTTATGAATATTGAATGCAATGCTTCGTGTCCTATTGTTTTGGGAAGACCTTTGTTAGAACTGTTGGTGCTGTCATTAATATGAAAGAGGGGAGTATAAATATCAATTCCCACTCAAGAAAGGTATGGAACACTTTCCTAGAAAGAGAACGAAGCTACCTTTTGACTCTATTATTAGAGGAAGTTATGATGTTGATGATTCTTCACTTGAAAATACTTGAGTTGCTTTCTATGCCTAGCTGAAAGGCGTTAAAGAAAAGCGCTACCTGGAGATAGCCCGTTTTATTTCTCTGTTTTCAACCAGTTTTTCATCGTTTTCTTTTGTTTTCTTTGCCCCTGGGTGTTGTATATTTCCTTAGCAACCCCTCTTATATTTTATTTTGTGTTTTTGTTGAGCCAAGTAAAGCCTCTAGTGAAAAGTTGAGACTATATTTCGGATTTCTGCGCAGGAAACATATTTCTGCTGTCCACTCTTAAATTCGTATAAAATCACATAAAATTCAAAATGACCTGAGTTGTTTTGTGCGTAATCCTGGGCTATATACGCAACTTTTATTTGTAGAACACTTTTTTATTTGAGTAACAGAAGATTTTCGGAAAAAACCATCTTTACCTGTTGTCCTGATTTGATAGATTTCTGTCAATAATTGCATTTGCATCTTAATCTCTTTCTTTTGGTGTTCTTTTGAGAAAAATAGTTGAAAATAAGTTGTTAAAGTAGCTAATATGTTTATGAATGTTAGGCTTGTGTTGAAACTGAACCATGTGAATTTATTATTTCGATTGCACTAACGTTGCTGATGAAGATTGTGAGAAATTTGGTGCGAAGGAAGTTTTCAAGGGTAAAGAGAAGAGGATGATATGATGTGATCAAGAAGAGTGAAGAGCCTATGCTTGGGGATGCCCCGGAGGTACATCCTAGAAAATTCCAAGAAGACTCAAGCGTCTAAGCTTGGGATGCCCAAGGCATCCCCTTCTTGATCGACAAATTACCAGGTCACTTCTAGTGAAACTATATGTTTATTCGGTCACATATTATGTGCTTTACTTGGAGCGTCTTTTATTTTTGCTTTCAGTTTGTTTTTATTTTTGCAATAAGCTTGGATGGACCCCAGCATTCTTTTATTGGAGAGTGACACGCTCCACTTTTTCATGGGAATACTTTGTATTCTTAATCTTTTTCTGGCTGCTGCATTTATTTAGCTCCTGTTTTGCATGCATCTCTTATCTAAGAGCTGTTAGTTTTAGTAGTGTTATGTGACTACTGTCATGTTTGCTTGTTGTATCATGAATAGTATTTTTGTTAAAACATATCTTGTATGGTGGTTGTTGGGAGAAGAAACTGCTGCTTGAAGTAGATTTTTTAATGGTGCAAGTAGAAGCTTGTATAGACTGTGGCTAGAACTTTTTCCTATCATGCTAGATGTTATTTCAGTTTTAAATCCTTGTGGTTATTGAGTAGCATGATTAGCCTCAAATAGCTAAGAGTGTTTTATGTGCCATTGAAAGATTCATGAGTTGTTCTTGTCATACTGAAGCATAAATTTATGGTATTCTATTTCGAGTGTTTTATTTGGTTGACTTGGCGTCTGCTCACACCATGTTTATGACTATGAACTAGTCACTAATAGCCATTATGATCCTTTTGTTTTTGAACTTGTGATACCGCTTATGCTTTGATTAATGATGTTAATGTCGCTATGCATGATTATGGGTCTTATGCTCTCTTGATTTGTCGCTCCCAGTCTTTTGCTAGCCTCCACCTGTACCGAGTATGGAGTTCTACTCGTGCATCCAACTCCCTAAAACCTAGTTTTCCCATTGTATCCACCATACCTACCTACATATGGTATTTAACTGCCACTCCAAGTAAATTGCTCATATGTTAACTTTAAAACCTTCAAAATTACTCCTGCTTTGTGTTCCTGTTTTTCCTCATGATGAAGTAAATTGAGAATCTTTATCTCCACTTGTTGATTGGATTTCACACCCTAGCCTAGTGGCTTTATCCGCTTATCCAAATGATAGAAGAGCTGGCAGCGGGGTGCCCAACCCCAAATTAATACACACAAAATATCTTCATTATTTTCCCCCTAATTTATCAGTCAACGCATAATTGTGTAAACAAAAGAGAACGAGGGACGACCTTCTACACCAGTTGCGTCCTTCATATGGGATCCGCTCTTGTGAAATCTAGTTGTCTTGTGACGTACTGTATTTTTTGTTTACCATTCGTTGAAATTAGCATACATCTACCAAAATATAGACACTCAGTGTCAAACTTTAAATACCTTGTTTAATAAAATAGAAATCTCTAGCACATGAGTGATCCCTACTTCCCTCTACGAAGGGCCTTTCTTTTACTTTTATGTTGAGTCTCCATCTGCTAACTTTATGCACAATTGAGAGAGCATTCTTGCCATTCTGATTTTTATGTGCATTTGTCCCAGAAACATTATTAATTGATTCATGATGTCTTATTGCTTGTTCTCAAATTATTTGTTCTAGTCTTCCTCATGAACTTTGAAGGTGTCCTGGCATTTATGTTTTGCCCCACTCTTAATGACTAGCAAAATACCACTTTGCCATGCTTTCTCTATACTTGAAACAAACATATATCTTTCTTTGCATTGTTATTCATGATCTTTTATTTGAGATACTTCTCATGATGGAAAGTGATTGCTATGTTTTATTATTAAAGTTCTATTTATCATGTTTGTGTTAAAGATCTATGATCTCATCTTACATGTAACATCCCAGTGTTTGGGAAGTTATAAGGATCTAAATTTAATATGTGCATTTGCAAAGCATGCATCTGAAAGTACGGGAAATTTTGGCGCGAAAGTTTAAACAAACCAAGGTGATCAATGTTTCACTTGACATGATGAAATAGGTCTAGATCATCTAGTCAAGAGTACAGTTGGAGTGATCTTTATAAGATGTATCTTAAGAAACCAAATCATCTGGTTACACAAACCATAATTGGTTGTGGCCAACACTAACTCCCAACAAGTCTAACCTCAAGTCTGTAAGTGATTTGAGAGAAATCAACTAGGTATCTCAAACTCGAAGAGGGGTGAGTATCCAAAACACAGTTGATGATCTTACTTCTGCAAGTTAGTCATGAAAAACTGGAGGATCTCATCAGTCATGAAGGATGAATCTGAACGAGGAAACAAACCTTCTTAAACCAATACTAAACCCTGATCACTGCTTGTGATCTTTTCAAACTCTTGTCTACATTCCTGCATGACCAAGGCTACAAGAGAAACAAACCAGGAGGGAGCCAAGATCAGAAGACATCAACTAAGGGGGGTGGAATCCTGGTGTTCGATGTCATACAAGAATAATTTGAGTACAAGACCTGATCAATCTTGTAAGCAGATTATTTCTGAGGGCATTAAACACTGGAGTTTCAGTAGGTTAACTTATACAAGAACAAATTGGTAATTGACTCAAAATCAATATCAAAATAGAAGTGACAACTAGAGATTTGTTTGCAAATCCTTAAACACTTGGGTAATAGGAGTTTCGTCGTCTTCTAGACTTAGGATTTAGAATTGAAGAGGGGAGGTGGAAAGAATTTTAACATGACCTCTAGGTATTGTTTGATTTGAGGATTCAATTCAAAATTTGAAACAAAAGAGTGTTTGTATCTGAAATTTGAATTCAAATTGATAACCGAAACAATTAGTTATTAATTAAGCTTGCAACACTTAACAATTAAATATTTATTCAATACAATTTAATTAAGAGAGGTTGTAAAAGAAAAAGAATAAACTTTATTGGTAATAAAATAATACAAAGTCATTACATAATCCAACAAATTGAAAATTACATGTTCTATTACAAGTGGAAATTTAAAAAATGAAATTCCTAAACTATTTCTTGCAAATCTTTAAGTCTCCAATTGATCTTTTGTACCTGCAAAATAAACAAGAAAAAACAAAGAAAAAATAAAAAGATAAGATTAGTGGGGGTTAGTACTCTCAGCCAGGTAGTGAGGTGCACTACTAATCGCATCATCGAGTTTAAGCTTAGACAAGTTTAGTATCTGTTCAAATCAGAGAAATAGCCTCGGTATAATCTCATTGGCTAGTCATCAGGAAATACAAGTGTCAGGCAAAAATAAAGACAGCACCAGGATAAGACCAAGTGCAAACCGAGCTCATCTGTTAAGAAAAAGATCTAGGGCCATACACACAAGCACACAGCTTACACCACCATGCACATCTCTGTGCTGTCACAGCTACAAGAGACATATAAAAGGCAAACAACCGTAGGGCAGCAAGAGAGCAAGTCCATTTCTTCTCCTGTCCAACAGCTCGAGTTACACAGCTCAAGCTCTCACCACAAGAACACCACCACCAGGAATCACACCACCAGAAATCTATCTCCACAAATTAATCCAATCACTAGGAAACCACATGACCATCAACCATACCATCCAAACCCCTGCAGTGAGAAGATAAACAGAGTAGATCCAGCAAGATCATCACAAGGTCAAGCAAGGAGCTGGAGGAGCAGACCTGAAGCACAACAACAAGACCACAAGCAGAACATGGAAGTAGCTCAAGGGAAATGGATCAAGAAGCCAAGATCCATCAGGAAATCACAGCCACAACATTAACACCCCAAGGTGATTTCTACACACATCCTAGCAAGGGATCTTGCTAAAATATGCACAGAAAGTGGGCTAGGATTTAATTCCCTCAGTCTAGCATAGTGTTGCTATGCTAATCACATCACAGGGGTTTAAAAACAAGTATAATATATGTTCTTATCTATGAAAAATTGCCTCAGAGCAACATCACTGGCTTTGGGACAATTAAAACAAGCATAGATCTGTTCTTGTCAGTTTTAAAGCCAAAAAAGGGCCAAAGTAGCAGTTCCTAAATTTATACCAACAAGCACAAACCACTCTTGGCAGGAATCAAACCTGGGCACTTCCAAAAGGGGGCATCACAGGGAAATAACTTGCCAGACATGCAAGTGCATGGGCACAAAAATTAGGAGAAAGCAAATTAACAGACCATGATTAATTCACAAGTAAATGTTCTTACATGGATCATGGCCTCAGACTTTGCATCACTGGCCCAGGGCATTATCAAGGATAGGAGCAACTGTTCTTATCAGATAAGTTGCCTTGGGGGTTCTAAGACGAATAGTACCAGGATCTTAGCAGTATAAATGACTTCCAGGAGCACAAATCATGGACCAAGAAAATTCTTCTAAGCTCAAGCCTTTAGTAAATAGTTGCTGGGCACTAGTGCATTGGAGCAGTACCTCAACACAGCCATACATGAACATGCTAGTAGTAAAAGGAAATGACAGAATGATGGCATATCCTCTGAACCTAAGATTCAGAGTAACACCTATCAAAAAGAGTTACACCATAGAAATTACTGGAGCAACACATATTGGTGTGCTCTGTCCAACAGATAGTAATCCACAAGGATTAATCACAGGGAGTATATCCCAGATCAACTTCCATCACTAGCACAAGGGAAAAGATCAACATAATTTCCACAGCAAATTTGCAACAGAAAATAATTCCAATGTGCAAACCATCCCAAACTAAAGCATCCGTGCTTCCATAGCATCATAAGATGGAACAATTTCCTCACATCATCTGTATCAAAAATGTCACTGGGAAAATTTCCCAAACCTAAGCAATCCAGCACCAATCTCACTAAGGTATCTCATGGAGTCATGGCATGAACACTGGCACGAAGGCCAGGTTCCAGAGCATAGGAGAGAGGAGATAGAGAGAGCTGGGGAGGGGACAGTGAGAGTTGAGGGAGGTGAGGAACTCACAGGTGGTCACCATCGTGGTGACCACATCCAGTTGGTGAAGCGCAGCGTGGGCGGCGACGAGCCGCGGTTGCTCTCCAGGAGGCCGTCCCGGCGGCATCGCCTCCGCAACCCTAGCCACACAAGCAGCAACAGCAGCACCTCAGCCTCCAGGAGCCTCCAGGAACCACCTCGAGGAGCCTAGGTCACCGGAGAGGTGGTGGAGCACCCGGGTACCCGAACCCTAGGGTTAGGGTAGGGGTTGTCCACGGGGAACACAGAGGGAGAAATCCAGATCGAAGATGAGGGAGTAGTAGAGGGTGAGGAGGAGCGTTGATGGAGCTAGGTAACGGCGGCAGGGTTGGCCGGAGAGGGGCAGGGGAAATCGCCGGAGGGGAGGAGGCGATGGGATCGCCTCTGTGTCGCCTGCGAGGGAGGAAGAGGAGACGAGGGGAGCCATCGGGGGTGTGTGCGTCTGGTCTGGTCCGGCTCGACCAGACCAGCGGGTTAGGTCCAACCCTAACCCAGGGACCACCTGTCAGCTCTAGGGGCAGTAGGGTAATTACCCTAAAACTTTAATAAAAGAGTATAAAAACCAGTATAAAAATAATTCATAAAATGTTACAAATTTCAATCAATTAGACTATAAATACTTATCAAATCAGTAATAGTTTTTTTATATAAAAACCATTAAATATAATAACACAATAATAATTATAGTCTTAAAATTGATTATTTTGAAATAGTAAGTTTACAATAAAAACTTGTTGTAGAATAATTAAATCAGCTAAGATTATATCCTTTCAAAATTTTGTATTTAATCATTTCAAAACATTCCATAATCTATGTTTTCTGAGAAACCAATAAGTACTTAATTAATTAAATCAAATTAAGAAGTAATAGTAGTAATAATAATAACCATTAACTCTGAAAAATAATAAATAATTCATAAAATCAGAAAAATACAAGTTATATACCAAATTGTTCCAAATGACTTATGCAACTCATCTATGATGTTTTCAAAGCCATTTGACTAAGTTCTCATGTGTTCAATATTTGCCTAGTCATTTAATTCATTTAAAATCAATAAATTAATAGTTTGTGCAAATCTTTTCAGAAGCATTGAATGATATATCAAATTAAAGAGAAAAGCATTTCCAATTAAAATATGTTAAACATAAAACATTTTCTTCAACTTATAGAATTGTTTTAAAGGGTATAATGGAATTCTGTAATATTCCATTATAACCATAAACAACTACCTCAAACATTATTTTTCCTTATTAATATAACCCCATGTTTTCGCACCTACTAAACCTATCATCAATAGTCACTAACAAGTTGTGTGATGATAGAGTAGTTTTATTATCTCATCGTTTTCAACTAAACTCATTATCATTAGCTCTATACTTTCGAACATAAAATAAAATGTGTCTGTTATCTATTCAATAATTGTTGTCCATGTGTTGTTGTTTTGTTATCTAATCAAGTTATAAACACTTCTACTTAAACATAATAACAATTGTTTGCCAAGTAAAAATGAAACCCATGTAACTCTAAAACAAGTAATAACAACATCACCACAAGTAACGAAACAACTCACCTGAAACATGTGTGATTAACTTATTGTATCGATCGTAGCTTACACTTGTAAGCTGGGGTATTTTCCAGGGTAATTCACGATGCATCTCATTATTATGCATGTATCATGTTGCCAGTGTTTCTGTAGTCCTTACCGGGACTACTTTGCTATCTTTCAGATGTCGGGATTTCCTACGAGACCCTTGAACCCCGAAGACATTGATTTTTATGGTTATTCCAATCTCAGGCAAGTTCATCACTTGCTCATATCCTTTGCAGTATCTCATAACAAACTATTTGCAAAAACTCTATCGTATTATCACCTACTCTCAAAAGAATGCATGATCCTATTTTTATAATAATATGACTACTTGAATGACTACCCGAGTGGTAGTGTTCTATATGGTGGGCGGATGGAACCATGGTAAGATGAATAGGTCAAAGGAAGGTTCCATCTGCATGGGAACGTATTACCTAGGAATTAACAACAACTGCCGTCAGGATTCTTGCGCCGTAAATTCGCGTTAACCATGGGTCTTCTATGGGGGGAGTAAGTCAGCTGTGATACTTCTCTCGTTCGCATGTCAACGGACTGCCAGAGAACGTACGCTGTAGGTTCCGCGGGGACTGCATGCACATGGGTGGGAGCCCTTACGTCCCACGGACTCTGGAGTCTATGAGTGTCTGCCAGGGGCGCGTAGATCTCCATCGTGAGGGGTGGAATCAGGCGTTCAACCTGCTGGCGGAAATGGGTGGGCATGCGTTGTGCGGGGAAGCACAGTTTGGCTTGGACCAACAACCGGGCCCCACACCTGAGTGGGAGTGGACAGGAATGTACACCTGGTTGTGCAACATGGTCTTGGTCGTCCATGGGTAAAGTAACGCACCTCTGCAGAGTGTAAAAGGATGTGGCATGTTACCCCTTGTTCCGGGAAGGAGCTGCGAACGCCGCAGGAAAGGCAACTCCATGAAAGTTCTAATCCTGTGAAGATCTGGCGGGCATAGTTTTCAGAATTAAAAGCAACCTCTTGAAGAAAGATTTACAAAAACCTTGCATTAGCTTATGACTCTTCCGAGTCTAAAGCTGTAGTTAGTGCATCAAACTACCCACTATATATCATGAACTTGCTGAGTAACGCTCGTTACTCATTCTATCCCGTTTGACCCCCTGCTTAGAGTTGAAGCCCTATTGAAGTCGTCATCGAGAAGCCACCGCTACCTCATGAAGCTAGGTGGAGTGATCTACTACTTAGTCGATAAAGCATCGTCATCAACAACGCTGGTGGAGGAGAAGAAATCAAGATGTAGGTAGTGTCGGATATATACTGAATAGGGGTATAGAAGATGGTAGACAAAAGAGCTGGACTACCAGGGTGGCCTGTAAGGTAATGGGCTTAGGTCCATTAGGCGGCCCAGTAGTCCAACGCGTAGAAGCCGGATTCTAGAAGAACCCGGATCACGGCCCGCGTGATCTGGCTTGGAGGAGAAGACGGATTCCTTACTTTCCAAGTTACAAGTTAAACGTAGTCTTCTAGGTTTCTGGTTCTGTAAGCCCTAATCCGGCTATTATATAAAGCCGGACGGGAGATAGATTTCATAAGTTCAATAAGTTCTTTTAGTTTCAAGGTTCTAGGTCCTAGCTTAAGCTTTGCGCAACTCGCCGGGAAGTTCATCCTCGACGAGTAGCTAGATCTATTCCCTTATATTGTAACCTTATTATACGGGCTTTAGTCCCTCATAGTGAGAAGTGCAGGAGTAGGTACGCCGTACTGTCGCGACGTACCGAACCTGGGTAAATCCCGTGTTCTGTGTTTACTACGCTATCCCGTTACCCCACGTCTCTACCGTAGTCTCATGGCACCCCAGTCTATGAAAACTACTACGATGTCTCGACAGTTGGCGCCCACCGTGGGGCAAACGACGTCAGGCGTGAAGTTCCGATCTGGGATATTAGGCGGAATCGGAAGATCGATCACTGTCGGAAGCTTGGAATTCGACAACGACGTCGGGCGCTTCCTCGACAACGGATCCTACATCCCGGCGCAAAACCATCTGGTAAGTGCCTGCGTTTTACCGATTGGATCTGCTAATATCTTTATCGGATTAACCGCGGAAGCAATGGGGTTTTGCGGTGAAAGCAATTATCTCCCACCCGCCCTATACCCAGTCGAAGACGACTACGATGCCGGATTTTGCTCAGATCGCCGACAAAACAGTGATACGCACTTTATCGGCATGGTGCAATCCGAGATCGCCGAAAACACGGATGACGGAAATCCCGTGCAAGAGGCAGACAACGATACACCCGTCACAGAGACGGAAGAACCAATACCCGTCACAGAGACGGAAGATCCGACATCCGTCAACCAGACGATGAACTCGGAAACAGAGTCCATGCTCGCCGCCATTGAGGCGAGATTGGAGTCGGAAACCGGATCGGATAACTTCTCCGAAGACGAAGATGATGATGCCTTCGTAAGAAAAGTTAAGTCCTTTCAAGAGGGATTCCATGAAGTGCTAATGGCAAAACCAGCCGATACAACGGGTGCCGATAGCCAGGAAAGCCCTAAAACCCCTCCGCCAGCAGAGGAGAGGGAAGACGGAGAAACTTCTGCGATATTTCCTAATGTCAAGGAGATGACAGAGGATGAACCTGTCAAAAAACCTCCCTCTTCCAAGAAAAAGCACCGTGCTTCTAAAAAACTCCAGTACAAACTCCGGAAGAAAAAGTCAGCTGATCTCGCTGATGAAAACCTGGAAGTTGGAGATGTTAGTGGCACAAAGCCTACGGAAAAGAAATCTAAGGAAATCACTGCTCCGCCAATGACAGAACTGGAAGAGCAAGAACTATTACAAACTCCAGTGGGACCCAATGAAC
Source organism: Alopecurus myosuroides (assembly GCA_028641055.1). NCBI lineage: Eukaryota > Viridiplantae > Streptophyta > Magnoliopsida > Poales > Poaceae > Alopecurus > Alopecurus myosuroides. Next base: position 41,961,233 of record CM054058.1, on the reverse strand, counting down.
CCCCTGAGATGCTGGAAGCCAGGAGACAAGCTTTCCAACGGCAACAGCAACAACTGCTTAGATCTCGGCAACACCTCCAACAAACCCATAATGACATCAAAATTATGAAGGAAGAAATTGAGGAGTACGAGAGAAAGCACAGATCTGTCTTAAAACCTACAAGGTTACCCGGAATTACAAAACCGGAAGAACTGCCGCCGAAAGAAAGGTTTTATAACCCATCTTGGCAAAAGCAGTTAAACGGCAAAGATGCTAAGGGCGAACCAATATACAAAACCGCAGCTGAAAATGCGGAAGCAGCGTTCGCCATCTTGAACAATGATCTGTACTCCAACGGGGAAAAACTCCAAGGGGTGTATGCCTTCCTAGGAAAAGCATTACAGCAGCAACAGCGAGGACAAGAGCGATCTGGGAGGCTGCATGATAATTCCGCCCTCTGCAAAACTGTTACTTGCGCTGCTAGAGCACCTGGACCGGAAGAACCCGGAGATTCGGATAAAAAAGAGGATCCGAGAAAAGACAAGAAAAACCCCGACAACCGGGACGCAGCGTCTAGAACCGGACCTCATCTCCCGAAAGATGGATATAAACCACACGATCGGGAAGACAAACACCGGAACGACGGCAAAATAATGCCATCTCCGAGAAACCCAGCTGAAAAAGCTGGAAGATACGATACACCTCACAGGCGTGAAAGATCTCGGACACCGCCCAAAGATAAGGAAAGGTACAGGAGCAGGACTCCACCTAATCCCAGAGGGCGTGACAACGGAAGAGATAGAGATAACCTCGGAAAAACGCGTCCGCGTAACAATGGAAAAGAAAGGAGTAGATCCCCTTCTGTCCATTCAGCCGGGAGATATTCTGCGCATATTGACAGAGCAGAAAAGGATGATCTATACTTTGGTCCTAAGTGTTTCACTGACAGGATCCGAAGGATAACCCTGCATTCTGGCTTTGCCAAAGTTGGTCCAACCTACCAAAAATATACCGGCAGTACAAACCCGGATACCTGGCTTTCAGATTATTACACAGCCGTCCAGATCAACAACGGGACAGACCTGGAAGCTGTCAAGTTTCTTCCCCTAATGTTGCTAGACGGAGCCAGAGATTGGATTAATGGTTTACCATCAAGAACTGTCGACAGTTGGGATGATATGGCGAGAGTATTTACTCAGCATTTTCGAGGAACATACAAACGCCCAAATAGCATCAACCAGCTGAACCGTTGCACCCAATTTGAAGACGAACCATACGTGGATTTCATCTCCAGATGGACTGCAATGAAGAATAGTTGCTCTGGGGTAACTGACGTACAAGCAATGCATGCTTTCGTCAATGGCCTAAAACCCGGACTTGTACCGTTCATGGTTGGCTCTAAAAAGCACAAAGATCTCGGATCTATGCTTACAACCGCTAATGAGCATGCTGCAGCCGAAGACGATATCAGAGCAAGAGGAGGCAACATTGAGTCACTGATACTGGCCAAGAAAACACCTCGTTCTGATAAAAAAGGAACCCCGGAGTCAACAACAAAGCCCAAGGAAGTTAATTTAGCCTTTGGAGGAGAAAAAGGGAACAAGTGGAAGGGCCGCAGTCCGGATCCCATCAATTACACTCCTGAAGAGTGGGAGAGAATTAAGTCGGAACCCTGCGTCCACCACTCTCAGTTTGGGAAACCAACCCACACGAACGCGCAATGCCGGCTAAACAAGCATATGAAAGGCAATGCAGGATCCGGAAATAAAGGGAAGGGTTCCAAGAGGAAACCTGCCAAACAAAAGCCAGAAGCTGAAAAAGAAGACAGTGAATCGGACACTGATGACAAAATCCAGGAACAACAGCGAAAAGGCGAACCTAAATTTCCGAGAGTTGACGGAGAAGCAATGCTAACCTTCCTAGCAACCCCGTCAGCAAAGGTGGCCAAAAGGACACTTCGAGAAATAAACGCGGTTGTTCCTGCAACCCCAAAATTCTTGAAGTACTCCAACACACCGATAATCTGGGATCAGTCAGATCATCCCGGAAATATCCCTGAACCCGGCACACAAGCTCTTGTTGTAAGCCCTATTGTTCAAAACACTAGGCTAAGAAGAGTGCTGATGGACGGAGGATCCAGCATCAATATAATGTACCTGGATACACTGAAGCACTTGAAGATATCCGAGTCCCAGCTCAACTACAGCAATATACGCTTCCATGGCATCGTTCCTGGCAGGCAAGCACGATCCCTAGGAGAAATTTCCCTAGATGTCACCTTCGGAGATAAAGATCACTTCCGGCAGGAAAAAGTATCCTTCGAAGTTGTGCCGTTCGAGAGCGTGTATCACGCAATACTCGGACGTCCGGCTTTCGCCAAGTTTATGGCAAGATCTTGCTATATCTACAACAAGCTGAAAATGCCAGGACCCAAAGGAGGAGTAATCACCATTGCCGGTGATTTCAAGCTGGCAAACGAGTTGGAGAAGCAAAACGCCCTTTGCGCTCAGAGAGTTATAGCTCAGGAAGAACTGAAGGAGTTAGCCAAGGAGGTATCGCCGAAAGAAATGCCGGCAGGAAAAGAAACTCGGAAGCCAACAGATAGCTTCAAGGCATCCGAGAATACAAGACAGGTAATCCTAGATCCCAAAGATCCGACAAAATTCGTCGTTGTAGGGACTGGGATGACCGACAAATAGGAAGGCGAGCTCATCAAGTTCCTCCGTGAGAACTGGGACATTATTGCTTGGTGTCCAGCTGACATGCCAGGCGTACCCAGGGAACTTGCTGAGCACCAACTCAAGGTTATTCCCGGATCAAAACCCGTCAAACAAGGTCTCCGTCGATTTGACGGAAGAAGACGGAAGGCTATTGGCAAGGAAATTATCCGGCTTTTAGCAGCGGATTTCATCAGGGAGGTAATCCATACTGATTGGTCCGCAAATCCGGTATTAGTACCGAAGAAAGACACAACTTCCCTCAGAATGTGTATAGATTACACAGGATTGAACAAGTTATGTCCGAAAGATAGGTTTGCGCTGCCGCGAATCGATCAAATAATAGACGCCACTGCAGGCTCTGAGTTTTTATGCTTTTTGGATGCATACTCCGGGTACCACCAAATACGCATGAAAAAGGAAGATCAAATCAAGACTTCTTTTATAACCCCGTACGGGACGTATTACTACGTAACCATGCCTTTTGGCCTGAAGAACGCAGGAGCAACCTACCAGCGTTGCATGCAACGTGGTTTGCATAGTCAGATTGGAAAAAACGTCCACGTTTACGTGGACGATATTGCTGTCGTAACCAAGGAAAAAGATACACTCCTTGAGGATTTGCGAGAAACTTTCGAAAACTTGCGCACTTACAAGATGAAGTTGAATCCATCTAAGTGCGTATTCGGGGTTCCCTCAGGAAAACTTCGGGATTTCATCGTTTCTCGCAGAGAAATAGAAGTTAACCCGGAAGAGATCAAGGCAGTCTCGAACATCTCGGAACTTACGTGTGAAAAAGATGTCCCAGAATTGCCGAGTTCCGCCACAGCCATAAAAAGATTTCTTAGTTGGCTGGGGGCTAAGAACCTATCATGCTTCAAGCTGCTGAAAAGTTTCGACAAGGTCAAGTGGATCGCGGAAGCCTGGGAACACCTAGCAAGTTATGTCCCCTTCTGTACTTAGTTCAAATCTATGTAAACATCTTTTGAGATCATGAAATAAAGTTGTCGGAATACTGTCATCTATTTCTCTTATAAGTGCAAAGTGTTTCAGCCTCATCTATTTCCCAATGATCTTACAAATTTCTCAATGTTAACCCGAATTGTGCTTGCGTACTCGGCGTTACTTAACTGAATGATTTTTCAGCCTTTTAACGGCTAAAGGAAACTTGAATTGCCTGCGTGCCCAAGTTTCACTTAAAACTTTCCTTGTTTCTCTAAGTCTTATCTGATCGTGCGTATACTGGGTTACTGGAACTAGTTAGTAAAAATGCCTTTAGCATGATTCATGTTTTCGAGTTTCAAAACTGCTTGGTTCGTCCCCAGTTACTCGGCATAACGATTCATAATGCTATTTGAGCCATTTCAAACACTAAGGACAGTTAAAGCATACACACCAGAGAACTTAGAAAGATAAAGGAGTGGTAAAAGTCAAACAACTTGCAAAGTAGTTCCATAGTTTAAACTGCAAAAGGCGGAATTTTCATTAATACATAAGAAGCATTACATTTCGGATTACAAATGAAAGAACAGTAATGCTCCTATTGTCTAAATTTTCTATCCAGGTTCCAAGCAACCCTTCAAGAATCCGACTCCTCCTCGCTGCTTTCTTCATCGGGAATCGGAGGAGCTTCTTCTTCTGGATAGTGGACGCCGACATTTACCATGGCGGCAATCTGGGTGGCGTGGCCCTTAACTTCACCAAAGATGGTGGATCGTTGCGCATCCGTGTATCCCTGAGGGACACCGGTGGCCACACGCCAGGATTTGGCACTAGGGTAGTGCATGCGCATAAGGCCTAAGGCCATACGCGCACCACCCCGTGCAGCGGAGCGGAGAACAGACTCCTTGGACTCCGCCACCTCCATGATGATACCCGGAAGTTTTTCAACCTCCGAGCATTCCCCATATTTTTCGGGAAGAAACTTGCCTACCAGCTGCGTGGCAGCAGCCTTCATCAAGTTCCATGTCTCCCCGAAAGCTCGGATGCCTGCAGCCCGAGCGCCATCTGGGGTGTCTCCTGTTTGATCCGATAAAGCATACAAAAGGGTTAAGGAGACAAACAGAGAAAGCAAAACATGGAAAGATGAAGACAAAGGTAAAAATTTACCGATGAGTTTATCGATTTCCGAAACTTCCTCCAGGCGAAGGTTCAGAGCTTCAGTCAAATCCTGGATGGCGGATTTGTCTTTCTCCGCCTGCTCGGAAGCCTTGGAGTTAGCCACTCCAAGGGCCAGATTGCTGGCTTCCAGGTCTTTTTGAGCCTTCACAAGATTCTTGTGAAGCTCAATGTTTTCATTGCGAAGAATCTCGGCGTTGCCGGAATCTTCCGCTGCTTGTTTAGCTTCAGCTAAAGCAGCTGAAAAAGCAAAGGGCAAATCCGAGTTGATCAATTTCCTCGAGAAAAAACCACAACAAAGTCTTAAATCGGAAATTTCAAAACGAAAAAGCCTACCTTTCGTTTCCGTCAAAGCAAGCTGAGACGATTCCAGCTCCGCCTCTCTCTCCTCAAGAATAGAAAGAAGACTTCGAACTTCTTTATTCTTGATAGTGAGCTTCCTGAAAACTTCCAGGTTTATGGCCTCGGAGGTTTGCTGAAACACAGCAAGGAAAAGTATGGTTAATAAAAAACATCAAAGCAAAAAAGCATGCATTTTTTGTTTAATGCTTGGGGGCTAGAGTTACATACCTGGCTCATGCGTTGCAAACCTGCTAAGTTTTCCCGGAATTCCTTCGCGTATTCCGCGAAGTGATTTTCGGCCGCGTTCAAGCCGTCATTTATAGCCTTGAAATCCTTGTCAAAAGTGGGGATTTCCTCGTCGAAAGTCCGAGAAGATTTCCCCACCTCTGGAGCCGCCCTTTCCCTCGTGTCCGACTCGGACACAACGGGCTGGCTGGGCTCTGGGGGCTTGGTGGTGGTGGCGGCAGTAGGTTCTTCCGCCATTGACTGCGGCGTATCTGGGGCGACGGCGGGAGATGGTTGGCTGCCTCGGTTGGAAGCAGCTTTGAGCTTCTTCAACTTCCTCGGCTTCAAGGTGGAGGGGGGCAAGCTAAAAACCGAAAACCCGGAAAAGGTTAAAACACCGAAGATGGACGAAAAGGAACCCATAAAAGAAAAAACCCGGAAGAAAATAACCTGGACGTGGCGACGGGGATTCCGTCAAGGTCGATAATTTCATCCGAAGAAATTATCTTCTTGCGTTTGCGCCCACTAGTAGCGGCGGTACGCAGCGCATCCAGCTCGGCCTCGGAGGCTAACTCCGAGTCTGGAAGATCCACAAGCTGTTGGAAAAAACCAATCAGAATCGAAAGGTAGATTTTCCAGGAAGTAATATTATACCTAAATACCGGGAAATTTACCTTAGGCGCGGGGTTGTCGGCCGTGTACATTGGCCGACTCTCCGTGTATTGATCGCGTGAAGCGACCAACTGATTGATGCGCCGCCTGAGCTCCTTTGCGGGCCAATCCTTGTCGGATGTCCGCATTGGATCCTTGGCTCCTGTGTATTCACACAGGAGACGGCCTCCGTGGTTTGCCAGTGGCTGAATCCGCCTATTCAGCCAGCAAAAGACCGTGTCCATTCCGGTCAAAGGAGGTTTGGAGGAAGTGAGTTTGGCGATGCGCCTCTTGATCCTTAGTAGATCTGGAGGCAGAACCTGGACGGCCTCTGTAACCCAGTTATCCTGGGGAACAGCGGCGGAGTTCACAAAAGGTGGAACCCCGACGGCTTTTTTAGGAAAAGGCACGTCGGGGTGATAAAAGAAGGAACCCGTCCAGAATTTGACGGATTCCGAGGTTTTTATTTTGGGGAACCAGTCCTCTCGGAATCTCCGAAGAGTAAAGGAAATGGTTCCGCAATTTGGGAGTGCGCCCTCCGAAGAGTTACGCTTAACCCCAAAGCAGTACAACCAAAAATCTAACCTAGGCTCTATTCCTAGGTAACCCTCGAATAAGGCCTGGAAGCCGGCCATATACAGAATGGAATTGGGAGGGAGATTATGAGGTTGGATGTTGTGGTGCTTGGGCCCGCTACGTCCGCGGCGGCGAAAGCGTTTCCTCCGCCCGCCGCGGATGCCGTGGTTCTTTCCGGCCCGCCGCCGGCATGCTTGAGCGACCTCAGCTGTGGATCCAGGTCGCCCAAAAGCTCGTCGATGGAGGCACGGGCCGGTGAGGACGACGGAGAGGCCATCGTTTTCGGCGGTGACGGAGCGCTCCGGCGTGCTAAGGGCTCGTCGGGGCAAGGATTCGTTCTAAGCTCTCGTGCTCGTGTTTGCGTCAATGGCGTGGGCAGAGGGAGTGAGGAAAGATTTTCGGAGACGACGAGGACGGCTATTTATAGCCTAAAAACCCTCTAGATACGCGCCAACGGCTCTTTTGACCGTTGGATGTTCGACGCGTGTCGCTCGCCGGAAAATCCGGGAAACGGAACGACAGAGGAATGATGGCTATCTCCTCGTTTCTCGTGAGAATCTGTCAGAGATACGTTGCAGGGTTTCCCGCGTGAAACCAAGCGGCGCTTACGTCAGCATGATTAAAGCGCTGATGTCACGCGTTCCTTTTCTGCGAAGGATCGCGAGAAGAAAAGCCGGATTTTCATAGTTCCGAGTTTTATGTTACCATCTCCTTCAAAAGGAAAGAAGAAAGAATCAAGACTGCTGAATCAAGTTTCCCGGACAAAATATATTTGACGAAAGGCGGAGTTTCAGAGTTTTGATCCTTCCTGGGGGCTACTGTCGGATATATACTGAATAGGGGTATAGAAGATGCTAGACAAAAGAGCTGGACTACCAGGGTGGCCTGTAAGGTAATGGGCTTAGGTCCATTAGGCGGCCCAGTAGTCCAACGCGTAGAAGCCGGATTCTAGAAGAACCCGGATCACGGCCCGTGTGATCTGGCTTGGAGGAGAAGACGGATTCCTTACTTTCCAAGTTACAAGTTAAACGTAGTCTTCTAGGTTTCTGGTTCTGTAAGCCCTAATCCGGCTATTATATAAAGCCGGACGGGAGATAGATTTCATAAGTTCAATAAGTTCTTTTAGTTTCAAGGTTCTAGGTCCTAGCTTAAGCTTTGCGCAACTCGCCGGGAAGTTCATCCTCGACGAGTAGCTAGATCTATTCCCTTATATTGTAACCTTATTATACGGGCTTTAGTCCCTCATAGTGAGAAGTGCAGGAGTAGGTACGCCGTACTGTCGCGACGTACCGAACCTGGGTAAATCCCGTGTTCTGTGTTTACTACGCTATCCCGTTACCCCACGTCTCTACCGTAGTCTCATGGCACCCCAGTCTATGAAAACTACTACGATGTCTCGACAGGTAGAGTCCATTCTTGGACTTAGCTGTTACAAGCCATAGATTAAGGCTGATATCAGCCGTAGTGGATTAGTTCTGAGCTAGAGTTCTTCTCCGGCTTGGAGCTTCGGATTGCTTCTTCTGATGTTTCATTTGCAGGAGACCTTCTTGATTCATCAAGGAGATTCTCAAGATTTTGTAATGAAGTTTGTATCCTATAGTTTTGCCTGGACCCGCTGTGTTTCTGTTGTACCACTCTGAGAGATGTAATATTCACGGATAAGTCCTTCTATGAGTATTATGTCACCGACTTGCGCACTACACATGCAGTGGTGTGCTGGGTCACCACATTACATATGTTTTTCCATTTTTATGATCAAGATTGTGTGGTAGCATGTAACCCCAGATTTTTTTTTGTTTATCGTTTACCTACTCGAGGACGAGTAGGAACTAAGCTTGGGGATGCTTGGTACGTCTCCAACGTATCTATAATTTCTGAAAATCCATGATGATATTATGCCAATTTCTACATTGTTTTCTCCCTTTTTATGTCGTTTTTATCGATTTTTTCCGGACTAACCTATTCACAAGATGCCATAGAGTCAGTTCCATGTTTTCTGCTGTTTTTAGTTTCAGAAAATTTGTTCTGGAAATATTCTCGGAATTGGAAATTTGAAGCCCGGATGTCTTAGAATTCCCGAAGGTTCCATGGAGTCCCGAAGAGATCCGGAGGGGGGCTTCAGGGGGCCCACACCATAGGCTCCCCAGGGCTCCACCGCCTTTGTCCTTTCGCCTATTTATTCCCCTCTAAAGGAAAACCCTAGGAACCTGATAAAAAATCCCCGAAATGTTCCGCAGCCGCCGTCGTTGTCAACCCTAGATTAGGGAGGTTCTGAAGCTGTCTCCCGACACCCTGTCGGAGAGGAGATAATCACCAGAGGCCTCTTCATCACCATTCCTGCCTCTGGAATAATGCATGAGTAGTTCATCCTTGGACTACGGGTCCATAGCAGTAGCTAGATGGTTGTGTTATCCTCATATGTCTCATTGTTTAGATCTCGTGAGCTGCTAACATGATCGAGATTGTTCTTATGTAAATCTATGTGTTGTGTTTGTTGGGATCCGATGAATATTGAACTTATGCCAAGTTGATTATAGTCTTTATTGCATATGTTATTTGTGATCTTGCATGCTTTCTATTGCTAGTGGTTGCTCTGGCCAAGTAGTTGCTAGTGAATCCAAGAGGGAGTATTTATGCTCGATAGTTTGGTTCATGCCTCATTTTCGCCTGTGCTCGAGTGACAGAAACGTGATGGGGGAGGATGTGTTATTTCCACTAGGGAGAAAACAGTGGTGTGAGTGCCTGCGTGTACAAGCATTGCTTACATTCCACACATTGCTTAATGCGATTATCTGTTGCTTGGAAATTAATACCTAAGAGGGCACGGATGATAACCTGAGGGTGGATTATTAGTCAGAGATGCAGTTGGATTACGGTCTATGTGTATTTTTGTAATGCCCGCACTAAATATCATAGTAGTCATCATGTCATGAATGTGCACTACAATGCAACCTCTATTTGTCAATTGCCTAGCTGTAATTTGTTCACCCAGCATGCTATCTTTTATGGAGAGACACCACTAGTGAACCTATGAGCCCCAATCCATTTTCCTACACTGTTAAAAAAACCACTACAATTTTCTGCTTTCTTTATTTATTGCAAGCATGCACTATTTTCCACACTATACGTATAATCTTTGTTTTCAGCAAGACTGGTGAGATTGACAACCTCACTGTACCGTTGGGACAAAGTATTTTGGTTGTGTTGTGTCCAGGTTCCGCATTGTTGCTGACACCGGTGAGGCGCCATCACCACCGTCAGTGGAATCAACCTTCCGAAGATCTCTTTCTCCTACTTGATTGATAACCTTGGTTCTTGACTGAGGGAAATTCTTACCGCTGCACTCATCACACTCTCCTCTTGGGGTTCCCAACACACCATCCATAGCAAAGGATTTCTGGCGCCATGACCCGGGGACTTAAAATTCATCATCATCAAGAAGTCTCCCCGTCACGACGCCATCACAAGCAGCAAGGGCCTTTCTTTTACTTTTATGTTGAGTCTCCATCTTCTAACTTTATGCACAACTGAGAGAGCATATTTTCCCTTCTGAGTTTTATGTGCATTTGTCCCAGAAACATTATTAATTGCTTCATCATGTGTTCTTGCTTGTTCTTTACTAATTTGTTCTAGTCTTCCTCATGAACTTTGAAGGTGTCCTGGCATTTATGTTTTGGCCCACTCTTAAGGACTTGCAAAATATCACTTTGCCATGCTTTGTCTATACTTGAAACAAACGCATATCTTTCGTTGCATTGTTATTCATGATCTTTTATTTGTGTTACTTCTCATGATGCAAGGTGATTTCTATGCTTTATTATTAAAATTCTATTTATCATGCTTGTGTTGAAGTTCTATGATCTCTGCTTACATATGCTTTTACATTAGGATGATCAAGTTTATGTTGTTAGCATGTCACCTCAGAAATTATGTGTTTTTATCATTTATCTACTCGAGGACGAGTAGGAACTAAGCTTGGGGATGTTGATACGTCATAAATGTATCCCTAATTTCTGATGTTCCATGTTGTTTTGTTATTGTTTCCCACATGTTTTCTATACACTTTATGTCATTCTTATCGACTTTCCGGACCAACCTATTGACAAGATGCCACAGAGCCAGTTCTCGGTTTTCTGCAGTTTTTAGTTTCAGAAAAGTTGTTCTGGAAATATTCTCGGAATTGGAAAATTTGAAGCCTGGAAGTCTTAGAATTCCCGAAGGTTCCCCGGAGGGGGGCCTCAGGGGGGCCACACCAAAGGGCGGCGCGCCCCCTGGCCGCGCCGTTGGGTGGTGTGGGGCACCTAGGCCTCCACCGCCTTTTACCTTTCGCCTATTTATTCCCTCGAGACCTAAACCCTAAATATATTCCACTTTTCCACGAGAAACACCCAAGGCTGCCGTCATCGTCAACCCGAGATCGGGACATTTTTGGAGTTCTCCCCGGCACCCTGTCGGGAGGGGCAATCATCACAGGAGGGCTCTACACCACAATGCCTGCCTCCGGAGTGATGCGTGAGTAGTTCATCCTTGGACTACGGGTCCATAGCAGTAGCTAGATGGTTGTTCTCTCCACTTTGTACCTCATGTTTAGATCTTGTGAGCTGCCTAACATGATCAAGATCATCTTTATGTAATGCTACATGTTGTGTTTGCTGGGATCTAATGAATGTTTAATGTTATGTATTTTGATTATCAATCTATCATGTTATCTTCATGCATATGTTATTTATGATCTTGCATGCTCTCCGTTATTAGTAGATGCTCTGGCCAAGTAGATGCTAGCACTAGTAGGAAAAGGCTTATAACCACCAGCTTAGCGTTGGCGAACACATTTTTTCCTTTGCCAGCGCTATTACCGCTGGCGAACCCCATTTTTTGTTCGCCAGCGCTATATCTACTACCACTGGCGAACAGGCCAGCTCGTTCGCCAGCGCTACGGGTGGGACCCACCTGCGCGTGCACCAGCCCCTCCCTGGAAGTACCGCTGGCGAACAGGCCTGGGTGTTCGCCAGCGCTAATATGACTACCGCTGGCGAACAGCCCTGCCTGTTCTGCAGCGCTAACATGTGGGCCCAGGACGCATGTTAGCGCTGGCGAACAGGCAGGGCTGTTCGCCAGCGGTAATCTGGCAGATCTGCCATAAGTGTGCACCCACCCACCCCCACTTTCCCCTCCACTCCCCTTCTCCACCTTTCCCCTCCCTCTCTCTCTAGCTCGAATTTATCCCAATTTCCCCACCCTCCTACTCTCTTTTGAACCAACTAAAATTATTTTAGTTTGTATATATATGTTTATCTCTCTCCTAACACCATTTCTACCCAAAGTTTTCCCTTCGTAGCCATATAGATCTAGAATTACCCCCTCTCTCTCCGAAGCTCCAAAATTCTCCGGATATCATCGTGTAGCCATCTATTCATTTGAGGTGGGATGAATGCTAATATATAATTAAATGAGTTTGTATAATTAAATGAGTTTGTATATGAATTTTGACCGGATATGCATTATGTGTGAAATTTCACCGGATTCAAATATGGTCGTGTGATGGAGACTTTAAATGTGTGCAATTTGTTGTGGAATGAAATTGAGTAGCCAACTATCGCCGGAAAATTCATTTCCGTGTCGGCATAGTTTAGCACTCCCTAATAACCTCCTATTTGTAGGAAGGTCATGCCGAATTTTTTCGTGAATACGACATGAAGTGAAATTTTGGATATGAAAATGAGTTGCCACTTTGCCGGAATGTTGATTCATTTCCGTCTCGGCAAAGATTCGCACACCTCTAACCTCCAATTTGTAGAAAGGTCATGCCGATTTTTTTCGAGAATATCGATATATATATATTATGTTTGGTTCTAATATTAATTATATTGGCGCGCTCTCGTGCAGGCGACATATAATGGTGGTCGTTAAGAGTGAACGTGTCGTGAATAGTTACTTGAGACACTCGACAGAAGACATGTTACAAAATGGCCGCAAGGAGATACGATGTCCATGTAGAAAGTGCAAACTAGGGGGCTTGCTCAATCCCTTTACCGGAGACTTGCTCAGTCACCTCCTCAGGTATGGTTTCATGGATGGGTATAACAGTCAGTGGGTAAGTGATGATGAAGATGATGAAGTCCATGGGGCGGCGGTGGTAGGAAAAGATGTGCAACAGGAGAATAACAACGATCGACTAGAACTACACCAGGACCAAGATCAGCCTCATGACCCCGCACATGATCATGGAGAAGATGCTGAACAAGACGTGGAAGAAGACGAGGACACAGGGACACCCCTAACGGAAGTTGTGCGTGACCCTCATCTAAAAGAACTGCTTTTGAGAAAGTCGACTAACTCGATATCTGCTGCTAGAGAGAAATCAAAGCTGGCGCAACTAGAGATAGACTCGAAGACACCGTTGTATGCAGGCTGCGGTCCGGGAGAGTCCCGCCTGAGAGTGGCCCTCTATGTTCTGCATATGAAGGCGAGATACAAATGGAGCGACATAAGTGTCGATGCAAGCCTGCAATACTGGCACGATGTCCTTCCAGAGGGCAACACCTGTCCTAAAAGTTGCGACGAGGCCAAGAAAGTCGTGTGCCCCTTTGATTTACCTCACGAAAAATACCATATGTGCATCAACGATTGCTACATTTATCGGAAAGAGGACGCGAACAAAACCATTTGTCCAGTTTGCAATGCCGCTCGATACAAGAAAGGGAAGAAGAAAGCTCCTCGAAAAGTTGTGTGGTACTTTCCGCTCATTCCCCGTCTGCAACGGTATTTCGTGGACCGCAAGGAATCAGAGCTCATGCGCTGGCACACGAAAAGGAGGAATAAAATTTTGAAAGATCCAAATCGGGGTGAAAAAGTAAATCTGACACATCCTTCAGATACAAGTCAATGGAAAGCAATTGACTGTGAATATGCAACGTTCGGGACGGAGGGAAGGAACATCAGGTTGGGTGTGAGCACCGACGGACTCAATCCGTTTGGCAACCAGAGCAGCACCCATAGCACCTGACCCGTGTTTGTATGGATGTACAACATCCCCCCCGGTTGTGCATGAAGAGGAAGTATATTCACATGATTATGCTAATTCAAGGGCCGAAACAACCAGGCAACAACATCAATCTATACCTGAAGCTGCTTAAAGATGAGCTGGACACGCTATGGGCCGAGGAAGGGGTGAACACATGGGACGCCTTCGGTGAACAATATTTCCCAATGAGAATTGTCTTGCTCTGTACGGTGCACGACCTACTCGGCTACAGATATGTGGCGGGCCAGGTGTGCCACAGACATAACGGTTGCGTGTGGTGCATGGATGACCCCACGTTTATGCAACTTCCGAAAGATCCTAGGTCTTCGAAAACAGTTTTTGTTGGCCATCGAAGGTGGCTACCCAACAAAGACCCGTGGAGAAGGCGAGGAGACCTTTTTAACGGTGAGGATGAGCTCCGGGGACCTCCACGTAAGAGGTGCGGCGAAGAAATCTACAAGTTGCTCAATGATTGGAAGGAATGCCCAGAGCCGGGAGAGAAGCAAAAAGCGCCAAAACTGCTTCTAGATGTATGGAAGACGAGGTCGGTGTTTTGGGACTTGCCATACTGGCCCATTCTCGATATGCCTCGCTGCCTTGATCTGATGCATATCACGAAGAATGTGTTTGAAAGTTTGTTTGGCACACTGCTCAACATGCCAGAGAGGACCAAACACGGGGTGAAAGCAGGAAACGACCTGAAATATTTTGGTATTAGGGTAGATCTTTAGGGGGACGCCCGGATGATGAAGACGGCGATCAATCGTGTGATGAGGAGACGGAGGGTTGCAAGGCGAAAAGGGTTATGAGGAATGACTATTACTGCCCCCCCTCCTGCTTCACTCTTAGTCCGGACGAGATCACAAAATTGATGAAGTGCCTTCTCGGAGTCAAAGTCCCTAGCGGTTACTCAGGGCTAATATGCAAGATTCCTCGACGCGCAGAAACAAAAGTTTAGCCGGATGAAGTCTCATGACTGTTACGTGATGATGACGCAGATACTTCCAGTTGCGATCCGCGGAAACATGGACAAGCACGTCCGGGAAACCCTGTTTGGCCTCTGTAACTTCTTCGACGTGATATCTCGAAAGTCGATCACGGGGAAGCAGATCTCAAGGCTGCAGGAAGAGATTGCCGTGATACTATGCGAGCTTGAGATGTACTTTCCACCATCATTCTTTGACATATGTGTTCAACTGTTGGTCCATATCGTGGACGATATCATCCATCTCGGGCCGTTGTTCCTGCATAACATGATGCCGTTTGAAAGGATGAATGGGGTCATCAAAGGATATGTTCGCAACAGAGCCCGTCCGGATGGAAGTATCGTTCAAGGCTTTCTCACCGAAGAGTGCATCTCTTTCTGCACGAATCATATGGACGTGGAGGACCCTGTTGGTCTGCCCAGAAAAAGCACATTGGCAAGCTCGATGGAGTAGGTCACAAAAATGGACGTAGAGAAGTGCATGTGGATCGGGCTTGTCGACGCCCCGACTTTAACATGGCAAACTTAGTAGCTCTCCAACACATTGACATGGTCGATACTTGGGTGGAAAAACACAAGAGCTCGATTATTAAAAAGTACAGTGAACATGGCAAGCGGAGGACCGAAGGAGAAATAATCAGAGAGCATAACTCCACTTTCTTGCGTTGGTTTAAAGATGTGATCGTCGCTAATCCACTGCCAAGGGATTGTGCGAAAAATAAACTATTGTACGCCTTGGCACATAGCCCAGCTCTCAATCTAGCGACGTTTCAAGCATATGATATCAACGGGTTCACTTTCTAAACATAGGAGAAAGACAAAACTTCCGATTATCAAAACTCAGGGGTAACGATGGAATCCTACACGGGTGACAAGAAGTTAAGATACTACGGAAGGATCGAGGAGATATGGGAGCTTAACTACTCTGGAGAGAAGGTTCCTATGTTCCGCGTCAGATGGGCTAGGATGTCGACCGTCAGAAAAGAAGACCAATACTTTACAACCATGGTTATTCCCGAAGCCGGAACCTCATCAAGCGCGAGTGTCACAGCGCAAAATGAGCCATGGGTATTGGCTAAGGATGTGTCCCAATGCTTCTTCATAACAGACCCCGCAAGGCCTAGCCGTGTTGTCGTGAGGAGAGGGAAAAGAAATATCATCGGAATGGATGGAGTCGTTGATGAGGATGAGTTCGGCACGTTCGGCGACCCAAAATATTGACGATGATCAAGAAGATGATGATGATAGTCATGCAACATACACAACAAGAAGAAGCAGAACAACGCGACTGCGACCCATTCAGAAGAAGAAGTCATAATGTGGGGTTAAATTATGCAACTGCGACCAAAAAAGGCAAAAAGATCAAACACTTAGAAACTATGTATATATTTGTCTGCCAATTGTATGCGACGAAACTATGTATATGCATGGATCAACTGGTCTGATATCGATGTGCACTTATTATAAATTTAATGTACCTTGTTCTGTATTTCAAATGTGTGGACTTATATTATTTGAAACATAAAGGAAACAAATAGAAATTAAACATGAAGGAAACAACGGAAAACAATAGAACACATAAAGAAAAAACAATAGAAAACAACTAAAACCAAAATAATGAAAAGAGAAAACAAGAAGGAAATATTGGAAAACAATTGAAAACATAAAGGGAATAATTGAAAACATAAAGGGAATAATGGAAAACAAAATAAAACATTATTATTTGTAATGTGTTTGAAATTAATTTGTAATGTGTTTGAATTATGATAAATGAAATGTCTTTGAATAATTTAAACAAATAAAGAAAACAAAATAAAACATTATTATTTGTAATGTGTTTGAAACTAATTTGTAATGTGTTTGAATTATTATAAATTAAATGTCTTTGAATAATTTAAACAAAATAAAACATTATTATTTGTAATGTGTTTGAAATTAATTTGTAATGTGTTTGAATTATTATAAATGAAATGTCTTTGAATAATTTAAACAAATAAAGAAAACAAAAAAAAAACGTATCGATGGCGAAGATCAGTGCTTGTTCGCCAGCGGTAAGGTACACTAGCGCTGGGCAACACAGTGTTGTTCGCCAGCGGTAAGGTACCGCTGTGACACTTACGATCGAAGAGCAGCCGCACCACTGGGCCCCTCTCTGTTAACTCCGGCGAGCTTCGCGTGTCTCCGGCGAGCCCAACCCCAGCACTGCGCCCCTCCCTCCCTCTCCTAGCCCCTCCCTTCCCTCTCCTCACGCCACCACCACTGTGCCCCTCCCTCCCTTCATCGGCCCTCCCCCTCTCTCTACACGCCGCGCCGCCCCTCCACGGCCATCGACGCCACGCCGGACGGCCTCCACCTCCCCTGCATCTCCCTCCTCTTCCACCGCGCCGCCCCTACTACCTCCTAGAGCGGTGCCGCCCCTACTGCCTGCTGCGGCCCTCTCTTCTACCTTGCACGGCAGGTGTTCGACAGAAGGTGTGTGTGAATGATTTTTTTTTTGTTTCTTTGCATATGTTATGTGTTTAAATTGTTGCCGCTGCATATGTTGTTTAAATTGTTGCTGCTGCATATGTTTAAATTCACTTTGGCTAAATTCACTTATGTGTTTAAATTGCATTTCTAATTGCATGTGTTTAAATTGCTAATTGCTTTATGGGTTGCATATGTTATGTGTTTAAATTGCTTTATGCCGGGAAGAATAACATTTCTAATTGCATGTGTTTAAATTGCTAATTAAATGTCTAACACACCTGGCCCCTGCGATCAGTGGATTTTGTGAGTGGATGTGGTGGTGTGTACTGCTACTTACTGATAAACTATTAACTTCAGTTGGCTACTGCTGTAGTGATTGTGTGCTACTCTGAATTTTATTCAGAGAATGTGCCACCCTGGTTCCCTTTGTGTTTACGTTAACTGAAGAATGCCTTGTTCCTATATTCCAGTTACTTTCTGAATCTTTACACAACCAGGTGTGTAGTTGTTGTGTTGAGGTGCTCTTCCGGTCGATTAGTGCCCAACAACTATCTGTTCCATGTGCTTGTGAGTTGGCTAATTTTATTGGTCCATTTGCTTATGATTTGTGCCCCTCTTTGCCATTAGAACTGATAAGAACATGGTATCTACTTGATCTTGTTGCCCATGAAACTATTATCTGATAGGAACAGATACTTTCTTGTTTTCTTGGCCAAGCCTGTGATGCAAAGGCTGAGGCACTGATTCAATAAGAACATATGCTTTCCTTGCGCTTTTAAATCTCCCAGGGATGTGTGTAGCATAGCATCCATATGCTAGACTGAGAGAAACAAACGCATATCTTTCGTTGCATTGTTATTCATGATCTTTTATTTGTGTTACTTCTCATGATGCAAGGTGATTTCTATGCTTTATTATTAAAATTCTATTTATCATGCTTGTGTTGAAGTTCTATGATCTCTGCTTACATATGCTTTTACATTAGGATGATCAAGTTTATGTTGTTAGCATGTCACCTCAGAAATTATGTGTTTTTATCATTTATCTACTCGAGGACGAGTAGGAACTAAGCTTGGGGATGTTGATACGTCATAAATGTATCCCTAATTTCTGATGTTCCATGTTGTTTTGTTATTGTTTCCCACATGTTTTCTATACACTTTATGTCATTCTTATCGACTTTCCGGACCAACCTATTGACAAGATGCCACAGAGCCAGTTCTCGGTTTTCTGCAGTTTTTAGTTTCAGAAAAGTTGTTCTGGAAATATTCTCGGAATTGGAAAATTTGAAGCCTGGAAGTCTTAGAATTCCCGAAGGTTCCCCGGAGGGGGGCCTCAGGGGGGCCACACCAAAGGGCGGCGCGCCCCCTGGCCGCGCCGTTGGGTGGTGTGGGGCACCTAGGCCTCCACCGCCTTTTACCTTTCGCCTATTTATTCCCTCGAGACCTAAACCCTAAATATATTCCACTTTTCCACGAGAAACACCCAAGGCTGCCGTCATCGTCAACCCGAGATCGGGACATTTTTGGAGTTCTCCCCGGCACCCTGTCGGGAGGGGCAATCATCACAGGAGGGCTCTACACCACAATGCCTGCCTCCGGAGTGATGCCGTGAGTAGTTCATCCTTGGACTACGGGTCCATAGCAGTAGCTAGATGGTTGTTCTCTCCACTTTGTACCTCATGTTTAGATCTTGTGAGCTGCCTAACATGATCAAGATCATCTTTATGTAATGCTACATGTTGTGTTTGCTGGGATCTAATGAATGTTTAATGTTATGTATTTTGATTATCAATCTATCATGTTATCTTCATGCATATGTTATTTATGATCTTGCATGCTCTCCGTTATTAGTAGATGCTCTGGCCAAGTAGATGCTAGCACTAGTAGGAAAAGGCTTATAACCACCAGCTTAGCGTTGGCGAACACATTTTTTCCTTTGCCAGCGCTATTACCGCTGGCGAACCCCATTTTTTGTTCGCCAGCGCTATATCTACTACCACTGGCGAACAGGCCAGCTCGTTCGCCAGCGCTACGGGTGGGACCCACCTGCGCGTGCACCAGCCCCTCCCTGGAAGTACCGCTGGCGAACAGGCCTGGGTGTTCGCCAGCGCTAATATGACTACCGCTGGCGAACAGCCCTGCCTGTTCTGCAGCGCTAACATGTGGGCCCAGGACGCATGTTAGCGCTGGCGAACAGGCAGGGCTGTTCGCCAGCGGTAATCTGGCAGATCTGCCATAAGTGTGCACCCACCCACCCCCACTTTCCCCTCCACTCCCCTTCTCCACCTTTCCCCTCCCTCTCTCTCTAGCTCGAATTTATCCCAATTTCCCCACCCTCCTACTCTCTTTTGAACCAACTAAAATTATTTTAGTTTGTATATATATGTTTATCTCTCTCCTAACACCATTTCTACCCAAAGTTTTCCCTTCGTAGCCATATAGATCTAGAATTACCCCCTCTCTCTCCGAAGCTCCAAAATTCTCCGGATATCATCGTGTAGCCATCTATTCATTTGAGGTGGGATGAATGCTAATATATAATTAAATGAGTTTGTATAATTAAATGAGTTTGTATATGAATTTTGACCGGATATGCATTATGTGTGAAATTTCACCGGATTCAAATATGGTCGTGTGATGGAGACTTTAAATGTGTGCAATTTGTTGTGGAATGAAATTGAGTAGCCAACTATCGCCGGAATGTTGATTCATTTCCGTCTCGGCATAGTTTAGCACTCCCTAATAACCTCCTATTTGTAGGAAGGTCATGCCGAATTTTTTCGTGAATACGACATGAAGTGAAATTTTGGATATGAAAATGAGTTGCCACTTTGCCGGAATGTTGATTCATTTCCGTCTCGGCAAAGATTCGCACTCCTCTAACTCCAATTTGTAGAAAGGTCATGCCGATTTTTTTCGAGAATATCGATATATGTATTATGTTTGGTTCTAATATTAATTATATTGGCGCGCTCTCGTGCAGGCGACATATAATGGTGCTCGTTAAGAGTGAACGTGTCGTGAATACTTACTTGAGACACTCGACAGAAGACATGTTACAAAATGGCCGCAAGGAGATACGATGTCCATGTCGAAAGTGCAAACTAGGGTGCTTGCTCAATCCCTTTACCGGAGACTTGCTCAGTCACCTCCTCAGGTATGGTTTCATGGATGGGTATAACAGTCAGTGGGTAAGTGATGATGAAGAAGATGAAGTCCATGGGGCAGCGGTGGTAGGAAATGATGTGCAACAGGAGAATAACAACGATCGACTAGAACTACAACAGGATCAAGATCAGCCTCATGACCCCGCACATGATCATGGAGAAGATGCTGAACAAGACGTGGAAGAAGACGAGGACACAGGGACACCCCTAACGGAAGTTGTGCGTGACCCTCATCTAAAAGAACTGCTTTTGAGAAAGTCGACTAACTCGATATCTGCTGCTAGAGAGAAATCAAAGCTGGCGCAACTAGAGATAGACTCGAAGACACCGTTGTATGCAGGATGCGGTCCGGGAGAGTCCCGCCTGAGAGTGGCCCTCGATGTTCTGCATATGAAGGCGAGATACAAATGGAGCGACATAAGCATCGATGCAAGCCTGCAATACTGGCACGATATCCTTCCAGAGGGCAACACCTGTCCTAAAAGTTGCGACGAGGCCAAGAAAGTCGTGTGCCCCTTTGATTTACCTCACGAAAAATACCATATGTGCATCAACGACTGCTACATTTATCGGAAAGAGGACGCGAACAAAACCATTTGTCCAGTTTGCAATGCCGCTCGATACATGAAAGGGAAGAAGAAAGCTCCTCGAAAAGTTGTGTGGTACTTTCCGCTCATTCCCCGTCTGCAACGGTATTTCGTGGACCGCAAGGAATCAGAGCTCATGCGCTGGCACGCGAAAAGGAGGAATAAAATTTTGAAAGATCCAAATCGGTGTGAAAAAATAAATCTGACACATCCTTCAGATACAAGTCAATGGAAAGCAATTGACTGTGAATATGCAACGTTCGGGACGGAGGGAAGGAACATCAGGTTGGGTGTGAGCACCGACGAACTCAATCCGTTTGGCAACCAGACCAGCACCCATAGCACCTGACCCGTGTTTGTATGGATGTACAACATCCCCCCCCGGTTGTGCGTGAAGAAGAAGTATATTCACATGAGTATGCTAATTCAAGGGCCGAAACAACCAGGCAACGACATCAATCTATACCTGAAGCTGCTTAAAGATGAGCTGGACACGCTATGGGCCGAGGAAGGGGTGAACACATGGGACGCCTTCGGTGAACAATATTTCCCAATGAGAGTTGTCTTACTCTGTATGGTTCACGACCTACTCGGCTACGGATATGTGGCGGGCCAGGTGTGCTACAGACATAACGGTTGCGTGTGGTGCATGGATGACCCCACGTTTATGCAACTTCCGAAAGATCCTAGGTCTTCAAAAACAGTTTTCGTTGGCCATCGAAGGTGGCTACCCAACAAAGACCCGTGGAGAAGGCGAGGAGACCTTTTTAACGATGAGGATGAGCTCCGTGGCCCTCCACGTAAGAGGTGCGGCGAAGAAATCTACAAGTTGCTGAATGATTGGAAGGAATGCCCAGAGCCGGGAAAGAAGCAAAAGGCGCCAAAACCGCTTCTAGATGTATGGAAGACGAGGTCGGTGTTTTGGGACTTGCCATACTGGCCCATTCTCGATATGCCTCACTGCCTTGATCTGATGCATATCACGAAGAATGTGTTTGAAAGTTTGTTTGGCACGCTGCTCAACATGCCGGAGAGGACCAAAGACGGGGTGAAAGCAAGAAACGACCTGAAATATTTTGGTATTAGGGTAGATCTTCAGGGGGGACGCCCGGATGATGACGACGGCGATCAATCGTGTGATGAGGAGACGGAGGGTTGCAAGGCAAAAAGGGTTATGAGGAATGACTATTACTGCCCCCTCCTGCTTCACTCTTAGTCCGGACGAGATCACAAAATTGATGAAGTGCCTTCTCGGAGTCAAAGTCCCTAGCGGTTACTCAGGGCTAATATGCAAGATTCCTCGACGCGCAGAAACAAAAGTTTAGCCGGATGAAGTCTCATGACTGTTACGTGATGATGACGCAGATACTTCCAGTTGCGATCCGCGGAAACATGGACAAGCACGTCCGGGAAACCCTGTTTGGCCTCTGTAACTTCTTCGACGTGATATCTCGAAAGTCGATCACGGGGAAGCAGATCTCAAGGCTGCAGGAAGAGATTGCCGTGATACTATGCGAGCTTGAGATGTACTTTCCACCATCATTCTTTGACATATGTGTTCAACTGTTGGTCCATATCGTGGACGATATCATCCATCTCGGGCCGTTGTTCCTGCATAACATGATGCCGTTTGAAAGGATGAATGGGGTCATCAAAGGATATGTTCGCAACAGAGCCCGTCCGGATGGAAGTATCGTTCAAGGCTTTCTCACCGAAGAGTGCATCTCTTTCTGCACGAATCATATGGACGTGGAGGACCCTGTTGGTCTGCCCAGAAAAAGCACATTGGCAAGCTCGATGGAGTAGGTCACAAAAATGGACGTAGAGAAGTGCATGTGGATCGGGCTTGTCGACGCCCCGACTTTAACATGGCAAACTTAGTAGCTCTCCAACACATTGACATGGTCGATACTTGGGTGGAAAAACACAAGAGCTCGATTATTAAAAAGTACAGTGAACATGGCAAGCGGAGGACCGAAGGAGAAATAATCAGAGAGCATAACTCCACTTTCTTGCGTTGGTTTAAAGATGTGATCGTCGCTAATCCACTGCCAAGGGATTGTGCGAAAAATAAACTATTGTACGCCTTGGCACATAGCCCAGCTCTCAATCTAGCGACGTTTCAAGCATATGATATCAACGGGTTCACTTTCTAAACATAGGAGAAAGACAAAACTTCCGATTATCAAAACTCAGGGGTAACGATGGAATCCTACACGGGTGACAAGAAGTTAAGATACTACGGAAGGATCGAGGAGATATGGGAGCTTAACTACTCTGGAGAGAAGGTTCCTATGTTCCGCGTCAGATGGGCTAGGATGTCGACCGTCAGAAAAGAAGACCAATACTTTACAACCATGGTTATTCCCGAAGCCGGAACCTCATCAAGCGCGAGTGTCACAGCGCAAAATGAGCCATGGGTATTGGCTAAGGATGTGTCCCAATGCTTCTTCATAACAGACCCCGCAAGGCCTAGCCGTGTTGTCGTGAGGAGAGGGAAAAGAAATATCATCGGAATGGATGGAGTCGTTGATGAGGATGAGTTCGGCACGTTCGGCGACCCAAAATATTGACGATGATCAAGAAGATGATGATGATAGTCATGCAACATACACAACAAGAAGAAGCAGAACAACGCGACTGCGACCCATTCAGAAGAAGAAGTCATAATGTGGGGTTAAATTATGCAACTGCGACCAAAAAAGGCAAAAAGATCAAACACTTAGAAACTATGTATATATTTGTCTGCCAATTGTATGCGACGAAACTATGTATATGCATGGATCAACTGGTCTGATATCGATGTGCACTTATTATAAATTTAATGTACCTTGTTCTGTATTTCAAATGTGTGGACTTATATTATTTGAAACATAAAGGAAACAAATAGAAATTAAACATGAAGGAAACAACGGAAAACAATAGAACACATAAAGAAAAAACAATAGAAAACAACTAAAACCAAAATAATGAAAAGAGAAAACAAGAAGGAAATATTGGAAAACAATTGAAAACATAAAGGGAATAATTGAAAACATAAAGGGAATAATGGAAAACAAAATAAAACATTATTATTTGTAATGTGTTTGAAATTAATTTGTAATGTGTTTGAATTATGATAAATGAAATGTCTTTGAATAATTTAAACAAATAAAGAAAACAAAATAAAACATTATTATTTGTAATGTGTTTGAAACTAATTTGTAATGTGTTTGAATTATTATAAATTAAATGTCTTTGAATAATTTAAACAAAATAAAACATTATTATTTGTAATGTGTTTGAAATTAATTTGTAATGTGTTTGAATTATTATAAATGAAATGTCTTTGAATAATTTAAACAAATAAAGAAAACAAAAAAAAAACGTATCGATGGCGAAGATCAGTGCTTGTTCGCCAGCGGTAAGGTACACTAGCGCTGGGCAACACAGTGTTGTTCGCCAGCGGTAAGGTACCGCTGTGACACTTACGATCGAAGAGCAGCCGCACCACTGGGCCCCTCTCTGTTAACTCCGGCGAGCTTCGCGTGTCTCCGGCGAGCCCAACCCCAGCACTGCGCCCCTCCCTCCCTCTCCTAGCCCCTCCCTTCCCTCTCCTCACGCCACCACCACTGTGCCCCTCCCTCCCTTCATCGGCCCTCCCCCTCTCTCTGCACGCCGCGCCGCCCCTCCACGGCCATCGACGCCACGCCGGACGGCCTCCACCTCCCCTGCATCTCCCTCCTCTTCCACCGCGCCGCCCCTACTACCTCCTAGAGCGGTGCCGCCCCTACTGCCTGCTGCGGCCCTCTCTTCTACCTTGCACGGCAGGTGTTCGACAGAAGGTGTGTGTGAATGATTTTTTTTTGTTTCTTTGCATATGTTATGTGTTTAAATTGTTGCCGCTGCATATGTTGTTTAAATTGTTGCTGCTGCATATGTTTAAATTCACTTTGGCTAAATTCACTTATGTGTTTAAATTGCATTTCTAATTGCATGTGTTTAAATTGCTAATTGCTTTATGGGTTGCATATGTTATGTGTTTAAATTGCTTTATGCCGGGAAGAATAACATTTCTAATTGCATGTGTTTAAATTGCTAATTAAATGTCTAACACACCTGGCCCCTGCGATCAGTGGATTTTGTGAGTGGATGTGGTGGTGTGTACTGCTACTTACTGATAAACTATTAACTTCAGTTGGCTACTGCTGTAGTGATTGTGTGCTACTCTGAATTTTATTCAGAGAATGTGCCACCCTGGTTCCCTTTGTGTTTACGTTAACTGAAGAATGCCTTGTTCCTATATTCCAGTTACTTTCTGAATCTTTACACAACCAGGTGTGTAGTTGTTGTGTTGAGGTGCTCTTCCGGTCGATTAGTGCCCAACAACTATCTGTTCCATGTGCTTGTGAGTTGGCTAATTTTATTGGTCCATTTGCTTATGATTTGTGCCCCTCTTTGCCATTAGAACTGATAAGAACATGGTATCTACTTGATCTTGTTGCCCATGAAACTATTATCTGATAGGAACAGATACTTTCTTGTTTTCTTGGCCAAGCCTGTGATGCAAAGGCTGAGGCACTGATTCAATAAGAACATATGCTTTCCTTGCGCTTTTAAATCTCCCAGGGATGTGTGTAGCATAGCATCCATATGCTAGACTGAGAGAAACAAATCCCAACCCACTTTTCTGTGCATAATTTAGCAAGATCCCTTGCTAGGATGTGTGTAGAAATCACCTTAGGGTGTTAAGGTTGTGGCTGTGATTTCTTGATGAATCTTGGCTTCTTGGTCCACTTCCACTTGAGCTACTTCCCATGTTCTGCTTGTGAGCTTGTTGCGGTTGTGCTTTCAGGCCTGCTCCTCCAGCTCCTAGCTTGGCCTTGTTCCCTACTGTTCTTGCTGGCTTGCTCCTCCAACTGCAGGATTGCACTTGCTCCTGCCTTGGTCTATCCCATGTTGGGCTAGAATTTCACAAGGATCTGGTGGTCTGGATGGGTGAAATAGGAAGTACTTGGGTGTTTTGCTGGGACAGTGCTAGCTGCTGCTAAGACGATGCATTCCATAAGTGAATTTAGCGAGTAGAGTAGTAGCTAGGAGTAGCAATTTCACAACAAGTAGAGTACCTAGCGAGTAGAGTAGTAGCTAGTACAAGCATGATCAGTATCTACACAAGAAAGCAGTGTTATGTGCATATTCAGACTAGAAACAAGAACATTTGCATTGCTAGGAAACAAGAACCACACTTGCATTTTTTATGCATGAAATTTTTAGCAATTTATTTACCTAGTGTTTTCTCTTAGTTCTCAATTGTTAGCAATTTATATGCATGTCCTGTCTTGATATCTAAATATGAATCTGGATATCTCAATTGTTTTTGGTGGTTGGTGATGGTTGGTGGTGATGGATGGTGTGTATGGATGGTGGTGATGGATGGTTGTGATGGATGGCGTCGTGATATGGGTGGTGGTGATGGATGGTGGAGATGGTGTGGTCGTATGGATATGTGCCCACCTTCGTGTGGATGACGATGATAATATGAGGGGTGGGATTATATGAGGGGTTGGATTTTATGTGCAGGTACCCCACGTGAGTCCCTATTTGCCGGAATGTTGATTAATTTCCGTTCCGGCAAATTTGGCTACTCCATTTGTGATATTTTTAGCAAAGGTCATGCCGAAATTTTCCGTGAATTTTGGCATGATCTTTGCTAAAAATATCACAACTTGGAGTGTCCGAGAAATTTGGACTCATATGGGGTATACATCGTCTAAATTGCAGGATTTGTTGAACTTATTTCGGGTTTTCTCTCCTTCATTAGATATGGCTCACAACGACGAGGCGGGTGGTTCTGGTCTCGGACACGGGGACGATGATGCGTGGCTTTCTATGCTTAGCGCCGGAGGAGGACCCGTAGATCCGCACCCGGAGCTAGAGATGCAGGGCGACGATGCAGACGACGAGATGGACGAAACCGTTCGTCAGGAGCTAGAGCCGCGCACCGATACATCAGGCGGAGAAGGTGATCAAACCAGTAGTGGCACCGGGGATGCCGCCTCCGGTAGCGAGGCGTCGCGTAAGCGCAAAGAAAGGTGGCACAACATGCTCGCCACCATCCGACAAGAGTTCACGGTAGTGGACCCAACAGCGGTGCTCCCCTCGAGCCGGAGAGTTACTCTAAGGGCTATGGAAACCAGATAGGCTGCATAGCTTGAGACTTTGGCAACATTAATATGGAGCACCTCAGAGATAAAGAAAACAAGGCTATGGCCGCCCTGCTGATTGAGAAGCTGCACACGACGTACAAGTTCCCGGATCCTTACGACAACCTGGACCTGAAGAAGAATCTGGTCAACTCGTTAGCACTGGGAAAGTTCACCAAGGCGTTTACGACTTGGAGATCCAGTTTGCGGGAGATGATTGCGAAGGGTAAGGGTTTCGATGAGATCCATAAGATGTGGCCCTCCATTTCCGAGGATGACTTGGCCCAATTCAAGATCGACGAACTTAACCCGGAAAGGGTGGCGCTGAGGAAATGGGGGAAAGACCAGCGAAAAAAGAACATTGGACCTCACAATCTCGGAATCCGGGGTTACCTTGGGAAGGAGAAAGTCTGGGCTAAGGAGGATGCGAAGAGAGAAGGGCCTAACCCGTTTGACAAGATCACCGACCCGCAGGTGAGAACTTTTGTCAGGGCCCATTATAGGGAAGATCCCAAAAAGCCCGGCGATCTTGTGTTGAACGAGAAGGTCAAAATGCTCGAGAATAAGTATCTCGAGGAAGAAAAAAAAAAACGCCTATCTCAATCTGACGGGGGGCCTCGGCGACGACGAACAAGGACCCGTATGACACCCCTTTTATTAGGGCGCTTAACGCGATGAAGGGAGTGCCCCTTGACAAGAAGCCGCATCGTGGCCATGTGCATGACCTCGTAAAGGGTCATCGGCATGCACACTACTACCCGGACACCAAGGAGAAGAGAAAGGAGCGGAACAAGGCCCCGGAGAAGACGGTCGACGAGCTTGTGAACGAGAGGCTCAATGCGTTCCTCCCTACGATATGTGCGTCCGTCGCTTAGTCCTTAGCGCCGTGGATGGCAGGTGGAGGACAAGGGCCGCTCCCCGAGATCAACATAGCCCAAATGGTGCCGCCAGCGGCGCAGAACGTGGCCCCCGTCGTGGCGCCTGCTGCGCAGAACGAGCCGACCCCCAACCCTCAGCCAGAAGGTCGCAAAGATCCGTCGCCGCCCCGCCACGTCTCTTCAACGCTGCCGCCGACACTTAGCGGTCCATCGCCCATGTCCGAGCTCAATGCCCTCACGGTAATTCAACATCCACTGCTTAATTATATATTATGACTTGATTCGTGACGACCTCAGTCTCTAACAACGATCGCGCGATGTTTCGCAGGCCGATGAGATGGGATGCATATTGCTCCTTCGTGTGAACGGCGAGTTAAAGGACGTGGCCACAGGAAAAATCATAACACCTCTCAACCGCGTATCCCACGGCGTTCGTATGCCCGAGGACGTGTTCAGAGTGACATTAAGTCGGGTGCTCCCTGGTTGCGGTGCTCTCGATCCTCCGAACCAACCCCCCGCAGCCGACAGCGAGTTGAACCTGGAGCAATGCTTGGTTTGGCCATTGACCTGGCCGAAATCACTAATTCGTTTGGAAAGTACTCCTGTCAACACTCCAACACCGGTCCAGGGGTCGGGGCACCCGAGCCAACACAAGGATTTCTCACCTGCAAAGTCCGTGCAACACGACGGCGACGATGCTGAAGATGAGAACCCCAATGACTACCTCGTCGAAGATCCTTACGAGGGGGCGCCCGGCCTTAATGATCCTTACGAGGGGGCGCCCGGCATGGATGATCTTGATAAACTTTTCTTGCCAGCGGAGGAAGCGAATAAATATCGATGCACAAAGTGTCTTTTCTCTTCTCAAGAACCGGCAGCGCCCGAGCAAGAAGCCATCAGCCAGGACGCCCTCAAAGAGGCGGTAGCATATGTATTTCATCAGAATCAGCCTAAGATCAAGTATGCACGGAAAAGAACTAAGAAGGTTCCTGCCGTTGCATCGATGAGCCAACCGGTGGAGGGGACCAAGTCTAAGCCGCAAGCAGAACGGGTATTGGACATGATACCCATACACGACTGGCATCAGATCCATGAGTTGGGCAAACCGATGCTTCCGCCGAGGTTGGCCTCCTTGCTGACAGGTGATATGATTAGCGTCCATGACGGTGTTCACTTTATGGAGACGATGCTTCTCAAAGAGAAAAATCCAACGCTCCCGGTTTTGATCGCAAAGGTGCCATCTTGTAACAGCCCAAGTATGAAAACTACCCTATAGAATGTTTGATTTCCTGTTTAATTTAAGTATTGCATCATGTCATCATATTGTTGCATTTGTTTCTTTTGTTTTGCATCTGTTATTCTTTGTTTTCATAAGAAAAATCAAACAATTTCAACTGCTTTGTTTTCATACTTGTTCTGTTACAACTTTTGGAATAAAAATAACAAATTAAAACAACCAAATTGTTCCATTTTATTCCATGTGAATCACTTAATAAAATGGTGTTATAAATTCCACTAAGCCTTTCCAAATTGGTTTTCAAATTCAAAGCAAAATCATCATCAACACCTCATTTGGAAATTATCAAATATCAAACCTTTCCAATGTGTCTAATCCAACTAATAATATGGTTCACCCTATTAAATGGTTGTTTCTATTAATTAACAAAATATTCCAATTTCAAATCAAATTCTTTCAACAGCTCCCAAGTGGAGTTATAACAAATTATACACATTATCAATTCAACCAACTATTTTTAATCTCTTAATTCATAGGGGTAACCCTATTAAAATTGTTGTTCAATATGGTGTTCAATATTAAAATTCACCCAATTTTGGTTTTATTAACAAACAACATTTAAATTTGAAAACTTTGGAAAACCAAAAAATTAGTTTTGAGTGGCTATTTGAAGAACTCAACTAACCAAAAATTTTCCTAAATTTTATTAACTTAAAAAACCCCAAAACCTTTTCCTTTCTCTCAATCTCTTCTACAAAAAAAAAACAAGTAGAAAAGGGAGAGAGAGGGAGCACAGCAGCCCAGCCCGTTACCTGTTGGCCCAGTACCCCTTGAACCTATCGTTGTCACCTACCTCTGGATGACGTCGTCATCAGTACGAACAGGTCCATCACCGCTCGATTCCTCCTTCCCCGCTCGATGGCTCGCCGTACAGGCACCACTGCCCTATAAACTACACACCTCCCGAGCCCCTGCTAACCCTAGCCGTCTACCCTAGCTCCCCTCCCCATCGCCGCCATGCTCCTCTCTCTCTGCTAGCTCCCCTCCTCTGAATATCTGAACTGCACAGAGCACCACCGTCAGAGAACCACCGCACGCCCACCTGCCTCCCTCACCGCCGGTCTCCACAACCACCTCGAGGAGCCTCCGAGGAGGAAAACGGAACCGCGGCAGTCCCTGGATCCTCTCCGTCCCCTCGCCCGCTGCCGGGAGCGCCCGTGGACGCCGCGCCATCGCCGGCAACCTCCCCCCCATTTCTGCCTCGAGTCTGAACGTCGACATCGACCAGCAGGTACTCGCCCCTCCGCTCCTTCCTTTCCCTCTCTCCCTGTCCGTCTCCACGAGGCCCGCACATCAGCACACCACGCACCCGTCGCCCCGAGTAACCAACAAGCAGCAGCAGCGCTCGATACCTCGCCGTCGACCACCGCTCGAAACGGACAGCGATTCAGATCGCTGAACTATTGCAGTTCAGTTAAAACACCTCGCTGCTGAACCATAACCTCACTATCCCCTCCATACTGTCACAACCCGAGCCCAGCCCCACTTGTTACCTCCCTGTGCGCGCAGCAGGAGGTGGGGGGATCGAATCCCCCCTCCCACAAATAACACAAACATTTTATTTTGCATGTTTTGCTACCTCACCTTCTCAGTATTCACAGTTAGGCCCCTGGTACTTAAAATCTAGCCCCTGGAAAATATTTTCTAAGTCCCTAGTGCAGTAAAAATGGCAGATTTACCCCAAATTTTGTAAATAGCATAATAAAATCATTTTAACTCCAAATCCAACATTTTTTATATGTTTTCTGTCCCAAATTAAATTTTCTATCCAAATATAAAATTTATTTCCTGTTTTGAATATTTTAAATTGTTGAAATATTTGAAAACTTGTCAAATTCACTTAAAATTGCAAAATTCATAACTTGTTCATAAAAATTCCAAATTCAACAAACTAAATATGTTTTCCAATCAATTTTTCATGTACTTTCCAAATATAAATTTTGTTTGCTGTTTTGAATATTTTAAATTGCTGAAAACAACTGTTTCTTAATTATTGCATTTAAAATTGCCAAAATAATAACTTGCTCATTTTAAATCCAATTTCCACAAATGAAATATGTTTTCCATGCAAAATTAAACCACCTTTTCAAATATGAACTTGGTTTAATGTTTTGATCAAATAAAATTCAATTAACATCCACACTTAAATTAATTCCAATTTAATTCTTGTTTAACTTGTTTAATTCCTAAATAATTTATTTGAAATCCTTTTTCAACAAGTGAAACATGCAATCCACCTAAAATTGTGTGTTCCTTTCAAATATAAACTTTGTTATTTGTTTTGAACACTTTAACTTGTTGAAAACAATAATTGCTTGTGTGACATGTTTTAAGTAACCAAACTTTCCAAACTTAATCAATGATTTCCAAAACTTGTTCCAATCCTTTTTCACTTGCATCTATCATTGTTATTTGTTGTTATTTTGTTGTTATCATCATGCATGCATCATGTTTAACTACTTACACTTGTTAATCAAATGTAGATCATTGCTTCAACCTAAACAATTTGCATCCATATGCAATTCACATTGCATATGGGTCCATTTAAATTGTGTTATCTTGTCAAGTAGTTTATTTTGATGCATCTATTAACATGACATGCATCATCCCATGTTTGTGCACCTATGCCATGATAATGATTGTTTATCTTTCTGCAATGTTTGTTTGCTTCTTCCCGGATATACGACGACGTTGAGACCGACGATACTTACGACACCCCTTCTAAGGAGTTAGCTCAGTATCGGGCTACTGGGTTTTGCAGGCAAGTTATCACTCACATGAACCACTGTGTTCCTTTCAACATTGGTTACCGATACTTTCCGTTGTTCTTTTCTGCTAGCCTTAGCAGTAGTTGTTTCTGTTACGAACCTATCACATGTATCCCTTAAACCTGATATTGCCTCACCTCCATACCTATCACCATTGCTTGTTGCCCGTGTCTTACTAGCATGCTTAGGTTGTTTTGCTCGAGTCTGTTACCCGTTACTTTCTGTTACTACTTCTTTATGTTCTGGGGGCTCGATGTTAATCAATCAATCATGCTAATGTTACTATTAATAATAAATTTGATGATAAGGCACCGGCAGGAGGCCCATGAGAGGTTTTGGAGCCTGCTAGTGTCGACCCTAATAGGAAAAGGGTCTTGTCTACTGATCCATGATGAGCGCACTAACCGCATGTGGGAAGCGAGTATGGGCGCCCCCCTCAACTTGACCTGATTCGCATCTCGTCCAAATCGCCTCATTTAGTTCGTGTTTTCCATTTGCCGCATGCATGTTTTTGCGAGCCCAGGCCAGGGTGGAACTTTCGTAGTCGGCATATAGGGGGACACGTTCTTAGAGTGCTATGAGGGTCCATTTTCTTCTGGGCTCGATTAGCCGTGCGCCCAAGGTGCTTTGGGCTTGATGCGAAGAATGGTTGGTTGTGTAGAGTACCCCGCTTGGTGGGTTAGCTTCCCATCTGGCGGGTTATTCTTGCGTGTACGGCCAAATTGGTGCAACCCTGCAGGGATAATCTTCTCGAGAAGCCGTGTTTTCCGCGGTTATGGATTACTTGGTGAAAGTACTGGCTAACAAGTACTCAGGACAACTTAAACATAATGATCAAACATGTTACACCCAATGATTATAAACTTGACTAGTAATAGGTGGATGACACAATAACTTGATTCACCTTTAATACAACTGTGTGAGTTATCCTCGGATTGCTTCTTTGGATAAGGGGCGAGATCCAGGATGGGTTTGTTTGAAGTTATCTTTCAGTTGGTTACAATCCTCGATCTTATCTCCTTTCTGTTAGCCGGAAGTGGTAGAATCTCTGTAGTTGGTTAGCGCAGCCAGTTGCAGCATCTTTTATATCCCCTTTCCTCCGTTGAACCCAAGGCATCTGTGCTTGGTGTTGACGGGTTACACTTTGGTGAACTGTGAGTCTTGCTTGCCAGTACGTTTATGTACTGACCCCTTTGGGGCTGTGGTTTCCGCAGACGACGTTTCCGATGATCTACATGGTGGCTACTACGTGGAGTATGACGACGAGACTGCTGACGAGTAGATAGCGGACCCGGGCAGGATCCGAGACTTCGTGAATGGGCTCCATCTTTTCGTTTCCGGCCTCTTAGGCCTATTTGGATCTTGTCTGTACTCAGACATGTTGAATGCTTCCGCTGTGATGTAATGATGTATTGTTGGGACATGTGTCCTCTGAATGATTGTATTTGCTATCTCTGCTCTAATGAGAGCTATTTGCAATCTTATTTCAATCTTTTGTGTCTTAGAGATCTGTTATGATATCACTTGTTAAACGCCGTTGACGTACCATGTGTGTATGGTTTGAAGTACGTCAATGGAAGTATCCTAATTTCTACGGGATAGTTTACATCGACGGTGAACAGTAACGGTTGGTTGTCGCACATAAGTGCTGGCCTACCCGTAAGGGGACGCGGGAGCCGTTAAGCCCCGTAATCCAACCAAAATACTGTTCAGTTCGTACGGTGAGTATCCTCTAGAAGTCCGGGTGCGACAAATGGTATCAGAGCCTGTCTGCCTGTAGGATCCCTTTTTACTGGTCGCAGTTGAGTCTAGAAACTATTTTGTAGCTATATAGGAAAAATGAAACGTGAGAGTAGGAATTCTGTTCTTTTTCTTCTTTCCCCACCCTCCCTCCCTTTTTCTGGTAAGGAAGTGTATCGTTGTTTTCCCTTCTCATCTAAACTTTCAAGTTAGGATTTCACGTATCCTGGTTTCTCTGGGATAGTTATATCTACTAGACCATAGGAATGGAGGTGGTTGTGACATGATTTATCATGTTGCCTACTCACGATTGAGAACGGTGGCAAATAAGCCCCGGAAGCAGATCCTCTATTCCTTAAACAGTAGATATTGATCCTTTAGAAGCCCGGATGGGTTTTCCGTAGTACCTCAGGAATCTTGTTCTCGTTTTCCCCGATGTTGATATCCTGTTCTTCTCAACATCCTTTTTCGTCCGTTGAAAACTTGTTGTTGTTTTCCACTTCAATTCTTCTACCGGCGTCTAATCAAAGTTTCCCCGTTCATCTGCTAAACTATATTCCAGATAAAATGTTGTTTGATACCGGAGCATCACATTCCTTTGTGCCGACAATCTTTTCCACAACATACAACCCAATTCTGGTTCCACTAAGCAATCAAAACTTTGTTCACCCCTCGGGATCTCAATGTTGACTTCCAAGATAAGTAAGAACAATCCAATTCTAATGGGAGGCCACATATTCCTCGTTACTCTCATGTTGATGATTCTGACATTGATGATTATTCTTGGTGTTGCATTGATGTCAATAACTCTGTTCCACCATTCTAGCCAGATAATCTATTCTACAAATGAATCAAACTCTACTCAGCCTTACACCCTAGATACAAAAACCTCTCCCTTTACTTGAAAATGTTCCGGTGGTTTGCAAATTCCCTGACGTCTATCCAATGTGCACGATGTGTTTCACGTGTCATAGCTCAAGAAGATCTTCCCAAGAAGTATCCGGACCTTTTCTTTTCTCAGTAGGAATCTCGGGGCGCGATTCCTTCAAGGGGGGGCGTTTTGTAACAGCCCAAGTATGAAAACTACCCTATAGAATGTTTGATTTCCTGTTTAATTTAAGTATTGCATCATGTCATCATATTGTTGCATTTGTTTCTTTTGTTTTGCATCTGTTATTCTTTGTTTTCATAAGAAAAATCAAACAATTTCAACTGCTTTGTTTTCATACTTGTTCTGTTACAACTTTTGGAATAAAAATAACAAATTAAAACAACCAAATTGTTCCATTTTATTCCATGTGAATCACTTAATAAAATGGTGTTATAAATTCCACTAAGCCTTTCCAAATTGGTTTTCAAATTCAAAGCAAAATCATCATCAACACCTCATTTGGAAATTATCAAATATCAAACCTTTCCAATGTGTCTAATCCAACTAATAATATGGTTCACCCTATTAAATGGTTGTTTCTATTAATTAACAAAATATTCCAATTTCAAATCAAATTCTTTCAACAGCTCCCAAGTGGAGTTTTAACAAATTATACACATTATCAATTCAACCAACTATTTTTAATCTCTTAATTCATAGGGGTAACCCTATTAAAATTGTTGTTCAATATGGTGTTCAATATTAAAATTCACCCAATTTTGGTTTTATTAACAAACAAAATTTAAATTTGAAAACTTTGGAAAACCAAAAAATTAGTTTTGAGTGGCTATTTGAAAAACTCAACTAACCAAAAATTTTCCTAAATTTTATTAACTTAAAAAAGCCCAAAACCTTTTCCTTTCTCTCAATCTCTTCTACAAAAAAAAAGAAAGAAAAACAAGTAGAAAAGGGAGAGAGAGGGAGCACAGCAGCCCAGCCCGTTACCTGTTGGCCCAGTACCCCTTGAACCTATCGCTGTCACCTACCTCTGGATGACGTCGTCATCAGTACGAACAGGTCCATCACAGCTCGATTCCTCCTTCCCCGCTCGATGGCTCGCCGTACAGGCACCACTGCCCTATAAACTACACACCTCCCGAGCCCCTGCTAACCCTAGCCGTCTACCCTAGCTCCCCTCCCCATCGCCGCCATGCTCCTCTCTCTCTGCTAGCTCCCCTTCTCTGAATATCTGAACTGCACAGAGCACCACCGTCAGAGAACCACCGCATGCCCACCTGCCTCCCTCACCGCCGGTCTCCACAACCACCTCGAGGAGCCTCCGAGGAGGAAAACGGAACCGCGGCAGTCCCTGGATCCTCTCCGTCCCCTCGCCCGCTGCCGGGAGCGCCCGTGGACGTCGCGCCATCGCCGGCAACCTCCCCTCCGTTTCTGCCTCGAGTCTGAACGTCGACATCGACCAGCAGGTACTCGCCCCTCCGCTCCTTCCTTTCCCTCTCTCCCTGTCCGTCTCCACGAGGCCCGCACATCAGCACACCACGCACCCGTCGCCCCGAGTAACCAACAAGCAGCAGCAGCGCTCGATACCTCGCCGTCGACCACCGCTCGAAACGGACAGCGATTCAGATCGCTGAACTATTGTAGTTCAGTTAAAACACCTCGCTGCTGAACCATAACCTCACTATCCCCTCCATACTGTCACAACCCGAGCCCAGCCCCACTGGTTACCTCCCTGTGCGCGCAGCAGGAGGTGGGGGGATCGAAACCCCCCTCCCACAAATAACACAAACATTTTATTTTGCATGTTTTGCTACCTCACCTTCTCAGTATTCACAGCTAGGCCCCTGGTACTTAAAATCTAGCCCCTGGAAAATATTTTCTAAGTCCCTAGTGCAGTAAAAATGGCAGATTTACCCCAAATTTTGTAAATAGCATAATAAAATCATTTTAACTCCAAATCCAACATTTTTTATATGTTTTCTGTCCCAAATTAAATGTTCTATCCAAATATAAAATTTATTTCCTGTTTTGAATATTTTAAATTGTTGAAATATTTGAAAACTTGTCAAATTCACTTAAAATTGCAAAATTCATAACTTGTTCATAAAAATTCCAAATGCAACAAACTAAATATGTTTTCCAATCAATTTTTCATGTACTTTCCAAATATAAATTTTGTTTGCTGTTTTGAATATTTTAAATTGCTGAAAACAACTGTTTCTTAATTATTGCATTTAAAATTGCCAAAATAATAACTTGCTCATTTTAAATCCAATTTCCACAAATGAAATATGTTTTCCATGCAAAATTAAACCACCTTTTCAAATATGAACTTGGTTTAATGTTTTGATCAAATAAAATTCAATTAACATCCACACTTAAATTAATTCCAATTTAATTCTTGTTTAACTTGTTTAATTCCTAAATAATTTATTTGAAATCCTTTTTCAACAAGTGAAACATGCAATCCACCTAAAATTGTGTGTTCCTTTCAAATATAAACTTTGTTATTTGTTTTGAACACTTTAACTTGTTGAAAACAATAATTGCTTGTGTGACATGTTTTAAGTAACCAAACTTTCCAAACTTAATCAATGATTTCCAAAACTTGTTCCAATCCTTTTTCACTTGCATCTATCATTGTTATTTGTTGTTATTTTGTTGTTATCATCATGCATGCATCATGTTTAACTACTTACACTTGTTAATCAAATGTAGATCATTGCTTCAACCTAAACAATTTGCATCCATATGCAATTCACATTGCATATGGGTCCATTTAAATTGTGTTATCTTGTCAAGTAGTTTATTTTGATGCATCTATTAACATGACATGCATCATCCCATGTTTGTGCACCTATGCCATGATAATGATTGTTTATCTTTCTGCAATGTTTGTTTGCTTCTTCCCGGATATACGACGACGTTGAGACCGACGATACTTACGACACCCCTTCTAAGGAGTTAGCTCAGTATCGGGCTACTGGGTTTTGCAGGCAAGTTATCACTCACATGAACCACTGTGTTCCTTTCAACATTGGTTACCGATACTTTCCGTTGTTCTTTTCTGCTAGCCTTAGCAGTAGTTGTTTCTGTTACGAACCTATCACATGTATCCCTTAAACCTGATATTGCCTCACCTCCATACCTATCACCATTGCTTGTTGCCCGTGTCTTACTAGCATGCTTAGGTTGTTTTGCTCGAGTCTGTTACCCGTTACTTTCTGTTACTACTTCTTTATGTTCTGGGGGCTCGATGTTAATCAATCAATCATGCTAATGTTACTATTAATAATAAATTTGATGATAAGGCACCGGCAGGAGGCCCATGAGAGGTTTTGGAGCCTGCTAGTGTCGACCCTAATAGGAAAAGGGTCTTGTCTACTGATCCATGATGAGCGCACTAACCGCATGTGGGAAGCGAGTATGGGCGCCCCCCTCAACTTGACCTGATTCGCATCTCGTCCAAATCGCCTCATTTAGTTCGTGTTTTCCATTTGCCGCATGCATGTTTTTGCGAGCCCAGGCCAGGGTGGAACTTTCGTAGTCGGCATATAGGGGGATACGTTCTTAGAGTGCTATGAGGGTCCATTTTCTTCTGGGCTCGATTAGCCGTGCGCCCAAGGTGCTTTGGGCTTGATGCGAAGAATGGTTGGTTGTGTAGAGTACCCCGCTTGGTGGGTTAGCTTCCCATCTGGCGGGTTATTCTTGCGTGTACGGCCAAATTGGTGCAACCCTGCAGGGATAATCTTCTCGAGAAGCCGTGTTTTCCGCGGTTATGGATTACTTGGTGAAAGTACTGGCTAACAAGTACTCAGGACAACTTAAACATAATGATCAAACATGTTACACCCAATGATTATAAACTTGACTAGTAATAGGTGGATGACACAATAACTTGATTCACCTTTAATACAACTGTGTGAGTTATCCTCGGATTGCTTCTTTGGATAAGGGGCGAGATCCAGGATGGGTTTGTTTGAAGTTATCTTTCAGTTGGTTACAATCCTCGATCTTATCTCCTTTCTGTTAGCCGGAAGTGGTAGAATCTCTGTAGTTGGTTAGCGCAGCCAGTTGCAGCATCTTTTATATCCCCTTTCCTCCGTTGAACCCAAGGCATCTGTGCTTGGTGTTGACGGGTTACACTTTGGTGAACTGTGAGTCTTGCTTGCCAGTACGTTTATGTACTGACCCCTTTGGGGCTGTGGTTTCCGCAGACGACGTTTCCGATGATCTACATGGTGGCTACTACGTGGAGTATGACGACGAGACTGCTGACGAGTAGATAGCGGACCCGGGCAGGATCCGAGACTTCGTGGATGGGCTCCGTCTTTTCGTTTCCGGCCTCTTAGGCCTATTTGGATCTTGTCTGTACTCAGACATGTTGAATGCTTCCGCTGTGATGTAATGATGTATTGTTGGGACATGTGTCCTCTGAATGATTGTATTTGCTATCTCTGCTCTAATGAGAGCTATTTGCAATCTTATTTCGATCTTTTGTGTCTTAGAGATCTGTTGTGATATCACTTGTTAAACGCCGTTGACGTACCATGTGTGTATGGTTTGAAGTACGTCAATGGAAGTATCCTGATTTCTACGGGATAGTTTACATCGACGGTGAACAGTAACGGTTGGTTGTCGCACATAAGTGCTGGCCTACCCGTAAGGGGACGCGGGAGCCGTTAAGCCCCGTAATCCAACCAAAATACTGTTCAGTTCGTACGGTGAGTATCCTCTAGAAGTCCGGGTGCGACACATCTACGGTGGGATTTGTCACTGAAGGCAACGCAAACAAGATCATCGTGAGATTTGACGACATTTTTCGGATGTTCCACATGAAATCCCTCCACTTGTCAATCGTCCGTCTGTTTACGCTCAGTTTGGCGCATCAACTATCCATAGAGAATGTCAAAAACATCGGGCTAGCAGACCCCTACTACATGCACGACATGTACTTGAACAACCCCAAGGGTAGGGTAAAAGCGGCAAAGTACCTCGAACAAGTGTTGCTCAATAATCATATGCACAAGAGGATCACCCTCGTGCCTTACTTTCCCGAGTAAGTTATATTTCCCATCTTTACATAAGTTTGCGCATATACAATTTTTGAGGATTATATATATGGACTATCCTGTTTTGCGCAGAAACAAATACGACACCCTCATCATGCTCTACCCGAGAGACGCGCACGCATTATATCTCGACTCCGGGAGTAGGATGAAGGAGAAGAACTACTCCCTCGTCAAGTCTCTTCTCAATGATGCTATGGACGGCTACATCAGGGGGGAAGGATTCTGCGACAGAAAGAAACAAATTCAAGGCAAACATGTGTTGAGACACAAATCAGAGTTTCCCTGCCCCAAGCAGGTGCCAGGCGGCCATATGGAGGCATGGTACCTCATCCAACACATGCAGAGATCGTGAAGGACCAACATAGTCTACAATACATGTCTGCTGTGGACAAATGGTCTCGCAGCATCGTCGAATGGTCTGATGCTGAATTCAGACAAAACTTTGGTCGCATCCAGCGCAAGCTCTGCACAATCATCTATAA
This sequence comes from Alopecurus myosuroides, assembly GCA_028641055.1. Taxonomy (NCBI): domain Eukaryota; kingdom Viridiplantae; phylum Streptophyta; class Magnoliopsida; order Poales; family Poaceae; genus Alopecurus; species Alopecurus myosuroides. Next base: position 41,921,083 of record CM054058.1, on the reverse strand, counting down.
GGATGTAGTAACTAAAGACTCGGTCTTCCACTGGAACTCCCCACCATCTAACAATGAGTTGCGACAGTGTGTGCTAGAGCAGACTGACGAGAGACCATTCAACTCGTTAGAAGGTGCTCTTCCGTTCCCGCCGGAGAAGAAACAGAAGATCACAACATCGAGGAAGAAATGATCGACGGTATGTATTCTATTCGTTACGAATTGCTCCTAATAAGAACTTATGATTTCCTTTACCGGTCTAATGCTTTTATCTTGGTCTACAGAGAGATGAAGAAGTGGACGGCGCGCTGGCCCTAGCGAAAGGTCGCAAGCGGAGGCGGACCGCATATATAGTCGTGTTTGCGATTGATCTCTATATCGCGCGTACGTTCTATGGATGTCATACTTTTGTAATCGTTAAAATAATTAGATGGCTATATTTTGGGTTTGAAATCTTCCGACATAAACGTGTTATTGAGATCAATGTGTATTCATACTTATGAGAAGGATGTTATTTCGTTATCGATGTGTTAATTTCGTTATGGATGGATGCATATGTATCTAAGAGTGATTTATATGTGTGAACTTTATAAATTACATAAATTGAATGTATTTGCACCTGTATAGTATAATACCAGAATATACAAACTGTTATACGAAAATAATAATAAAAATACAAACCTGGGAGACTTACCGCTGGCGAACCAAATATCTACCGCTGGCGAACAGTACCGCTGGCGAACCAAAAAGCTACCGCTGGCGAACCTAGCGCTGGCGAACAAGGCTTTGTTCGCCAGCGGTAACATATACTACCGCTGGCGAAGCGCTGTTCGCCAGCGCTAACCTGCTACCACTGGCGAGGTAGCGCTGGCGAACAGGGCTTCGCCAGCGGTAGGCCATATCTGTTCGTCACTGGTAGGGGTTTTCCTACTAGTGTAGTAACTCCAAGAGGGAGTATTTATGCTCGATAGTGGGTTCATGCCTCCTTTGCATCTGTGCTCGAGTGACAAAAACGTGACGGATGGAGGATGTGATGTTTCCCTTAGGGAGAAAATAACAATCCTTTGTCTAAGGATGATTTTATTGTTTACATTACACAAGTTGCTTACTGCAATAATCTGTTGCTTGCAACTTAATACCCAACGTTTGTTCGGATGATATACATAGGGTGGATTATTAGTCCTTGATGCAGTTGGATAACGGTCTATGTGTTTTGTTGTAATGCCCACATGAATCACATAGTGATCTTTATGTATTGAATATGCACTACGGTGCAACCTTCATTTATGTCAATTGCCGAGCTATAATTTGTTCACCACACATGTTATTTATCTTTCACAGAGAGACACCACTAGTGAACTGGGGACCCCGGTCCTTTTTACTCATATTGATCACCTAATGTTTTCCACACCATAGGTTTAACCTCTTTGTGTTCAGCAAAACCGGTGAGATTTGATTGTGTTGTGTAGGTTCCACGTTGCTTCTGAACCGGTAGTGCGCCCTGCCATCTCAGCTGCTTGAACCTTCTGAAGTTACTCCTTCCTTTTACTGGTCAATTGAACCTTGGTTTCTTTCTCAAAGAAACATGCCGCTGCACTCTTCATACCTTCCTCTTGGGGTCTCCCAAGGAACGTGTGATCACGCGCATCAACGTGATACCAACATAATCTTAATCATCATAGTAATGTAAAGAATGTAAACTAGGATCAAATGAATAAAGCATGTGGTTTATAGTTGATATAAATAGAATAATATATAAACCATTAAGAATAACAAAGTAAAACTTTTCAATGAATCAATACTAAAAGAGAATCAACCGTGCAATGGTTTATTAAAGATGATTTAAGCTTCAAGAACGACAATATAATCATCCAAGGCATGAAACTCTCACAATTACTCCTGTTAGGATAAAGTCAAGCGATAACAATATGCACATAGGAAAACCATTAAGATATTTGTGCACTCAAAACAAGCAAGCGTTCTGTATTGGTTCCCGGCACCAGGATGTTATGGCTAAAAGAACATTATGGGAGCGTTGGAACTCAATGGAAGAAAGTCTCACACAACTGAAAGTGATCATTAGACAAGAGAAAGTCTTATAATAGAAGTTATGCAAGGAGTAGTGATTGCCACACAACGGATGCACATAGAACTATAAGAGTATCGAAGCTCTCCAATGGAACTAGTGGGGATGCATCCAACTTTCTTGCTCATGAAGACCAAGAGCACTTTTGGGAGGCTCATGATTGAAATATACAAGCCAAGTTCTATAACGTTAAGTTCCCCACATAGTTATGCAAGTCATAATATGAAAACTCTCTCCAAACTGAAATATTGTTTCTAAATAAAGCACAAGTGTGGAATAATTGATAGTATTGTTGTCCCCTCTCTCTTTATTATCTCTCTTTTGGCCTTTTTTTGTTTGGGATTTTTATCCTTTTTTATTTATTTATAACCTCACTAGTAGGGAAACATTCTATTTTACAATGAATTATCACACTTTTAGTACGCATAACTCAAATTAAAATATCTCTAATGTATATAAAACTAAATGCTCCTGCCAGTGTAGCAGTATGCAAAATAACAATGAAGCATGACATCAAGTAACATAATGAGGATGGATGTTGTATGGCAATATATCTCGGAATGGCTATGGAAATGCCATGGTAGGTAAGTATGGTGGCTGTTTTGAGGAAGATAATTTTTGGCTGATGTGTAGAAGAAAAAAGTTCTCCCACAGGGTTTGGATGCACCGGCGAAGTTTGCACCAACTCTCAATGTGAGAATGAGCAATGCACAGTACCGAAGAGCCTAGCAAATATGGATGGTGGAAGTGCCAAAAAACCGTAACATAGAACTCACAAGTTAAAGATTACAATAAAAATCATGATCTTACAAGGCATAATGAAAATCACTCCAAAAGGTCTGTGGCAGTGACAAGTCACTGTTAGCTACCCCGACCGTAGCGCGTAACAAAAAGTCATCACTATTGCTATCATCAAAGGAAGTCATATACCATTATCCCATCAATTGGTTATTTCAGTGTGGGACAATTTCAAGATTTTAGACCAACCATTAATTGTTTTTACTATACTAAACCAGCAAGTTTATCATTAAGCATATTTATATCTCAAAACAACAAAAAATACTCAAGTGAAATAGTTTAGTGATCTACAAGAATATGAAAGTTCTTTTTTCCTTTATACCGTCTACCACACACATCATTTTCTATTTCTATCAAGCACCATTCAATATATATTTTTAACACAAACTCTCCAAATGATATATAAATGAAACAATATAGTACTAATACTACTCTACTACAACGAGCATATCTGAATAAGAGATGCATGGAAAACAAGAACTAAAAGGATTGCAGCATCTAGAAGAAGAACTAGAAAACGGGCATAACGAGTATTCAAATGAAAAAAGCGAAGCGTGTCTCTCTCCCAAACAAGAATGCTAGGTTCCAATGATATATATTGCAGGAAGGAAAACAAAATAAAACAAACACTCTCTCCAGGTAAATTTCACATGATGTGATCGAATAAAAATATAGTTTCAGTAGAAGTGACCTGATAAATTGTTTATGAAGAAGAAGCATCCCTAATCTTAAATGCTTTAGTCTTCTTAGATTTTTCTGGGATGAACCACGGGGGCATCCCCAAGCTTTGGCTTTACACTCTTCTTGATCACATTATATCACCCTCTTCTCTTGACCCTTGAAAACTTCCTTCACATCACACTCAAAGTAATTCGCATTAGAGGGTTAGTGGACAATAAAAAATTCATGTGTCCTGCATGGGCACAAGTTCTATTGATATGTTTAAACATTATCTTTAGCTACTAATGTTTCGTTAAGCAAAGAAATCCACTCAACATAGTAAAAGGGCGAATGCAAGAAAAATGGCAGAATCTGCCAAAACGAGAATAGTCTGTAATGACGATTTTTTTCGGGGAACTTAGGTTTATCAAATAGAAAAACGTTAAGAATAAAAAACTTCATAATTAGCTGAGAAATAAGCACAAAAAGTTTCAGGTCATTATGATCTTTCCATGAATTATACGATTTTTGATGGTGGAGAGCAGAAATCTATTTTCCGCGCAGAAATCCAAAACTAACACCGCTTTTAGATAGAAATTTTACTTGGCACAATCAATACATGAAAATAGGGATACAAAGTATACAACACCTTGACTCAAAGAAAACAGAGAAAAAAAAGTCAAAAATAAAACATGGGTTATCTCCCAAGAAGTGTTTTTTTTAACGCTTTTTAGCCAGGCATGATAATATGAGAAGATGCCCACATGAGAAATATTAATTGAAGCAAAAGAGAGCTTCAAGAATCAAATATAAAAAACATTTAAGTCTAACCCACTTCCTATGAAAAATAATCTTATAGAAGAACAAGTCAATAAAGCACAAATTGGCTAGCATAGGAAGGCAAAACTAGTGCAACTTCAAAAATTTCAACATAAAGAGAGGAAACTTGATATTGTTGAGATGCATAAAACTATGTTTCCCTCTCTCATAATAACTTTCAGTAGAATCATGAATAAAATTAACCATATAACTATCACATAAAACATTCTTATCATGAGCCACATGCATAAAAGAATTATTACTACTCTCCACATAAGTAAAAACCTTGTCATTAATAGTAGTGGGAGAAAATTCAACAAAATAGCTATCATTATTATTCTCATCAACATAATCATCAAATACAGTAGGCATATTTTAGTCATAAATAATTTTCTCCTCAATATTAGGTGGAACTAGAATACCAAAATCATTATAATCATCATATATAGGAGGCAAAGTATCATGAAAGAAAATTTCCTCCTCAAAACTCGGGGGACTAAAAATATCATATTCATCAAAACCAGCTTCCCCAAGCTTAGACTATTCCATAGCATTAGCAATAATGGTTTTCAAATAATTCATAGTAATACCATTTCTACTAGCATGTAAATAAAGTTCCATAGGTTTTTTTAATTTTCTGTTTAAAAGCATCATGTCCTAATGAATATAAAGATTATATAGTTCTCTCAATTTTTTCTATTAAGCCTAACTAATGCAAATAAAAACAAGGAACAAGTAAAAAATAAGCCGAATTAGTGAAAAAAGAAACAAAAATATATAATTGCAGAATCTAAAGGAAATAACTTTGAGAACTCACACCCGAGGATGTGAGTACCTTTTATCTTAGCTCCCCGGCAACAGCGCTAGAAAAGAGCTTGATGTCTATGCACGCTTCCATTCTTGTAAACAGTGTTGGGCCTCCAAGTGCAGAGGTTTCCCTTAAGTAGATTACCCAAGGTTTATCGAACTCAGGGAGGAAGAGGTCAAATATAACCCTCTCAAGCAACCCTCAATTACGATACAAGAAGTTTCTTTTGTCCCCAACACACCTAATACAATTGTCAGTTGTATAGGTGCACTAGTTTGGCGAAGAGATAGTGAAATACAAGTAATATGGATGATTATATATAGTAATTGAAATCTGAAATAAAAATGGAAGTAAGCAAACATGTAGCAGAACATGTTGTAAACGGTGTTTCAATGTTTAGAAACAAGGCCTAGGGATCATAATTTCACTAGTGAACAACTCTCAATAATAATAACATATTGAATGCATAAATATCTTTCTAAACTACGCTACCCGAACCAATCTGCGGTCAAATAACAAACACCAATCCATGCCTAGGGCTGTAACAACACTCCTCAAGTCTGTATTCCCTCTCTAGGTCACCCCACGCTGTCACTATGAGCGCCCCAAATTAGTACTAAACAAATAACACAATTACATTGGGTCATCCAACACAAGATACAAATATCACGCTAAACCACACGGTGCACACACTGTCACCTTTACAGGTGTTTACGGAGATCTCATAACAAAACCACTTGAGTAGCATAACAGATAAAGAGTAACATATACTTATTCAACTAGATTACAAAGCTCCTGATCACACCATGGGAGATAGAGATGAAACACATAGCTACCGGTAGAGCCCTTATACCCGGGGGAGAACTACTCCCTCCTCATCATGGGAGACAACAAAGGCAATGATTATGGCGGCAGACTCGATGGAGAAGGTTCCGGGGGCACTTCCCCGTCCTGGTAGGGTGCCGGAACAGAAATTTCTTTCCTCCGAAACTTGTCAGCGACGGTGGAGGAGCTACGGAAATTGTCGTGGAAGGGGCCCGATATTTTTAGGGTTTATGCATCGGGGGGAATATATAGGCGAAACAACGATGTCGGTGGGTGGACAGGGGGCCCACACCACCTGGTTGTGCAGCCAGGGGGACCCGTGCTACCCTATGGTATGGCCACCCTGTGGCCCCCCTCCAGGACTTCTTTGGTCTTCGTTGACGTGTTAAGAATTCTAAGACTTTTGGCTATTGTTTCGTCTAATTCCGAGAATATTTCCAGATATTTTTTTCTAAAACCAAAAACATCAGAAACATGAACTGGCTCTGTGGCATCTTGTCAATAGGTTAGTCCATGAAAACGTCCGGAAATCGAAGGAAAACATGTGAAAACATAAAGGCATTGGATAGAAAACAAGCATGGAGCATCAAAAATTACAGATACGTGTGAGACATATCACGTACTAGCTAAGACAGCAGACCCAAAACGTTGTGGCACTATATCAGCAGGGCTCTGTGCATGTGCAATCTCTGTCGCTATACTGATAAAGCACGCACTAATAGCGTCTACATGAGTCTCAGTGAACATCACCTTGCCGAACAACCACATCAGATATGCCCCCAGAGATCTAGTAATCTGTGGTTCACTCCAAGTGGCACGAGGGTATCCTAAAACACCAATCTACATTGCACATACAAAACAAACTCAGTATGTACAAGTCTAAGTGCATTGAACATGTATTCAGAATGTAATATCTTTCCAGCGGGTTATCCTTGTTGAAGTTACCAACAACTCTACATCCTGTCATCTCCCTGGTTCATGTTTCAACCACTCTTTCCTTCATGTAATATGAAGAATTGAAACTGATTGGATTCAGCCCCTTTGGGAACAGACAACTAGCAAACGAGAATATGGGAGGTGACGCAACATTGTTTTGTTGCACGTGCATTCACACGTTTGCGGTGCATCCCTACCAATTACCACCTCTTGGGTTTTTCATCTCATTACCAGCACCAAATCTTCCAGTCGGTAAGCGCACCTCATACCTCGCTTCTTAATAACCAATTCGAATGACCATGTGCAATCGTTCCTTCTTTATCTTCTTTTCCGTGTAAACTCTTATGTTCCTGCAGTAAAGTGTGTTTGGGTAATACTGAATAGGCTTTATGGCTTCACGACGTCTATCTTTGAAATATGTCAATGTTCCATGCATAATCCGCTCAACAAGTGATGTTAGTGGCAAACTCCTGTTTCCTCTAAGTACAAAGTTATATACCTCAGCAAGGTTGGTTCTCATGATGCCATACCTGGCTCCATGTTAGTCATGCAATAGAGACCATTTCACGGGAGGATCTTTCTCTATCCACTGTTCAAAATTATTTATCCATGGTCCCTTCTTTCTCTTTGTTCCTCGTGGGTCAATTCCAGGCAAATGACACATCACAACAAGCTCCGAATCTTGCGTCTGTGTTGCAGCAACTTGTGCCACAGCCACCTGCGTAGCTACGGTTTGAGCCTTTTTCCTCTCGTCCACTTGCTTGCTTGTGAATTAAGTTAGCCTATCCCACAAAAAATAATACTTCTTCTCCTGATTCTGGTTGCATAGTCTTTTAAACGGATTCATCACATGCTTACTCTTAAAGCATGCGTAAAAGTTAGTGCCGAAAGACGCATACACCATCTGCTATGCATGTTGGGCCATGGCACTGGTTCGTCGGCAGAAGGTTGCTGTAATTCTTTGATAGCCTTCAACATACCAGGATGTCTGTCATGAAGAATTGATACGTTTGGCCTATATAGCACAACTGACAATTGGAAATGCCTGAAAAACCATAACCAACTGTCATAATTCTCACCCTCAACAAAGGCAAAGGCATTTGGCACGATCTGTTGGTTCCCATCCACATCTATTGCGGTCAGAATCTTCCCCTTATACTTCCCTGTGAGGAACATGCCATCCACGCACAACACCGGACGACATGGTTAAAAGCTTCAATGCATATAGCGAATGAGAAGAACCATCGACGAAATATAGCAAACTCAGGCACTGTATTAGCTTCCGTAACAAGACATTGGCGTATGTGCCAAGATTCCTCTCCTTCAGTGTGCTAACAAGACAGACAACATTATCATAAGAGTCATAAAAAGTCCCAAATCTATCCTCTAGAGCACTCTGCTTAGCTCTCCAGGCTTTACCACACTTAATGTTAATACCCCATCTAGCCCTCACTGTTCCCTGGGTGCGTCTCCACCATGTTTTTTCCTCAACTATCTCACTAAACAAGAGACACGCAAGGAGAGTGGAAGTTAGATTTGGATGATCATTCACCATACTTGACATTTCACATGTGTGAGGCACAACATCCGACATCTGCCACACCACGCCATACTTCGGTACGTAAGTGTGCACCCTAGCCGGACAATTAATGTCAACACAGCTCATAGTCAATTTTTTTTTGTTTGACACATCCGTATGGAAAACCCTCTTTGTCGACAATGCCCACCGAATCACGGCTTGCCTTACCTGCTGCTTCGTGTTGTACTGAGCCCCTATTTCAATATTATTCATGTGGTACTCACCGAAAGATTTATGGTTATCGTGCACGGTCGTGACGTTAGACTTGTCCTGACTCCAATATTGAGGAATAGCCACATCTTCCTCATTCTTTTCATGAGAACCATCTTTCTCAGAATCAAGATTATCTTCAAGTCCATCCTCATCTTCCACTAACATCACTCCCTGCATTATTCCATCGTACTAATCTCCCTCGACGCTTGCATGATGCTAGCCAAGACTGCCACCGGTTTGTTCGATCCAGCGGCAACAACTCCTGGAAAATATTTGAACGTGATTTGGCGCACAATGAGTGAATAATACAGTCCAAATAATTGGATCAAACCCAAAATACACCGTAAAAAAACACTACACATCATTTATTTTCACATTATCGGGCTCAGTCAGCGGAACCTCCACATTTTGAAATTCACCCAGATCAACCCCTGAATCAGTTACACTAACAGAATCAGCTCCATTGTACACAACAACTCTGACCACTCCCATTTCCTAAATAATTTTTTTATATCATCAAACACTATATACGAGATATATCTTATTACAACTAAGTATAATGAACACCTAAAATATAACGACGAACTAAAATATATCAACCACCTAAAATACAACACCGACGGCCTAATATAACGAAAAAAAATATATCTACGCTAATATACAAAATATCCGTCTGCTACGCTAATAACGAAACAATATTAACATTTAGCCCACCAAAATCTCGTGATTAGAGTTTACCTTGACGTGTGCGATGCCCTTTGCTCCGTCTGTCTTCAATCTTCCAACACCAACACCGCTGCTGCAACACCACACCACCGCACACCACCAATATCCACCATTGCTCCACCTCCACCCCCCCCCACTAGTGGAAACAACCCCTCTCGTCCAGGGGGCCGGGGGGCAGCTGTCCCGGTTGCAACCAAATCCGGGACAAATGCCCTGCATTGGTCCCGGTTCGTGCGCCCGGGGCAACAGGAATCGCCTGGGCGCATTGGTCCCGGTTCGTGGGGGGCATATCGGTCCCGGCTCGTGCCACGGACCGGGACCAATGCCTAGCCACAGGCCACGTGGCACGCGCATGACCTGTTGTCCCGGTTCAGTCCACGAACCGGGACCAATGCCCCCTTCCCCTATATATACTGCCCCAGCCCCCCCCCCTCCTTCCATCTTTTTTTTTTGCTTGGAGGTGTGAGAGAGTGTGGTGTTGCTGTTTTTTTTTACTATGCACACGAGGTGTTCGACGAAATTCCCGAGACGCACACAAGCTCACTGAAAATGGTTTCTTCGACCGAGGTTAACAAATTATCTTTTTCATCTGTAACTGATACATAAAAAAGTATTATTTGTCGATGTACTGTGGTTATCTCTGTATTAATATGTATTTTGATAAACTTAATTATATGATGCAGATGGATGCATGGCAGCGATGGATGTACGGTGACTGACGCACCTCCGAGTATATGGCAGGTCTGAATGCATTTCTTGCTGTAGCTCAGGCGAACAAAGATAATGGCTTCATGTGTTGCCCATGTGTTGATTGTCGGAACGTCAGAGAACATTCTTCCGAAAGAATCCTTCACGGCCATCTACTTCGGAGAGGTTTCATGCCCAGCTATAATTGCTGGACCAAGCATGGAGAAAGAGGGGTTGTGATGGAAGACGATGAAGAAGAAGAAGAAGATCCTTTGTTCCCTGAATACGACGATACTGCAATGGAAGAGAATGCAGAAGAAGGAGGTGATCAAGAACAGGCATCAGAAGAGCCCGATGATGATCTTGACCGAGTTATTGCTGATGCAAGGGAAGACTGTGAAAATAGATTGGAGAGGTTGAAACTGGACAACATGTTACAGGATCACAAAAAATTGTTATACCCAAATTGCGAAGATGGTAGCACAAAGCTCGGTACCACACTGGAGTTGCTGAAATGGAAGGCACAAAACGGTGTGACTGACAAGGCATTTGAGACTTTACTTCAACTAATGAAGCCAAAACTTCCAAAGGATAACGAATTGCCTGAGAGTACGTACGAAGAAAAGAAAGCTCTCTGCCCTCTAGGATTAGATGTGCAGAAGATACATGCATGCATTAATGACTGCATTCTCTTCCGCGGTGAGAAGTACGAGAATTTGGATGAATGTCCGATATGCACTGCACTGCGGTATAAGATCAGAGCAGATGATCCTGGTGATGTTGACGGCGAGCCCCCCCCCGTAAGAGGGTTCCTGCTAAGGTGATGTGGTATGCTCCTATAATACCACGGCTGAAACGTCTGTTTAGAAACAAAGAGCATGCTAGGTTGTTGCGATGGCACAAAGAAGACCGTAAGAAAGATGGAAAGTTGAGGCACCCCGCCGATGGATCGCAGTGGAGAAAGATCGAGAGAGACTTTCCAGACTTTGCAGGAGAGGCGGGAAACTTATGGTTTGGTCTAAGTACAGATGGCTTTAATCCTTTTGGGGAGCAGAGCTCCAGTCATAGCACTTGGCCTGTAACTCTATGTATGTACAACCTTCCTCCTTGGTTGTGCATGAAGCGCAAGTTCATTATGATGCCAGTTCTCATCCAAGGCCCGAGGCAACCTGGCAACGACATTGATGTGTATCTAAGGCCATTAGTGGAAGAACTCTTAGAACTGTGGGGCAAACCAGGTGTACGTGTGTGGGATGAGAACGAACAAAAGCCATTTGACCTACGGGCGTTGCTTTTCGTGACCATCAATGATTGGCCAGCTCTTAGTAACATTTCCGGTCATACAAACAAGGGATACAATGCATGCACACACTGTTTAGATAAGACTGACAATGTTTTTTTGGATAAATGTAAAAAGGTTGTATACCTGGGGCATCGTAGATTTCTTCCGATCAAGCATCCCTTAAGGAAAAAAGGAGGGAAGCATTTCAGAGGTGAGGCAGATAACCGAAAGAAGCCTGAGCTCCGTAGTGGTAATGATATATTCGATATGGTCAAGGACCTAGAAGTAATCTTTGGTAAGGTTGCTGGCAGCCAACCAGTTCCGTACGGCCCTGATAAGCGGGCACCCATGTGGAAGAAGAAATCTATATTTTGGGAGCTACCCTATTGGAAAGTTTTAGATGTCCGGTCTTCGATCGACTTGATGCACGTGACAAAGAATCTATGTGTCAATCTGCTATGCTTCCTGGGCGTGTATGGGAAGTCAAAAGATACGCCTGAAGCACGGGAGGACCAGCAACGTATGAAAGACCCAAGCAACAAGCACACAGATACAGGGCGCCATTCCTTAAGCAGCTACGCTCTTACTAAAGCAGAGAAGGAAATATTCTTTGAAGTCCTTTACAGTATCAAGGTTCCGTCTGGCTTCTCGTCGAATATAAAGGGGATAATAAACATGGTAGAGAAAAAATTCCAAAACCTGAAGTCTCATGACTGCCACGTGATTATGACGCAATTGCTTCCGATTGCATTGAGGGGGCTTCTACCGGAAAATGTTCGAGTACCCATTGTGAAGCTATGTGCATTCATGAACGCAATATCTCAGAAGGTAATCGATCCAGAAATTCTGACAAGATTACAGAGGGATGTGGTCCAGTGTCTTGTTAGTTTTGATTTGGTGTTCCCACCATCCTTCTTCAACATTATGACTCATCTCCTTGTTCACCTATGTGAAGAGATTCATATTCTCGGTCCGGTCTTTCTACACAATATGTTCCCCTTTGAGAGGTTCATGGGAGTCTTGAAGATATGTTCATAACCGTGCTAGGCCAGAAGGAAGCATCTCGAAGGGCTATGGAACAGAGGAGGTCATTGGGTTCTGTGTTGACTTTATTCCTGACCTTAAGACAATTGGTGTTCCTGAATCGCGGCATGAGGGGAGACTGAGGGGAAAAGGAACGCTGGGAAAGAAAACAATGATACCTAGGGACGGGCATTCTTTGACCAAAGCACACTACACAGTTCTACAAAATTCTTTGTTCATGGCTACGTATGTCGAGGAACCCAAGAATATTGTACGGTCTGCAAACCCGGGGAAGGATGACTCATGGATTAAACGCGAACACATGGAGACTTTCGGAAGTTGGTTGCAAACACGTCTTATAAATGACACCACTGTTGAAGATCAGCTATACATGTTGGCAGGGTCACCATCTTCGACTATTGGGAGTTTTCAAGGGTACGAGATAAATGGAAATACATTTTACACGAGCTCCCAAGATAAGAAGAGCACCAACCAAAACAGTGGTGTCCACTTTGATACAACAAACGAGAATGGAAAAACTGACACATACTATGGTTACATAGAGGAGATATGGGAACTTGACTATGGACCTTCTTTTAAGGTCCCTTTGTTCAAGTGCAAATGGGTCAACCTGAATGGAGAAGGGGTAAAGGTAGACCCGCTTTATGGAATGACAACAGTGGATCTCAACTGTATTGGTTACAATGACGAACCATTCGTTCTAGCCAATGATGTGGCTCAGGTCTTCTATGTGAAGGACATGTCTTCCAGACCGAAGAAAAGAAAAAATAAGGGAACAATTTCATCATACGATGAGCCGAAGCGTCACATAGTTCTCTCAGGGAAAAGAAACATCGTGGGAATCGAGGACACGACAGACATGTCAGAAGATTATAATAAGTTTGTTGAAATTCCACCCTTCACAGTGAAATCTGACCCCACCATCCCGTTAAATACTGAAGATGCTCCATGGTTACGGCCGAAGCGATCATAAGCAAGGGACACGAAGAAAAGCTGGCAAGCATTATTGTTCCACCATCCCACTTTTCTGTTTCTCTCTCCTCCGTATGTTGGTGATGTGTAATAATAAGCGTGGAATACATGATCATATAGTTCTGTTTGATTATTATTTTGTATTGACCGGTAAATAGCTGACAACTATGACCCATGTCCGAATACATTTCGAAGTGATAGTACGGATAACATCCTGACAGATATTGCAGGATTATAACTACTTTTAATATGTAGTATCTGTTGACACACGGTATAGAACAAGCGATATATTCCGCGCACATATTGCAGGCACACCATATTAATTTGAGGCATTGGAGGAGGAGAGATAGCTTTGCACAGGCTTGGCATCCACATGAAGACAGTGATTTCAGTTGAGATAGGTGAAGTTAATAGGAGGATTCTGAGGGGTTGGTGGGATCAGACACAAACTGGCACTTTAATTGAGATTGCCGACGTGAAGTCTCTCACTAATGATAGAATTGCATAATCTTGAAAAAACCTTTGCCTTGATCGTCCAAGATGTCCCAGTAGTGGTGCTCAGCGCCTTGTCTGCATGTTTCGCAGGACATGCCCATTTTACAGTGTAGAAACATCTACAGAAAAGAGCAAACATCTGTAAACTATGCAGAGGAGAAGTAGAATCAGGTAGAGAAACATTAGAGCCGATGAGAAGTACAAATAACATATGGAGAGAAACAAGGTTTAAAAGATATTGCTAGGTGCTTCCGGCCAAAAGATTATCAAATCAAAGTTTTGAAATTCTCAAATGAAACCATAAGTTCACAAAGCATACGCAAACATGGACCGTTACCAACCTGAGCCGCAAGGAGCAGTAGAGCAGAGCAGAGCAGACTCTAGAGGATGGACAAGCAGCCAGGACTAACATCGACTCTAGAGGATGAACAAGCCACCCTACTTCTACTATGAAAATGAGGCCCTAGCTCCAAAAAGTGTATGGGTGGAAATTTCCAGAAATTTGTATGACATAGAGCCGGAGTTTGTGGATTCTAAGCACTTCTGTGCAGCTGCTCAAGAAAGAGGCTACATCGATAACTTCCATAATTTATATTCAAATTATATACAAATGAAAAAATAATTAATAGTTTCAATAGTTAGAATAATTATTTAGTTAAACGAAAAATGAATTTAAATTAGTTTTGCAAATTCTAGCATTTTTCATGTTGGAATTTTTGTCAAATTTGGAAGTATATAAAAGTTGTTAATGTGCAAACTTAACACGTTTCAAATTTTGGCGCTAAAAAATTTTGGGCGCGCAGGGGTGCCACCGAAATTCGAAATTTGTTTTTGGTCCCGGGCCGTGGTACCAACCGGGACCAAAGGGGCTCTAGTCCCGGTTGGTGGCACGGGCCGGGACTAAAGGCCCAAGTGTATAAAAAGCGCGGCCCTCTCTCCAGGCCGAGCGGACACCCCAGGGGCGGGTACGAGTGGATATGGCTGGGCGAAGCCCTGCCGGCGGCGGGAACGAGTGGACAGATCCGCCGGCGTTCCGCCGGCGGGGATGGACTAGGGACACAGTAGATTAGGGGAACACAACTTATATTAAATAAGGCCAGGGGCCTTGCTTACATAGGGGCGGCGCGGCCACAGGCGGCCGGCCGTACTTGCATAAGGGGCGGCGGCGCGGCCACAGGCGGCCGGCCGTTTCTTGGGGGGTAGCTAGGGGCGTTGTCTATATAGAATAGGGGGGGCGGCGGCGCGGCCACAGGCGGCCGGCGCCGATCTAGTCGTCCTCGTCGTCGGAGAGGCTTACATAGGCGGGTGGCTGCCACAGGTGGGCAGGCGGCTGGGCCGGGCTCGCCGGGGCTGGAGACATCGGGGGCATCGGGGGCGCGTACGGCGGCGGCGGGGGCAGCACCTCCTGCGGCAGCGGCGGCGGCGGGGGCAGCTCCTCCTCCTGCTCCGGCGACCCCGGCGCCCAAACGCCGCCGGTCCAGGCCCAGGTCATGCCATACTCCAGGCCTGGTGGGAGCGGCTGCGGCTCCGGCATGTCCTCGGACGCCTCCAGCTCGGCGTTCATCGCCTGCCACCAGGGGGTGGCAGGCTCGTTAGGGGGTGGCGGCGGCGGCGGCGTCGGCGGCGGCGGCGGCCACGACACGCTCCCACCTCTTGATCTCGTCGTCGATGAGGGAGCGGCGGGAGGCCTCGCAGGCCTTCTCCATGGCGGCCCGGAGCTCGGGGTCCTCCTCCCCGGAGAAGTCCTCCGGCTCGTCCACGAGGAGCCATAGCTCCCTCTCCCGGCCGGGCGCTGGCGGGGGGTAGTCGTCCACGTTAGCCTCGAGGGGGGCGGGGATGAAGGAGCGGCGGCGCTGCTCGTGCTCCTGCTCGAGCCAGGCGGCCCAGTAGGGGGAGCCGCGCGCGTACATCCACTCCCTGCGGACGGGGGCCGGCAGGAGCTCGTGCCGGCGGTCGATCTCCTCGAGCAGCGCCGCGCCGGTCGGGGCCGGCGGCACTGGGATCCGCTGGGGGTTCAGGTGCCAGCCGTCCGGGAGGTGCACGTCGTTGTAGAACACCAGAGTGGCATTGTTCCAGTGCCACTCCGCCTCGTCCACCCGGACGTACCGGCGGAACCGCTTGCCCGGGGGCGCGGCGCGGGGCGGCGGGCGGGCCGCCGGAGGTGGCGCGGGGACGCGCGGCGCCCCGCCGAGGCGGACACCTCCAGGGCCGTAGCCGAAGGCCTCCGCCGGCGGGGGTGGGATGCGGCCGGCGCCGCTCGACGAGCCTCCGTCGTCGTTCCTTGGGCGTTTGCCGGAGTTCGAGAACCAGCGGGACATGGTGGCGGCTAGGGTTGCTTTGCCAGGGACGCGTCCGGGGTGGGTGGGTTGTACGGGCGGCGGGGGGCCTTTAAAAAGGACCCGGGGTGGGCTGGCATGCCAACCGGCGGCCTGAACGTGGCGGCGGTTGCAGGCGGCCATGAATGCGGGGAGCCGAGGCTTGGCGCGTGGGGAGTGGGGCGCGGGAAGCCGAGGCGGGGCGGGAAGAAGAGGCGGACAACGGCCCTTTGACCGTCCTTCGGTCTTAGTTTAAGGGACCAGGTGAACCAGCCACCAGGCCGCTGGCCAGTGGCCCCTGTTGACTGGCCATAATAACAGACGCGGGCCAGTGGGCCCTTCGAACCGTTGACTGTCCATAATAAAAGACGCGGGCCAGTGGGCCTTTTTGACTAAAAAATGTGTCAGTGGGCTTAATTAAAGACGTGGGCCTGGAGCGGTTGGGGAAGGGGAGGCCGGTTGGCGATTGCGAGGCAGGAGAAAAAAAAACGAACAAAAAAGACCTGCCGCGGCAGGGAAAATGGGCGGACTTTATTCTTTTTTTAAGAAGTCATCCATCCCGGTCCCTAAAACGAACCGGGACGAACTCCCTCGCGGTCCCTGGCCCAGAGTCGCCACGTGGGCCAGCCTTACCATCCCGGGTCCTGGCACAACCGGGACCAATGGGGAGGGCCATTTGTCCCGGCTAGCCCATCCCGGTTGCGCAACCGGGACAAATGGCCCTTACGACCCGGGACAAAAGGCCCTGTTTCCACTAGTGCCCCCCCCCCCCCAAACATCTCCACAACAAACTATCCCATCAGCATATCGGGGATACCCTCACTCCCTCTCTTCTTTTCTTATTTTCTAGTAATTTCTAGCTATTTTTTGGGGCAAGATTGAAGCTTTTTGTGAAGAAGAAGGAAGAACAAGTGAAGAACAGCGACAACAGCCGGGTGCGAGAGGAAGAGAAGAAAGAAAGGCAAGGGAGAGCCGCTGCCGAAAGGTTTTTTTTGGTGTGGGCCAGGCCGAAACATGTGGTCCGCGCGCTGCCGAAAGCTGCAGGCGTCTTTCCGTCGGCGGAGAGTACCTGACGAGAGACATTCCGGCAGAGCTGGGGCGAAAGCTGGCTGATTCGGCAAGGCCGGCACGGACGTGTATGCTGTTCCCAAAAATCGTACCGATGCGTGCGATAACTGAAATACATTTAAAAAATATTGTTTAAAAGAAAATCTAGGTAGAACATATTCTCGGTGCAGATCGTACCCACCCCCTGTGTGGCAATTACAGCTCACCCATATTCTCGGTCTCCGAAGTAGCAGCCGCATTGTCATTTCCCAATTCTCGCTGTAATGGCAGCATATCGCCCGTTGAACTGCCAAGGCCCTTCGATTCTCGCCCTCTGTACACTTAACCTCTTCATCTACCCGTGTTCTTTCAGCAACTACAAGAAGTATAGATTCAGCTTCTCACCTCGCTCTCCACTCTAAACCCTCCTCTCCATATGGCCATGGGTTCAGACTGGTCGTCCCTGCCGTCGACCTCCTCGGCCACATAGCCGACTGTCTCCTCGCCACCAACGACGTGGATTGCTACATGACTTCCGCGCCGTCTGCACCAGCTGGCGCTCTGCCGCCGAGGACCCCAACAGCAATCCTCCAACCCCCGGTTCCTCCCTCGCCGCTGGATCCTGGTCGACGAGGTCTTCCCTGCAGAGCGACGCCCGCTCATGGGTAAACACCGTCTCCGGACGCGTGGTACGCAAGGAGCTTCCTCTTCTCCGCAAGTATGAAGTCACCGCCACCACTCCCTGTGGCTTATTCGTGCTCGCCGACTTGGAGCCCCCTCATCTAGCGTGCGTCCTCAACCCTCTGACTGGCCACATGATCCGCTCATGGCGCCTTTTGCCCGTCGAGCTGGGTATTTCTGCCGCCGCTTTCTCCTGGGAGTATGCGCCTCAACTTGTCCTGCTAACCGACAGCAGCTACGAGCAGTACACGGCGGGGCCAGACAGTAAGGATTTCGGGATGCCATATTTCACAGAAGGCGTGTTCCCTTTCCTTTATACGAGGCTAGCTGTTGGCGGCGGCTTCCGCACCAACGGGGGTCAGGGGAAGGGTGACACCGTATGGGTTAACCTTTAAATGCCAAGGTCTCTCATGAGCTGCAACAGTTTGCCATTGATGGTTCTAAGTTGTTTTCTTATGACAACATCACTGGGTTTGCCGATCTTCCCGGGACGGGGCATTCTAACCACTTCTTCTTGGTGGACTGCGCTGGACAGCCGTTGTTTGTCATTATGCAACCATGTCGCTTCCTGGTTTTCAGTGTCAACAATACCGCTGGTGATAAGGATCTCAAGCCTGTGAAGAACATCGGCGACCATGCCATCTTTGTCGGTTACCGCAGGAGCATATCTGTCAGTGCCCAGAAGTTCCCATCCATCGGTGCCAACTGCATCTACTATGTGAAGTCCACAGATTCATCACTGGACATCTACAAGTATAACCTCCAGACTGACAAGGAAGAGAGGGTATGTGAAGCCATAGATTCCTTGAACCCCAACACACTATCTTCCGCCAGCCCGCCGTTCACCATCATACAGCTTCTATCCAGCTACACCATCAACGTCCAGGAATCTCAGCTTGCGGTAGAATTGCATATGGAATGGAAGAACCGATGGAAGAGCCTTGAAGGCAGTTCGTCCACTCAGTATGAGGCGTTCTTAGCTGCTTATTCAGACAGCGACATTGATTTTAATGAGTAGCAGCCTAGCAGGATTGAGACGGTTGTCGTTCTATATGTGCTTTTGTTCACTGATGATCTCACTGGTGAGCGATCTACTTGTCAGCAAGATATTATATATATGTTTTATTTTAATTACTTTGGCTGGCTGGAGGGAGCTGGCTTGAAGTGTTATTTTGTAACTCTTCGAGCTGTGCCGTTGTGTACCGACCAATAATGCGAACATGGTGCGTTTTGGTGCTCAAAAGTGTACTTTCCTTGCATATATTGTATGTTGTTTCACTTCTACTTTGCTACCAAGACCAACCACACTGCTGAGTCGATTCAATGTAAAAAGAGTCAGAATATGGAACCGTTGTGTTTGTCACAATGTGGCTGGTCTAAGTGGTCTGTTCGAAAAAAAAAATCTTTTTCCGGTTTAAGGAGAACTAAACCTTCACCATATTGATATTTCCAGGCATTGTGAAATTTTACTCATGGGGAGTAGAATTCTTGGTAACCGCGTTTGCTGAGAAATAATGGACAATTACCAACCAAATATTTATACAAAATTCAAATACAAAATTCCATATAAACAGTTAATTAGTTTTAGAACTCTAGTATATAGAACATCTTTGGATTATTATATTTATTTGTCGTCTCCAAATAATTCAATTCTAAAAATGAAAAAAAGAACAAAGTAAGAGACTCAACTAGCGACTACCAACAATGAATACACGCGCACGGCAACTGTGACACTATTTCTCTTGAAATCAAACATTATAAACGTTCTACTTATCTTGTTTTCACGTTTCCATTAAAAAAAATGATGGATCAAGCCTGCACGTAATTTCATCAATATTTGGATGTTAACCTGGATGAAACTTAAAAAGTATAGGTGTGAGACATGCATTAGTGGAAACAACACCTTTCGTCCAGGGCTAGAAAAGGCATATGCCCCGGTTGCATCAAAATTCGGGACAAATGATATGCATTGGTCCCGGTTTGTGCGCCCGAGGCAGCAGAAATCGTCTGAAGGTATTGGTCCCAGTTCGTTAGCAGGCATTTGTCCCGGTTTGTGGCATGAACCGAGACCAATGCATCGCCTCAGGGCACGTTTAACCCGCAAGGGCATTGGTCCTGGTTCATGCCACAAACCGGGACCAATGCCCCCTTCCCCTACATATACTGCCTCCCAGCTGCCCCCTTCCCTCTGTGTTTTTTGCTTGGAGGAGTCAGAGAGGTGGGTGCTAGTGTGTGTTATTTTATTATGCACACGAGGTGTTCGACGAAATACCCGACCCACACATTAGCTCACAGAAAATGGTATCTTCGACCAAGGTTAGCAAACTTATCTTTTTCATCTGTAATTGATACATAAAAAAGTTATATTTGTCGATGTACTATGGTCATTTCTCTATTGAAGATGTGTTATTGTAATGTTTTTTATAAACTTAATTATACGATGCAGATGGATGCACGGCATCGATGGATGTACGGTGACCGACGCACTTCCGAGTATATGGCAGGCCTGAATGCATTTCTCGCTGTAGCTCAGGCGAACAAAGATAATTGTTTTATGTGTTGCACATGTGTTGATTGTCGGAACGTCAGGGATCACTCTTCCTCGAGAGTCCTTCACGGCCATCTACGTCGGAGAGGTTTAATGCCCAGCTATAATTGCTGGACCAAGCATGGAGAAAGAGGGGTTGTGATGGAAGAAAATAAAGAAGAAGAAGAAGATGGTCCTTTGTTCCCTGAATACGGTGATACTGCAATGGAAGACAATGCGGAAGAAGGAGATGATCAAGAACGGGCATCAGAAGAGCCCGATGATGATCTTGGACGAGTTATTGTTGATGGAAGGGAAGACTGTGAAAGTGAATTGGACAGGTTGAAGCTGGACAACATGTTACATAATCAAAAAAAGTTGTTGTACCCAAATTGCGAAGATGGCAGCACAAACCTCGGTACCACACTGACGTTGCTGAAATGGAAGGCACAGAACGGTGTGACTGACAAGGCATTATAACGAATTGCCTGAGAGTACGTACGAAGCACAGAAAACTCTCTGCCCTCTAGGATTAGATATGCAGAAGATACATGCATGTATTAATGACTGCATCCTCTACCGTGGTGAGAAGTATGAAAATTTGGATGAATGTCCGGTATGCACTGCATTGCGGTATAAGACCATAGGAGATGACCCTGGTGATGTTGACGGCGATCCCCCCCGTAAGAGGGTTCCCGCAAAGGTGATGTGGTATGCTCCTATAATACCATGGTTGAAACGTCTATTTAGAAACAAAGAGCATGCTAGGTTGTTGCGATGGCACAAAGAAGACCGTAAGAAAGACGGAAAGTTGAGACACTCCGCCGATGTATCGAAGTGGAGAAAGATTCGAGAGAGACTTCCCGGACTTTACAGGAGAGGCGAGAAACTTATGGTTTGGTCTCAGCACAGATGGCTTTAATACTTTTGGGGAGCAGAGCTCCAGTCATAGCACCTGGCCCGTGACTCTATGTATGTACAACCTTCCTGCTTGGTCGTGCATGAAGCGCAAGTTCATTATGATGCCAGTTCTCATCCAAGGCCCAAGGCAACCTAGCAACGACATTAATATTTATCTAATGCGATTAGTGGAAGAATTCGTACAATTGTGGGGCAAACCAGGTGTACGTGTGTGGGATGAGAACGAACAAAAGCCATATGACCTACGGGCGTTGCTTTTCGTAACCATCACTGATTGGCCTGCTCATAGTAACATTTCCGGACATACAAAAAACGGATACAATGCATGCACACACTATTTTTGGGAAGGGTGATGGCAGCCAACCTGTTCCAAACGGACCTGATAAGCACGCACCCATGTGGAAGAAGAAATATATATTTTGGGAGCTACCCTATTGGAAAGTTCTAGAGGTTCGCTCTTCAATCGACGTGATGCACGTGATAAAGAAACTCTGCGTCAACCTGCTATGCTTCCTGGGCGTGTATGGGAAGTCAAAAGATACGCCAGAAGCACGAGAGGACCAGCAACGTATGAAAGTCCCAAGCAACAAGCACAAGGATACATGGCGCCATTACTTAAGCAGCTACACTCTTACTAAAGCAGAGAAGGAAATATTTTTTGAAATCCTTTACAGTATCAAGGTTCCGTCGGGCTTCTCGTCGAATATAAAGGGGATAATAAACCTGGCAGAGAATTTTTTCCAAAACCTGAAGTCTCATGACTGCCACGTGATTATGACGCGGTTGCTTCCGATTGCATTGAGGGGGCTTCTACCGGAAAATGTTTGAGTACCCATTATGAAGCTATGTGCATTCATCAATGCAATATCTCAGAAGGTAATCGATCAATAAATTCTGGCAAGATTATAGAGGGATGTGGTCCAGTGTCTTGTTAGTTTTGAGTTGGTGTTCCCACCATCCTTATTCAACATTATGACTCATCTCCTGGTTCACCTATGTGAAGAGATTCACATTCTCGGTCCGGTATTTCTACACAATATGTTCCCCTTTTGAGAAGTTCAAGGGAGTCTTGAGGAAATATGTTCATAACCGTGCTAGGACAGAAGGAATCATCTCGAAGGGCTATGAAACAGAGGAGGTCATTGGGTTCTGCGTTGACTTTATTCCTGACCTTAAGACGATTGGTGTTCCTGAATCGCTGCATTAGGGGAGACTGAGGGGAAAAGGATCACTGGGAAAGAAAACAATGATACCCAGGGACGGGCATTCTTTCACTAAAGCACACTACACAGTTCTACAAAATTCCATCTTCGTGGCTCCGTATCTATAGGAACACGAGAATATCGTACGCTCCACAAACCCGGGGAAGGATGACTCATGGATTAAATGCAAACACATGGAGACTTTCGGAAGTTGGTTGCAAACACATCTTATAAATGACACAACTGTTGAAGATCAGTTGTACATGTTATCTGGGTCACCATCTTTGACTATTGGGAGTTTTCAAGGGTACGAAATAAATGAGAATACATTTTACACGATCGCCCAAGATAAGAAGAGCACCAACCAAAACAGTGGTGTCCGCTTTGATACAACAAACGAGAATGGAAAAAATCACACATACTATGGTTACATAGAAGAGATATGGGAACTTGACTATGGACCTTCTTTTAAGGTCCCTTTGTTCAAGTGCAAATGGGTCAACCAGAATGGAGAAGGGGTAAAGGTAGACCCGCTTTATGGAATGACAACAGCGGATCTCAACAATATTGGTTGCAATGACGAACCATTCGTCCTAGCCAATGATGTGGCTCAGGTCTTCTATGTGAAGGACAATATCCTCTAGACCGAAAAAAAGAAAAAAATAAGCAAACAAAGACATCATACGATGAGCCGAAGAGTCACATGCATAGTTCTTTCAGGGAAAAGGAACATCGTGGGAATCGAGGACACGACAGACATGTCAGAAGATTATAATAAGTTTGTTGAAATTTCACCC
This sequence comes from Alopecurus myosuroides, assembly GCA_028641055.1. Taxonomy (NCBI): domain Eukaryota; kingdom Viridiplantae; phylum Streptophyta; class Magnoliopsida; order Poales; family Poaceae; genus Alopecurus; species Alopecurus myosuroides. The sequence continues at coordinate 41,897,684 of CM054058.1, read as the reverse complement.
TTCACAATGAAAGCTGACCCAACCACCCCGTTAAATAATGAAGATGCTCCATGGTTATGGCCGAATAGATCATAAGCGAGGGACAAGGGTTCATGGACCATCTCTACACAAAGAAACTTCAGAAGACTAGATAGGGATATTGTTGGTGATGTGTAATAATAAACGTGGAATACATCATCATAGTTCTATTGATAAAGTGTTCACAAAAACTTTCTATCTCCTTCTAACATTCTAGGGTTTCAGTTTAAAACGACGGTGCACACAAACATGCATCTTGGAAGCACACACAGTGTTCGTCTGTTTTCTGCTTTTAATAAAATAATTTGTATTCCGGCGAACTGCGGCGTGCTAGCGCGTCTGTTTTCTGTTTTTAATAAAAGAATTTGTCGCAACAGCGCTCGCTCCCATATTGCATAAAAACATGCATCTTGGATAGATAAAAAAGGCAGTACATAATGGCAAGAGTGGATCTAAACCTAAACGGAGAGCATAGATCTACATAATGGCAAGACTGAATCTGATCTGCTAGTCATACTCCTACTTAGGCCTATAGTACTCCGACTCGTAGTCGTCGTAGTCGCCGCCGTCGTCATCACTATCGTCGGACGGTGCTCTGGACTCCCTCGGAGAATCACGACGCCAGGACTGGGCGTGATGGTAGAGCAGGCGGGAGTTATCGCCGGCCCTGATGTAGTTCATGATGCTCGGAAGAGTCCGTCCACGACCCCACCACAGCTGACAACCGGCCTCGTTGAAGTTTGAAGGAGGCGGGCCGTTCTCCTCGTACCTGGCGAGCGCACTCTCACGCCGATTAATGAAGAAGGCTTCCGATGTAGGGCGGTAGTCAGGATTACAACTGGGATTCCTCCGCTACTCCGGCGTGAGCTCGTGGTTGTAGTGGTTCGTGATGGCCGCCCGATGCGCCCCACCTTGAGGAAGAGGAGGGACCGGCACTCCTCCGGCGCTCAGCATCCAACCGGCGGGAATCAGATCCACTATTTCCTAATAAACTCGGGAATCGAACGGGGCATACCATCATTCCAGATTATCCAGTCATGCGTGAAAATGTTGCAGATCACTTCCTCTTTTTCTTCAAGGAGAAGAGGAAGTGATCTGCAATGTTTTCACACATGATATGGATAATATGGGATGCTACATCTGTCATGTCCCGTTCAAGTCGCAACTTTATTCGGCAAGACTCAATCTTATCTGCTAGTCATACTCCTTACTAAAGTTCAGAAACCCTTGTTCCTGTTAAGAGGTACTATAGGCGGTGGTGATCAGGGGAAAGGATGAAGATGAGTGTTTCGGTTGGAACTAAGGAACGTCGCATTTGTAATATTAGTGTTAGTGAGATCAGAAGAACTGGGTTGCACAGTTTGGTGCATATACGTAATGGTGATATTTTTCATAGCCCCAGACGGGGCTATGAAGAATATCACCGCTATGTATGTGCACGAAATGGTCAAACTTTGTTCGGATCTCAGAAACACTTACGTATGTGATTTTTTTTTAGTTTCAACGAAGTTCAGAAACCCTTGTCTTCATGCTTCTCTGGATCACCATCACGTATACTACATCGTAACAAGCTCAAGATATGAGAAGGGACAATTTGATCCTTCGTGTTTAACTTACATCTTATTTATGTCATATTTCTCCATTTACTATTTTGTACTAAGTTACAAACACTAAAGTATATTACACAATTACGGAATATTTACTTAGTCCGGGCCTGTTTTTAGTTCATGTCTCTATTGGACCTGCCGGTCGATGTCTGGGACTGGGCCCAGCCGTGCTGGCACTCGGAGGTCCTTAGTACCGGGACACGCAGCTTGGTGAGAAATCCGGGTGACGTGGCCGACCCAGATATTCTTTGGTGGCCATCGCGCGGGCCACGGTCGGTGCGGAGAGAGCCGGCCCCTGAGGAGGTGGTACAATAGCGTATCAGAGAGGGGGACGAGCACGTCCGTCGCTACATGTACTTGCTCGATAGGGAGTATAGCGGCGGTTGGTCGATTATCGGAGGGTTCCTTACCACGTGAGCTATGACCCTGTGAGGGTTCCTTACCTATGGATGCGTAGCACCCGTGACTCAGCACCCCGCGGCTTAGGACCCGGTCGGAGTTAATTAGTTTGAGAGATGTCATGAATATGTATAACTAATATTATTCGATCGTGATGTATTAGGGTTAAATAAAATGAACCCGAGCTATGCGACTCTTGGTGTGTATTAATACGTTTAAATATTTCAAGAATATATTGCTTTTATAATTGAAATGAGGATCTGGAACACATAGTTACTCTTTTTTCTAACTTATTTAGCTATAAGTACCATTAGCTATTATCTATAAGTAATTGTGATGAAATGGATCTGGAACATATAGTTACTCTTTTTTCTAACTTAGGGAATTATACTTAGTATAGCATCAACTATTGACTTAGGGAATTTTGTGTATTTTCAGAATAGTATGGAGCCAAGAGACGAAGATGCGGAAAACTTGCTCGAGGGTTTAATCCGCGGGGCCAAGAGAGAGACCGATGTTTGCCAGTAGATGAACAACTCCGGTGAGGGAGATCCGGAGCTCACCCGGGGAGACGTCTCTACTGAGGGAGAAGCCTACGTCTCCGGTGGAGCCGTACAAATTAAAAACACCGGCTCCGAGGTGCATATATATAGATATGTTAATTAATGAAGCATTAGTTGTCTATTTACATGTATTAACAGTCTTTATATTTTTAGCCATCCGGTTCAAGCATATCAACCGGAAAAAAACTAAACGAGGCGCAACAAAGAAGTTGAAAGATACAGAAAGATATAGGATCGAAACGATCGCATCAGACGGCGCACCCGAGCTTCCCGCTGATGTTGCCCAAAAATTTGTGAAGCAATGCGGAGTGCTAGTTAGGGATCACATCCCGATCACTAATCAAGAGTGGAATGAGCCATAAGATCCGCGGAGACAAGGAATTTCATTTGTCAGCAAAAAAGCCAAATATCCTCTTTTCAAAAAGATCATGTGTAATTTCACCTTACCCTTGCCGGAGGTGGACGAGAATGAGGCGGATGAGGATGAGGAGGTAGAATATGAAGCCGATGTTACTAAAAATAAACTTGAGTTACTGGAAAAGGTCAAGGCGTAGAATCTGAAAAAGATGGCCGAGCAATTAAAAAACTGGAAGAAAAGATTGAACCTTGACTTTGTTAAGAAGGGAAAAACTCTTATGGGCAAAGTTTGTGAAGTACAAGCTGTCAGAGAATGAAACGGAAAGGTCAAAAACAAATAAGGAAAACGCCTCCAAAAAAGGTAGATCACCATATTATGGGGCAAGCTGGCTACAAGGGTTCCATGCCCAAGTGGGAGAAATGGGAGAACGGCCTGCCTGAGAAGGGGATCACTCCCGAGCCATTCTTCTGGGTCGAGCGGACAAGGTCATGGTTCTACGGGCATGGGGGCAAGTTGGACGCCGAAGGAAAAGTAATCTATAACCTAAGGCATGAAGAGAATCTTGTACCCATAGAAGATCTGAGAAGGGCAATAAATGATGATAAAGAGGGGAGGTTCGTGCCAGATAGAGAGAACGACGAGCTCACATCACAAAAGGAAATCCTCCGTGGAGTATTTGGTTTGACGACAGCAAAAAGAAATATCTTGATAGAAGCCGCCAACGGAAAAAGGCCGCAAAGGCAGCTGAAGCAAAGAGTCAGGAAAACTGGAGGCGTCAGCTTGAAGAACAGATGAAGTGGCAGCAGAAGGTATCAATGAAGCAGCAGGAGAAAATTAACAAACTTAGCCAACAACTAGTGTCTACCTGCGTACCACACCTGGTAGAAGGTGAAGTCTATGCTACCGACGCCGCACATTCCCATCATCGGAAAAGCAGCGTTGCGTCCACGCAGCTCGAGGGTGATGATGCACCGCCGATGATGCACCCGGTGGATGATATCACGGAGATGACAACTTGTCAGCTCCACGTGAAGGTCGTCAATATAACCATCAAGGCGGCGGTCGGCTATGTCTTACCAATTGGCAGCGAACTAACTCAACATAGTCTTCCGGTTCCACGGGGCTACGCTGTTGTTGGGGTTGATGAAGTTGTCAACGGATTCGATCGGGTGAAGTTTGAATTCCTTGAAGGTGAAGACGGAGAGGTGACTAAACTCGGAAAAGCCAAGAATTTGACCGTTCTATGGCTAAAGGAATGCATTGTGCTTCCAAATCAGACGGCAAGGCCATCGACTCCTCACCATTCTCCATCGCAACAGTCTCCAGCGCGGTCGCCTACGCTGCCGCGACAGCCTTCTCCGCCCACTAAGTTTCTGCCAAAACGTAAAATATCACCCAAACGTCAACAGTCACCCCTCCTGAAGGTACCAAAGGAAATAACCAAGTTACCTTATGACTATACTCCCGAGGAAACCAAGAAAATTGCAAGGGACGAATACGAGGCGTGGAAATCGAAGCCGAAGGAGCAGACAAAGGAAGATTTCCCCGACAGCGAAGAAGATGTAGAACGAGCTTGGAAAATGGTGCAGACTCTTCATCAACCCGAGCCGAGTCTGTCATCTGACTATGACCGCTCTATTCTACAGTCACACCAGAAAATGGTGCGGTCGACGAAGAGTACTAGTGCAAGCGTGAAAATCGGGAAATCAGTTTCCCAGCTCGGAGAGCAGGAAAAAAAAATCCATCTCCACGCTCAAAGTGTTTTCCAATACCCAGGTGGGGCCGAGCACTAATGCTGACGAGCAAATTGATCCGGAGTTTATAGAACTGTACGGAGAAAGGGCAGCTGCTGCGGGTTTGTCCATTGCTTACTATATGCAAACAATAGACTACTTCCCCGCTTCTGAATGTGCGTACAAATATCATCACGGGAATCCTGTTGTCCATTGCTTAAGTCATTATATTATAATTGCAGAATGAAGATTCTCGAATGCAAAAGAGGACAAATCTATGATATTGGGTTCATTGACCCACATTTTGTTAATCATAAAACTCTTGAGATATCTTCCAAGGATACAGAAGATAACATTCTTAGGGCAATAAGGTTTCAACAACACCGACGGGAAATACTATTTCCTTACAACTTCGGGTGAGTGTTACTGTGTTGTACACATTCTGTTTTCCTTACAACTTTGCGTGCGCAGCTTCCACTATATTCTGCTAATCTTCCAATTTGACAAAGGAAAAGTACTGGTAATGGACCCAAAACGTAAACCCCTAGCGATGTGGGCGAACATGCAGGAAATGATCCAGCGGTAATTTCAATCTTTATTAATTTCAATCTTTATATATGGCACTATATCAAGTAATTACTAAATTTTTTTATTCTTTTTCTTTCCCGGGCAGCGTTTGGAAGAGGTTCACAAAAAAGTCTCTTGGTGAATGGAAATCAGAGCTTACATTTGATATTGTGGAAGTAAGTACTACTATCTAGATCCGCGCATCTCCTTGATTCTAGTGTCGATACCATTATGATGGCTAGTTGATTATTATTTTGATTGAAACCATGTTCTCGTAAAGTGCTTTCAACAGGGAGACGGGAATCACTTGTGTGGATACTACATCTTCGAGTTCATTCGTCAGACGACCTGTCCCAAGGGCAGAGATTTAAACCACCTTCATGTACGTCAGTCGTAAATTTTTCTTATTACCATCTATTTTAGTTACTTAGTTTCATTAATATATATTGACCACTCTTCTTTATATTAGATCGGACGGCTCCGGGAAGGTCTTCTACCATGGGACCGCATACGAGCAATTCAGGAGGAAACTGCGGGCTTCTTAGATGCAGAGGTCCTAAATGTAAATGGAGAGTACTATAGCGCCGGTTGGAACTGAATTAGATTTTGTAATTCATTCCATCGGTCATGTAATATACTCGATATACTTAGCTTTTGTAATATAAGTCTTCCTTCTTTTGCTATATATATGTATTACTTATTCACTCGTCGGATTCGGTAGGTCCGGGGAGGGGCCACCGAGGCTCCTCTCTTCTCGTGGGATCCGGGAGGTCCGGGGAAGGGCCACCGGGCTCCTCTCTTCTCCTGGGATCCGGGAGGTCCCGGGAGGGGCCACAAAGGCTCCTTATCACTGTATGGTGACATGGGTATCGTAAAATCGAATTGATCGCAAAACATAAAATAAAAAGGGAAACAATAAACAGAAAAAAAAACTTTGCCGCGGCAGAGAAAATGGCAGAAGTGCTGCCGCGATAGAGGAGAAGTTCATACCGGTTCGTGTTAAGAACCGGGACGAATGGCCCTGGTCAGGTTCGCCACGTGGTCAGCCCCATTTGTCCCGGATCCTGGCACAACCGGGACCAATGGGGAGGCCATTTTCCCGGCTGGCCCATCCCGGTTCCACAACCGGGACAAATGGGGCTTACCAACTGGGATGAATGCCCTTGTTTCCACTAGTGATGATGTATCCTAGAAACATTATTGCTATTTATAAACTACATGTTCATGTCGTACGAACTGATTGAACCATCACATATTGTAACATCCCAAGTATGAAAACTACCCCATAGAATGTTTGATTTCTTGTTTACTTAAAGTATTGCATCATGTCATCATATTGTTGCATTTGTTCTTTTGTTTTGCATCTGTTATTCTTTGTTTTCACCATGAAAGTCAAACAATTTCAAATGCTTGTTTTCATACTTGCTCTGTTACAACTTTTGGAATAAAAATAACAAATAAAAACAACTCCTTTGTTGTCATTTTATGTCATAGTTATCAATTACTAAAATGGTGCTTCTATTTCAAACAAATAACTCCCAATTTGTTTTCAAACTCAAATCTCAAACAACATTCAATTGGAATTATAAAATTGCCCACAACAATCTAACCTTTGTTCTAAGCTAAAATAGGGTTCACCCTATTGAAGGTTGGTTTCATTTATAAGCACCTAATAATCACTTTTAACCCCAATTTGAATTAACTACAAACAATATTTTAAAGTTTGAACTTTGGAAAATAAAAGTTAGCATTTTGTTTGCTATCAACCTAACTAACTTACCCTAATTTTTCTAACCTTTTTACTAACTCAAAAACTCATCTTTTCCTTCCTTTGGGTTTTCTACAAAAAAAATATAACAAACAAAAAAATAGAAAAGAGAAGAGGAGGCAGCAGCCCATCATCAGCAGCCCATACCTAAACCCCAGCCCAACCCCCTAAGCCCACCTAATTTTTTCCTGTTGGCCCAGTACCTCCCTCTTCTCCCTCCTGTCGCTATCAGCACCTGTACGAGCTCGATCAGAACCACACGATGATCTCCTCCTCCCACCGATGCCATGCCGTACATGTTCCCCGTCTCCTTAAGTAGCCCCCTCACCCCTCTAACCTAGCTCTTCCCCTCCTTCTTCCCTCTCCAGCCGCCATCTTCCCCCTCTGCCTCTCTCTGAATTTGTTGCTTCTCTGTACCCAATTCACTGAACCTCGAGAGGACCTTCCATGGATGATTTTTCGCGAGCTCGTGCAATGCCGTGTGGCCGCCGCGGGGGGCTGCTGTGGGCGGGAATGGAACCTCCATGGATGCCTCTCCCTCCTCGACCTCTCGGCCGCCCTCGAGGAGCTCGGAGTCGCTGCCGCCGTCCGCCTCTTCTCCACCGTCGCTGCACCTTCTGTCCCGGCGACCCGCTCCTGTCCGCCCGACTCCAGCGCTCGAGGTGAGGCCTCGAGCCCTTCCCCCCTCGATCCCCTCTCCTCTATCTCCCCTTGGCTGCACCATCCGCCCCACTCCCAGCGCCCCTCCGGCGAGCCCTCCGGCGAGCAGCCCAGCTGCAGATCGTTGATCTCTGTCCGTGAGGATTCAGTCGTCCGTGAGGATTCAGTAACACCCGCAAGCCACACCACTTAAACCCCGAGTCCCCTGATCTGTCACAACAACCGAACCAGCTGCACTGGTTAGCAGAGCCAAACGAAAAACAGGAGGTGGGGGGTTCGAATCCCCCCTCCCTCAATAAAACCCCTCTTTTTATTTCCCTTTGTTTTGGTACTGAACATCACAGAAATCACACATAGATCCCTGCTAATTATTTCTAGTCCCTGCTATATTTTTTTTTTTTTCTTCTGTTCAAAGTCCCTAAATGGAATAAAAATGGCAGATTTACACTAGATCTTGTAAATTGCATAATAAAATCATTTTAACTCCAATTCCAACATTTTAAATATGTTTTCAATACCAAATTAAATGTTCTATCCAACTATAAATTTTGTTTACTGTTTTGAATATTTTAAATTGGTGAAACATTTGAATTCTTGTCAAATTCACTTAAACTTGCAAAAAATCATAACTTGTTCATAAAAATTCCAAATTTCACAAACCAAATATGTTTTCCAATCAATTTTTCATGTACTTTCCAAATATAAATTTTGTTTGCTGTTTTGAATAATTTAAATTGCTGAAAACAATTGTTTCTTGTTTATTGCATTTAAAATTGCCAAAATAATACCTTGCTCATTTTAAATCCAATTTCCACAAATGAAATATGTTTTCCATGCAAAATTAAACCCTCTTTCCAAATACTTGATCACTGGACATCCATCCCTCAAGATGTCTTCCTTTGTTACTGCCCACCATTTTCTCTTGATGAGATTCGTGAGGTAAGGGCCAAAGATGGGAGCCCTCTTGTCGATCAGGGAGAACCACAACTCCTCGTGTATCCAATCCATCACATCAATCTTTTTCCCGGGTCCTTGCATCTCCTTGGATCCCTTGAGAAGGTCATACACAAAGCCATGAACTTCATCCCAATTCCCCTCATGCGGAGCAAGGATCTCCTATAGATGCGGTGAAGGATCTCGAAGGGACGGATGAGATGAGCAGTTTTCCCGATGTACGTCCTTCCACTATGATGTTGGGGATGGTCTTCTTGTTGCTTGAGTAGTTTTTATCATGGCATCTCCATCCACTTGGCCCATGAGCTCCTTTATCGTCATATCCCAAAAGAGCACCAAACTCCTTCATGCTGACCGAGAGCATTCTATCCTTGGTCATCCACCTTAAGTTTCTCTCTTCATCATCGCCAAAATGAACCATGGTGAAGAATTGCATGATGTCGTACTTGATTTATGGTTGATTGATCTTTATAAGAGGAATAAGACCAAACTCTTCACACATATCCAATATTTCATAAAAATAGCTCTTGTGCTTTGGGAGCCTCATGCGGAGCATATTTAGAGGGTATTGTCAGGTAACAGAGTAGTCTTTGCCCACATATATGTCATTGAAGACATGCTTTTTGTCCTTGGTGAAGAAAATGAGGATTATCAAAATAATCTCTCATGCTCATAGGGATTATCTTGCTTATACTCTTGATAAGCTTTGAGCTTCCATTTGTTGAATGGCTTACAGACAGTCTTGCGACCACTGTCTTGCGCTGCGAGGGAACCGCCACCAACACCACTACCAGGACCACCCGCACGAGTCCTTGCGGGTGGTAGGGATAGGCATGATATCAGCCTCTTCTTCAAAATCAGCCATGATATCATCATCATCTCCCTCATCAACCATAGACTTCTCCCCCGTGGCCTTGCGCTTGGATCGAACATATGTGACCGGTTCCTTCCCCAAAGTTCCCAAACCACGACCATGAGAACCTGTGAAATATAGAGATATGAAGATAGGAAACGAGATAAGGGAACAAACTCAAAGAAAATGGATAATAACATTAGTTTACTCAAGTTTAGACAAGTTGTTTTGTCCCAAACATACACATGCGGTAGTACCGGACAGCCTCTGGTAGTACCATCCATGCAAAAATTTTGGATTCCTGCCCGAAATCCAAGCACGAAATAGAAAGAAGTTCAACTAGGGAAACTAGAGTAGACTAATGCATTACAAGTCCCAACCACTAAGTAATCATCCAACAAATTTTGATCGATGAAATCGGTGGTACAAGTATCTATCCTCAAATCTGATCTGGGATTCACCAAAATCATCAATGGAGAACCAAACAGAGCAAAGAGAGGAGAAATACTGGAGGCCATGGAGGAGATCGGTGCGGGAGGGATTCCCATGGTGAATATTAGGCTAGAAACAAAGGATTCCGACGAGGAGGAGCCTGGTAGGACGAGCGAGAGGACGGGGGGGTGGCAGTGGAGGAGTAGTTTGTGTGGGTAGGTAATAACCCCCAGCCCGTACGACCTGTTGATATAAGTCAAAACTGCCTAGCCCGGTAGTACTGACAGTGCAAATTTCACGTCTTCTATTTGCACATGTGATAGTACCATGCTGGCTCAGTAGTATCGGTTGTGCAAATTTCCACAGAATTAATTTGTTTCGATCTCCACAGATGGTAGTACCGAGCGCGTCCGGTAGTACTGACTGTACAAGTTTCAGCAGAAAAAATGCTTTTAAATATGCACAGGAGATAGTACCGGTCGCCGGTCGGTAGTACCGAGGCACCCTTCCTCTTCCTCTAGAGACAATTTTTGACTATTTTTCAAGAATATAAATTTGGTTTCTAACACGAGATAGGCTTAGGATGGAGATCCAAACTGAAGAATGGTACCATATGCTCTAATTTGCAAGAGACAAATGAAAATGAAAAAATTGGAGCATATTTCCCATATAGACTTCACCAAAGAGAAAGATATAAAAGATAGGCAAATAAGAACCAAACTAATACCAACAAGAACCAACTCTTCATCAAGAATAGGTTGATGTCCGAAGTCACCATGTAAGAGATTATGGTATGACACTGCGATGATATATCTTGGGGTGCATTGCCAATTCTCAACATTGAAGCTCACAATTCAACATTAGAAATAGAGAGATAACAATGAATTTTTTCTTTTCGCATAATGAGGGGAGGGAGAACCCAATGTGCTAGGATAACACTACCCTTATGTCCATGCCTACACCTAAACCCAAACATGTATCAACTATAGGGGTGTGTGTAAGATCGTCAAGTAAAACTTCTTGAATCGATTATATTTAGCCCATTCCTCAAAAACATGAATATTGCATCATCTAGAGGCTTCGTGAAGATGTCCATGAGATTATCCTTGATTGGGACATATGCTAGATAAATATCACCTCTTTCAACATGATTCCAGATAAAATGATGACGAATCTCAATATGCTTCGTCCTTTTGTGTTGCCCGGGATTGTAGGCAATCTTGATGGCACTCTCATTGTCACACAAGAGCGATGCTTATCCAAATGAACATCATACTCTTTGAGGGTTTGCCTCATCCATAGCAATTGGGTGCAAGCACTAGCGTCTTCCACATACTCGGCTTTGACAGTGGAGAGAGATATGAAATTTTTCTACTTAGAAGACCAACTCACCAAAGACCTACCAAGGAATTGGCAAGCCCCAAAAGTCGATTTCCTATCATCTTGATCACTGGCCCAATCCAAGTCAGTGTACCCTTGGAATTCTTTTTGCCCCCTTTGGGTACCACAAACCAAATCTCGAGGTATGAACCAAATACCAAAAGATCATATGGACCGCCACCAAGTAGCTTTCCTTAGGACCCGCTTGATACCTTGCACACACATCTAGACATAAAACGATATCGGGCCTAGGTGCACAAAGGTAAGTCAAAGAACCAATCATAGAACGATACAACTATTGGTCCACATCTTTACCGTCCGGATTGCGCTTGAGGTGGCATTTGACTTTCATAGGAGATGGCTACTCTTTTTCACCTTTTAAATTAAACCTCTTGAGCATGTCTTTGGTATACTTGGATTGAGAGATGAAAGTCCCATGAGCCAATTACTTCATTTCAAAGCCAAGAAAAATCTCAACTCTCCCATCATAGACATCTCAAACCTGTCAGTCATAAGATTTGTGAACTCATTATTAAAAGCTTGGTTAATTAAGCCAAAGATAATATCATCCATGTAGAGTTGGTATGAAAAGCTCTCCTTTTATCATCTTTGTGAAAATGGTTGGGTCGATCTTCCTAACTTCAAACCCACGGTCTTCCAACAACTCTCTAAGGTACTCATACCACATACGTGGTGCTTGTTTTAGTCCATAGAGCGCCTTATAGAGATTGTAGACATGGTTAGAGAAGTTGGGGATTTCGACCCCAGAGGTTTCTTAGCATATACCTCCTCTTTCAATGGACCATTTAGAAAATCACTTTTTACATACATTTGTTGCTATTTAAAATTATGAGAAGATGCATATGCAAGAAGGATACAGATGGACTCAAGATGTTCCACTATAGCCTTGAGTCACCAATCTTTCTTTGGTCTTTATGACAATACAATCTTGATCTTGCTTGTTCTCGAATATCCACTTGGTTCCAATAACATTGTGGCCATCCTTTGGCTTCTCAACTAGTTTCAAACTTTATTGCGCTCAAAGTTATTGAGCTCATCATGCATAGCTTCCAACCAATCCGAGCCCTTAAGAGATTCAAATACTTTCCTTGGTTACACGATGGATTTGTGAGATTGATGCTCACTAAAATGTGCCAATTCCTTTCTTGTGGATTTTCTTGTTTGAACATCATTCAACACCTTGTTATCGGATGCATCAATACGCTTCAAGGATCTTCTCATTTGTCTTGCATGACGGGCTTTGATCTCCTCATTATTGCGAGGAGGGATCACTTGATCATCTTGATCATTTGGGTGCCCATCTTGACCGGTTTGATGGCCTTGATCATCATCTTCAAGACTTTCTTTAACTTGAGGAGAAGAGGATGAGGAAGGTTGATCTTGGCCCTAACCTCGACTAGCTTCAATGATAGGATTAGTTAGTTCTTGCATAGCAACTTGGTCAACAAGAGGACGGTCTTGAGCTTGTTCTTGGTTAGGTGCTTGACTTGGATCCTTGGCTTGTTCTTCTATTCTAGATGAGGGCTCCACTTTAGTAGAGAATATTTGTTCTTGTTCCACCACAAGGTGTCCCTCGATGGGGCAGAAAAATTCCACACCCATCCTTCCCATGGCTTCTTGAGGAATTACAACATCTACATTAGAAACATGAAATTGCGCCACTTGGGAGCCATCATTTTCCCCGAAACCACACTACAAGATTCTATGACAATTCGCAAGGTCTGGTCAAAGACTTTATAAGTTTGGAATTCGACACCTTAGCCAACAAATATACCCTCAATAATCTAGATTAGAATTTAGACAACCCAATCCCCTTAATCAAATAGAAACACTTACAACCGAAGACACATAAGTAGGAGATGTTGGGTTTGTTGCCGGTGAGGATTTCATATGGAGTCTTCACTAAGACCTTGCGAATGTAGAGCCGGTTGGAGGAGTGGCATGCCATAGATATAGCTTAGGCCCATAGATATTGGGGAGAAGAATACTCTGCCAACATGGTGCTTTCCCTATCCAATAGAGTTTTATTCTTCCTTTCGGCTACACCATTTTGTTGAGGGGTATATGCAGCAGAATATTGATGATGAATATCCTCATCACTAAGAAATTCATTTAGTGTGGAGTCTTGAACTCGGTGCCATTTTCACTCCTATAATGGCAATGATTGGAACATTGTTTTGATGTTGCACTTGGTTGGAGAAGTAAATGATGGTTTGGTGTCTCTCACTCTTCGACTTAAAGAAATAAACCGAAGTTTATCTTGAATAGTCATCGACAATCACCAAACAATACTTCTTGCCTCCAAGACTTGCCTCGGGTATGACACCAAAGAGAGAGAAGATCCAAGATCATCTTTGATGGTATAATGGTATTGCACTTATGGGAGGCATCATGCATTTTTCCTTCAACACAAGCCCTACAAACACGATCTTTGGAAAAGGAAACATTTTATTTTAGTCTGAGGATGAGGCCACCTTTGTGAAGACTTTGTAAAGTTCCCATGTTAACATGGGATAGGCGGCGATGCCATAACCATCCCACATCCACCTTTCCGAAAAGACACATCGCTTGAGAATTGGTAGACTTTGACAATTCCACCACATACAACATATTTTCGACATGTCCCACATATGGGACATCTAGAGTGTTGCTCCACAAAAGGATCACAATGTCAGGTTCAAAGAAGACATAGAAACCCATCTTCCCTAAAGAACAAACTGAAAGCAAATTGAAACGAAGGGATTCGACAAGCATGACATCAATAATAATGATATTCGGAGCAATCACAACATTGTCGTACCCCATTACCTTAGAATTGGACTTATCTCCATAAGTGATAGTTGTATGATTTGTATTTGGGCGCAACTCCGTCACAAGTTCTTTGCTTCTGGTCATATGACTAGTGCATCCACTATCAATTATAAATTTAGACCCACCGGAAGCATAGTCCTACAAGAAATCATTTACTAGAGTTAGGACCCGAGGAGGGTCCCGTCACGGTAGGAACAAGGGTGTTTGGAACCCAAATACAATAATCAATGTAACCCTCAATAGTACCAACATTTAGGGTGCACGACACCATAATAATCAACAAATAAGAAATGGTGAGGATTGTTAGTTCCCGTGGACTTGCTACGAGTAGTGTTTTCCCTAATGACAATACCATTCACACCAACATTTTTCATAGCTTGTGCGGACTTGGACTTGTTCTTGTTATTGTTCTTTCTCTTGGCAACATAGCCAAGACCTTTCTTACCAACTTGTGGTGTAGGAGCAACCACTTGTTGCTTAGAAGCCAGAACTTTATCAACACTCGCGCCATTGCCCTTGATTCTTGCTTGTTCTTCCTTCAACCTAGGATTCTCGTCAATAACATTTGAATCATCACAAGAAGAAGTAGAGCTACTAGGCACATTAAATTGATCAAGTTGAGTTTGAAGTTGTTGACGAGACTTGTTGAGGGTAGAGAGTTCACTCTCCAAAGCCTTGTAATCCTTGGTGAGCTTTTCTAACTCCTCGGTTAGTTTTTCATGAGCAACCCCAAACTCAACTTTCTTCTTTTTACTTCTCTTATATTTAGAGATTGCATGGTAAGGTTCTTTAGTGATCTTAGAAATTGCCTCATTATGTGAATCTTCTATAGCTTCAAGTCTCTCCTCAAAAGATACTCGAAGATCATGTTCCTCTTCAAGAGCAATAGAGAGGGAACCCTTTTCAGAACAATCATTCCTCTCGGTTTCACATTTCTTCTCAAGAGACTCTTGGGCCTCTCCCAATTTAATCATGAGAATGTTGAAATACTTCTTGTTCTCCCCTTGCGGGTAATTCATATATAGGTTCAAGGAGGCAATTTCATCGTCGACACTAGAACTGGCAAGTTTAGTGGTGGGAGAAGATAATACCTCAGTGGCCTTAGCCATGAGGCATTTTGCGAAGGGTTGAGGAAGATTCTCATTGGGCGATTCAAAGATTCAGGAAGATCAAGACGATGCAATAGCAATAGCGGCCATTTCACTTTTGGTTTCTTCTTCTTCATCATCACCGGAATCATACTCTTCTTGGGTCACAAGCACTTATCTAGATGGTGGCTTATTCTTGAAGGGTTTCTTATTGAATTGAGTTTTCTTGTTGGGAGCCTTTGACTTATCCTTGAGGACTATAATTCCTCCATGGTGCTCCCTATTCTCAAAGGGGCATTCGGCAACAAAGTGATGCTTGTCTTGGCAATTGAAACAAGCCCTCGCTTTTTCTATCCATTCTTTGCCATAGCTTCACTCGGTCTTCGCCTCAACATATGCCTTGTCCTTGGGAGGGTTCTTCAAAAGCTTTTTCACCGCAAGAGCAATGCAATCCTTCAGAACGAGATCATACTCTTGATCTTTGAGCGGGGACACATGTTCTTCCAAGGAAACCTTTTCATGTTGATCCACCATCTTGGTCACCACTTTGGCCTTCAAAGCAATGGAGACTCCTTTGTGTATCCCAATAGCATGAGAACATGTGTCATGGGTTATATTTTATTGCACCTTAAAGGAGGCCATTTCTTGCATCACCTCGGTTGAGGTCATAGAGGAAAATTTGTGTTTCCCCTGAAGGCTCTTCACATCCACGGGCTGAAATGGAAAGAGGGCATTGATGTACTTTATCTTGATCGAAGAATCATCAATATATTTAGGACCAAGAGCACTAAAGGAGGTGGCTAGGGTCTTGAGTTTTCGGTACATTTCCTCATGGATCTCACCATATAGCATATAGAACCATTCAGCCTCATTGCACAAGGTATCCACTACCAAATTCCGCGCGATCCGGAACGTTTTGATAACGTCGAGCATTTCCGTCGCGAATGGCTGAAAAGTGGAGTTTGCTCTCGGCGTATTGGTTTGGTCCGTCGCAGACTGGTTTTGCTCGAATTTTTGCTAGTTTTACACCGCGGATTTTCGTCTCCTGCCTAGTAGCCCACTAAGAGACCAGTTGCCTTCGACGAAACTTGCCTGGTCGCGTAGAACGTCGCGGATTTTTCTTGGGGCCACACATCCTGCCCTGTTTGACTGCTTTGACTGGCTACAACCGATCAGTTGATGCATGGTACCCACTTGTCATCCATGGTAAATAAGCATGCACATAATCTTCGAAATGAAGCATGCACATAATCTTCGAAATCATCACAGTCAACAGTGAACAAGCCGTTTCTGAAACAAATCACAAAAAGAAAACTATAGACACCAGACCTAGCGTCCTAGCCAAGGGTGCACCTCCGCGCCTCCGCCAGCGCCGCCGCATCTTCATTCTGCATCGAATGGAGGATCGCTTCCGCGGTGTCGGCCTCTAGCTTGACGGTGAAATGCCGGGCGAGCGTTGCTTGCCGGAGCTCTTCTGCCGCAAAACTCTATATGGACGCTAAAAGCCCCGCCTGCATGTGGGGCCATTGTAGGGCCTTGCCGTGGAACTCGACGGCGAGATACTCCTCCTCTTCTTCCTCCTCGACGTCCGAACGTGCGATGTGTGGAGCCGGAGGTGGTGGTGCGCGGGACGAGTTGGCCTGATGCACCTTGCGCCGGTACGCCTCGCGGGCACGAGGACGCTCCGCGCCTTGCACGCTGCGCCGGGGAAAGTACCTGGGGATGTTCTGTTGGCGGCCCTCCTCTCGAGGGCCAGAAATGGTACCCATGGATCTGCGCACAGCGAAGGGGAGTAGAGAGGTGTAGCACAGACGGACAGTTTGGGAGTAGAGAGGAGAGCGTTCTGCGTCCGTATGGGGGAGCCGCTGTATTATCCACAGTTTGGGAGTGGAGAGGAGACCGGGTAGCCCACGTGGAGAGTGTCAACCAAATTACCGAATAGATAGGAGATCTAAATTACAAAATGCACTCCAAAATGGAAATGAATTGACATGGTTTTACATTTGCAACAAGGGATACCCTAGTACTAATACTAATATACTGCCTCCTTTCCCTCTTCGATGTCTGTTCTGCGCCATCATCGCGGTTACATGCACTCTGAAACATAGAAGATTTATAGTAACTGAAATTAGCATCACAAAATGTTCAACAACAGGTCCACGGTTAACCAGAACTTTTTTATGCCAACATACACTTCGAAGCCACATCCACAGTTTCACATCTTCCGATGGATAGTTTCCTATGCCAGCATGCATTCCGAAGCCACATCCAGAGGTTCACATCATCCACTGGAACTTTCTGAAACCGCGTCCACAGAAACACTAGTAGAAAAACATCATACATGTTTAGAACATCTACAAAAAAGAAGCAGATGTACTTCCAAACATACAAACATGAGTCACAAAACCGCCTCACGTGTACAAATGACACAAGTACAGAGGTGATAAACCGCTAGACCCAATCGCATAAACAAGCTACTAGGTCCTTGTAAACGCTACTAGGTCTAGAGGAGTCTCCCTCTGCATTTTAACATTGCACAGTTTAATCATCGACACTCTGATCAAACACAAATATGGCACTCTTTTTTTCTATGGTACGCCAACAGTTGGAGACATTGCTGCATATTAATTATCCGCAGAGAACCAAGCTTAGATAGGGGCCTCATAGTAAAGAAGCACACACAAATCAAAGAAATTATCGAACACTTGCCAAGGAATATGCAGAACCAATATGGCTCATGCATTACAGATAAAATAATAATTGGGGCCTCATAGTAAAGAAGCACACATAAATCAATAAGATTGTCGAACACTTACCAAGGAAGATGCAGAAGAAATGTAGTTGTACACAACACTAGGTAAGTGCCAATATCTCACCGAGAGAAGGTGCATAGTTAAATCATCGGCACACAGAACAGAGAATGAACATAAAAGAAGCAAGCCTCATACATACATTGCAAAAAAATCCAAAGGGTTAGGCTCCACAGGACCAGGGAGCATGAACAAACAATGTCCGTGTAAACGCTACTAGGTACTGGGGAGTAATCCTTTGAACTTTAGCATTGCACAATTGAATCATCAGCACATGCAACAAAACATATAAATGAATAACAGCTAGACTCATTGGCAAGCATTGCAGGTTGACATAATCTAATTAAAGAGCAACATAGTTTTACGTCATTCCATGATCTTGCAAGAAACTTAGAATGTATCTCAACTTCACATTGGCGTCCTTCGCACTCTCCAACAGGGTGTCTTTTCCCCTCTGGAGCATGTCGCACTTCTCTTCGGCTACTTTCAAAATTTTCTTCGCACTCTTCAACTGAGAATCAAGCTTAGTAACCAAGCCGTGCATGATCATATAGCTTCTCTGTTTCTCCCGCAGTTCCAACTCGAGTGCTAGCATTTTTGAAGCTTTCATCGCCCTGTCCAGCCTGTCCTCGCAGCAGACGAAACAGATTAGCTTCTTAGCGCTGGTATCATCAGCCAACTTACAAACTTCAAAGAGACGATGAGATTCAATTGTCTCACCTGACTGCTGCACTAATTTCTGAATTGTCTCAACTGCCTGCTGCACCAATTTCTGAATTTCAGTATGCGACATGCTGCAGAAGACCCAGCCTGCACTATGGTCTTATAGCCAAATACGAAAAGAATAAAAATCAAAAAAGTGTCGACGAAGGCGAAAGGAGATAGATGAATCTTAAGAGAACGTTTGGCTACATGACTAATTTATATGCTACTTACCTCGGCTATCTGAATAACAGGGGGCTTGCGAGCTTCGAGGCCTTGTTCAAGTCGATCTCCATCTGGGTGGGGGAAACAATCTCCGAGGGCCCTGTAACGGTAGCGTGAGCTAGATCCATGGCCGGTGGTAACTTAATAAATCAACGGTGACCTACATCCGCCGGTATCAAACCTAGATCTACCGACATCTAACTTACATCGCATCGTTTGGTTGAGAATGGGGAAGGGAGGGAACCATGACTTACCAGTCATTGTTGGAGAACGACGCCGAGGACGAGGGAGGGCGAAGCCGTGGCAGCCGCCCTTGGGGCGGGAGGGCGAAGTGGAGGCTTTTTGTGGAGATCGCTTTCTGTGGAGGAGTAGCCGAGTGGGCGAGGAGAGCGGTGTGGTGGAGATTTGGCGCGTAGACACTGGCGAGTGGGACCTTGCATGAGGCTGATTCCGTGGAGATTTAGCGCGCGACTATTAGTCATAATTTATTCTTGTTTTTTGGATTGAAAAAAATAAAAAAAGAATCAAAAGGAAAAGAGTCTTAATTAGGATCTGATCGCATTTTTATTCTACTTCTTCAGATTCTTCTGTATTTTAGTTAGCAAATAATTGCAAAATAAGACAGTGCCTAATGGTGGGGGAGGGACTGACTCATTTGCACACACCAAATATCGAGTCTTGTTACTCAAATTTGTGATGTTGCACCAACTATTGGCTTATTAGGCATGATCCAGTAGTAAAGGGATTTGAAAATTCATTGATCGACCGGCTCAATGAGTTGTCACATCAACTTATTACTAAATCAGGCCTAATAAGTCTTTTGACATCCTTAAAACATGATCGGGTTAAGAAACATAAACTAACATAATATACATATTAGGTTCTTACATACCAACATGATAGAGATTCTTTAAAAGTTCTTACTACGCACAGACCACACGACATGACCAGAAGTAAGAGATAACACAAACACAGCGGGCAAGCTACAACAACAAGCACACTAGCAGCACCTACACCATGTTCTGCCGCTTCCGAGCCTTCATGGCCCTCCTGGCCTCGTTGAAGTAAGGGAGCAGAACATGTTCTCCCGCTTCTGAGCCTTCACGGCCCTCCTGGCCTCGTTGGAGAAAGGCCGAGGAGGATGTTCCGCAGGACCTGCGAGGATATCATGCGCAAGCAGCTTCTTCAGGAAGACGCCGTAGGCAGCGTGATTGGCCCTAGCATGGGGCGCATGATACTCAGAGCCATTTCCCACACCGACGGCATGTCGGATCATGCTGTTGCGATCATTGGCTACCTTTCTGACACAGAAAGGGCAGAACAAGTTGCCCTGACGACAGTACCGAATGGTGCCCGCCTGTAGCTTCCTCAGGACATATCTGCTCTTCGCAGCCCTATCGTCCGCACTCGAACCGACTTCCAGATCTCCTTCCTGCAAATTTGCAGTAAAACAAAAGTTAGCAACACAATCTTATAAGCAAAATAATAATATACCTAACCAGATCACAAAAAAAATAAAGAAATAGTAGTTCTTCATTTATTTGCATACACTTCATCAAATAACTTATTCAGCAGATGCGCCCTAAAGAGGACATCAATGTTGAGAAAAGTGTGTCGAATTTTGTACAACATTACAGTTTCCACTATATATATTTGGTGAACTAATGCAAAAAAAACAGATAATAACACATCATGAATTCATTGATGATCTAAGATAACATTCAACAGATTAATATTCTAATCAGTACATGTTATTATACATTACCAGATAAAAAATATCATACAAGAATCGTTCTTTAATTATATGCATAAACTGGATCAAGTAATTATCATGCACGGGGGTACACTAATGTGTCAAGAATGTCTGCGAGGCAAAATAACTACACAAATTGAAAATGCATCCAAAAAACGTAGAATCTCTAACTCACATGCATGCTAACATGCACACAAAAAACTAGAAGCCATAAGAACAGATGCAACTACAACCTCTGAATCCCTAAAATACAAAAAACCTGTGAACCCCTAAGTACATATGCAACTACAGCCTCTGAATCAACTCTCATTTATATTTGATCATCCATAACTCTATATAGAAGATCATTTAAAAAGATTCATCTATAATATAGAAGATCATTTATAAAGATTCATGCATAGATGTTAATTATTAGTTTCACAGCAGGACATCTATATTGTCAATTTAGTGTCTAGTACATGTCTATTTTCCTACAATGTTTTTCCCTTTTATCTCTAAGTAGTAAGTAAAGAGGCAAGCAGACCTCTGAATCTTGAACTTGCGTGTACAAAAAACTCTCGAACCCCTAGGTACAGATCCAACTACAAACCTTTTAATTCCGAATAGAAAAAACCTCGAATCCCTAAAGAACAGATGCAACCGCAAACACCAGAAGCCCAAACTTTACAAAAAAAACCAAAGTATACATGCAACTACAAACACTAGAAGCCCGAACTTGCATGTAGTAATGCACAAACCCTGGATCTTTGACAATAAACTAAGCCGGCCTAGACATAGATACCTCAGAGTCCTAGTCGTCGACGTCCTCGTCGAACCCCGGGTAATCCCCGTAGGGATCACCCAGATCTGCTAGGAGAGGGAAAGCAGCAGGCGCCTCCACCGCGGCAGGAGCAGGCGGTGCACTCAAATCGCCATGGCCGACCGACGAACCTGCGGCGGCGACGAGCTCCTGCGGCTGCGACGAACTGGAACCGCCAAGGGCGGCTCCTGCGGCGACGACAACAGAAGGGACGACGCCGTCGTTCTCCTGCTGCAAACCTTCCATTCTGCGGAACCGCCTCGCGGTTGTGCGCTCGGCAGTTGGGACAGAAGGAGGGCTGGGATTGTTTGCTAGAAATGGGGGGATAATAGATGGGGTAGAGAGAGGCGATCCGGTAGGAGCATTATATACAGTGCCATTTCGAGGCCGCTTCGACTGGTCGCCATGTCGTGTGCGCATGCATGCATAGTGGGAACGCGCCGGCTGACTTAGTCAACATAGAATGATGTAACATTTAGTCACTGGCAAGTGGGGCCAGAGACCCCGCGGGGCCACCAATCAGTGACCCTAATTCACCATAAAGCTCACCCCACCAAGTCAGCGAATATCAAAAGCTCTATCGTACGTGTAGAAAAGAGGATACCGTTTTATACGTGTACGCGTATAAATCTTTGCTTGCGAAACGTGGTACCAATATTTGCCAAGTTCACTACAAAAAATAGTACGTGCCAACACAACTACCATGCATAAACACGACTCTGCATTCACACGCCTTGGACATGATCACGACGTCGTGCAGGTGGTGGTTAGCCTGCCGCGCGTAATGGCAACGACGGGACGCGACCTGCACCAGGCGGCGGGATGGTGCTTCGCCTCTGCCGCATGCCTAGCATTAACGCGGTATGCAGCCTTCTCGGATCCCTAAGCGGCTCCAGGGTCATTTCGGTTTGCAGATCGTCGACATTTACTCCGACGGGACGCGTGCTCCGACGCGTGCACCGACTACACAACTTTTCTTAATGGTACAGAGCATAGATCATGCAACAAAATGTTTAAAAATGTGTATTTGACTACACAATTTCTTATCGACTACATAGAGTTTGAGTCCTAGCTCAGCCACTGCCGACGCATCCTCGCCATAATATCACCCATCGCCACGTGTCTTCCCCTCTATCGACGATACCATGCCGCGCCGCCTCCATACTTCGTGGACGTGGGCTAGACCCACCGTCAGACAAAGACGGGAGTGGCGACGACCCCTTTCATTGGGGGTACAACGAGGAGGCGGATGGGAAGGAGGAGCCGGAGCTGCCGCAGCAGGAGGCGGCGCAGGAACCGGAGCAGCGCCCTCCGTTGTGGCCTGACCAGGTGGTGGCGTACAACTCGTTCGCCACATGGCGCAACGTGGAAGCGTTTCGCCGGGTCCGATCAGGGTTCGAGGAGGCGGGGGCAGCCGCCGAGGCTGCCGCCATTCAGGCTTCCATCGAGACCGCCCGGAGGGAGGAGCATGCCCGCGCCCTCATGGACGCCGAGCGGTACGCTTACGAGCAGCTCAACGCCAATGCGGCGTCCGGCGAGCAGCAGGCCCTCATCGCGCAGAGGGAGGACGAGTTCGCCGCACGAGGAGTTCAATGCCGCAAGGGCACGAAGAGAGGCGCTTCAGGAACACCGCGCCGGGGTTGAGGACGCGGAGGCGCTGCAGCGGCTGTTTACCCGCTCGGGCGCACGCAACGATAGGCGCGGGGGCACCCGATCGCAGGCAGCGGAGTTGCACCGGATGGGGGTGCAAGTCAGGGCTAGGCGGCGCTGTCTCGCATAGGTGGCCCACCCCGATCCGGCAGCGAACGACGATGAGGCTCGCCCATCCATGACACCAAACGATGACGAGGCCAGCATGGCAGCGAGCGACAACGAGGAGGACGGCCGGACTGGCGCCTAGAATAGTTTAGGCCTAATTTATATTTCCCAGCGTATTTTTAATTATGATGTAATGATCTATGCTTACTAATATATATGTACTACTCCAGTTTAGTTATAAACCGTCGATGCCCCCCCGCCCCTTTCGGGGGAAAACGGAGAGAATACTGTTAAAATTAGTATAGCTAGATTTTTGTTATTAATGTAGTTATGGCCTAACCTATAACAACCAAGCAAAATAATATTGTGTTCTACCCTCCTTCCGACGCGGTCATAGGGGTAGACCAAAAGGTTTACTTCTGGTCAACAGATCAATGTTCTAGTGAAGCTACGGGCTCTAAAGTGTCGAAATCCTACGTAAACCATGGTGGGCCACTAAGAATACTTATAAACCTGTGCTGGGATCGAGGTTGGGAGGGCCCAGCATACTACCCATAGGTGTGACTGGTTTCACCGGCATCACATAGGAAGGTTATGCACTACACTTATAGGTCTCGAACCGTCGATGCTCCCCCATTCGTGCAAACCGGAGGGAATATTGTTAAAAGTATAGCTAGATTTTGGTTATTAATGCAGCTTAGGTCTAACCTAACACAACCAAGCAAAATAGTATTGAGGTCTACCCCCTTCCGACGCTGGTCATAGGGGTAGACCAAAAGGTTGACTTCTGGTAAACAGATAAATGTTCCAGCGAAGCGAGGGAATCTTGCCAAGAGGTGGGCCCTACCATTGTCTTGGGTGCTCATTGGGCCTAACCTAACACAACAAAGAAATTGGTTCCACTTTGCTATCCCCTTCCGCTCACGTAGAGGGGCCAGAACGGCAGTTCCGTCTTTTTACCTAACGGGGCTATGGTTTCTCCGGAGAAGGGGCTCTGGATCGTCTAAATGCCACCAAATCCCATGGTATGACACACCATGTGTGTTAGAGTGTTCCATGGGTCTTGTATGCCCAACATTCCCTCACTCGTTGTGTTATGGCTTCACCGGCGTCGGATTCTCTCTGGCGGGTTCAAGGACTACTCAGAGCCCGAAACTCTCGGATGTGACGAAACAGGCGGAATCCTGCCAAGAGGTGGATCGTACCATTGTCTTGGGTGTTACTTGTGCCTAACCTAACACAACCAAGCAATTACTTCCACTGTACTACCCCTTCTGGCTACGTAGACGGGCTAGAACAGCAGTTCCGCCTTTTTTTCCAGCGGGGCTAGGGTTTCTTCGGAGAGGGGCTCTGGATCGTCTGGATACCACCAAATCCCATGGTATGTGCCATACCATGTGTTTTATAGTGTGTCATGGGGCTTGGATGCCCAATATTCCTTCTCTTTGTGTGTTAATTAGGCGTTCACCATCGTCAGATTCTCTCTAACGGGTTCCAAAACTATTTAGAGCCCGAAACTCCCGGATCTGACAGAACATGGGGAATCTTGCCAATAGGTGGGCGCTACCATTTTATTTGGTGTTACTTGGGCCTAAACTAACACAGCAATCAATTAGTTACACTTTGCTACCCCTTTCTGTCTCACGTATTGGGGCCATGCCGGCAGTTTCTTCTTTTTCTGCCGCACACCTAGGGTTTCTCCGGCAAGGGGTTCAGGAGCGTCTGAATTCCCACCCAATCCTAGGGTATGCCAAACCATGTGTGTTATATTGGGGCATGGGTCTTGGATGACCAAGATTCCCTCACTCCTTGTGTTATGGATTCGCCGGCACCGCATTTGGTTCCACTTTGCTACACTTTTCCGGCTGAAGTAGAGGGCCAAAACGGCAGTTCCATCTTTTTCCGACGAGGCTATGGTTTCTCTGGAGAGGGGGCTCCGGATCGTCTGAATGCCACCAAATCCCATGTTATGGCATACCATGTGTGTTAGAGTGTGGCATGGGTCTTGTATTCCAAAGATTCACTCGCTCTCTCTGCGTTAGGGCTTCACCGGCGTCAGATTCTCTCTTGCGGGTTCCAGGATTACTTAGAGCCTAAAACTCCCGGATCTGACGGGACTTGGGGAATCTTGCAAAGAGGTAGGCCCTACCATTTTTTTGGGTGTTCCTTGGGCCTAACCTAATAAAACCAAGCAGTTGGTTCCACTTTGCTACGTATCCCCTTCCGCCTAACGTAGAGGGGCCAGAACGGCAGTTCCGTCTTTTTTCCCAGCGGGGCTATAAATGGTTTCTCCGGAGAAGGGCCTCCAGATCGTATGAATGCCACCAAATCCCATGGTGTTCCACACCATGTGTGTTATAGTGTGTCGTGGGTCTTGGATGCCCAAGATTCTCTCTCTCTCTCCTTGAGTTAGGGATACACCAGCGTCAGATTCTCTCTGGCGGGTTCCATGACTACTTAGAGCCCGAAACTCCCGGAACTGACGGAACTCGGGGAATCTCGCCAAGAGGTGGGTCCTACCATTGTCTTGGGTGTTCGTTGGTCCTAACCTAACAGAACCAAGCAGTTAGTTCCACTTTGCTACCCCCTTCCGTCTCACATAGAGGGGCCAGAACGGTAGTTCCGTCTATTTCCCTAGCGGGGCTATGGTTTTCTCCGGAGAGGTGGCTCCGGATCGTGTGAATGCCACCAAATCCCATGGTATCACATACCATGTCTGTTACAGTGTTACATGGGTCTTGTATGCCCAACATTCCCTCACTCGGTGTGTTATGGCTTCACCGGCGTCGGTTTCTCTGTGGCGGAATCAAGGACTACTAATAGCCCGAAACTCCCGGATGTGACGAAACATGGGAAATTCTGCCAAGAGGTGGTCCCTACCATTGTCTTGGGTGTTCACTGGGGCTAACCTAACATAACCAAGCAGTTGGTTCTACTTTGCTACCCCCTTTCGGCTCAGGTAGAGGGGCCAGAACGGCAGTTCCATCTTTTTTCCCAGCGGGGCTAGGATTTCTCCGGAGAGGGGCTCTGGATTGTCCGAATACCATCATATCCCATGGTATTCCATACCATGTGTGTTATAGTATGTCATGGGTCTTGGATTCCCAAGATTCCATCTCTTTGTGTGTTAGGCCTTCGCCGGCGTCGTATTCTCTCTAGCGGGTTCCAAAAACTATTTAGAGCCCGAAACCCCCGGATCTGACGGAACAGGGGGAATCTTGCCAAGAGGTGGGTTCTACAATTTTATTTTGTGTTACTTGGGCATAAAATAACACAACGAAGCAATTAGTTCCATTTTGCTACCCCTTTCCGGCTCACGTAGGGCCAGACCGACAGTTTCTTCTTTTTCTCCAGCATACATAGGGTTTCTCCGGGAAGGGGGCTCCGAAGCGTCTGAATTCCCACCCAATACTAGGTTATGCCAAACCATTTGTGTTATATTGTGGCATGGGTCTTGGATGCCCAAGATTCCCTCACTTTTTGTGTTATGGCTTCACTGTCGCCACATTCTCTTTCAGGGGTTCTAGGACTACTCAGAGTGGAAACTTCCAGATATAACGGAATAGGGGGGGATCTTGCCAAGAGGTGGGACCTACCATTGTATTGGGTCTTACTTGGGCCTCAACTAACACAACCAAGCAATTGGTTCCTCTTTGTTACCCCATTCCGGCTCACGTAGACGTGCCAGACCAGCAGTTTCTTCTTTTTTCCCAGCGGGGATATGGTTTCTTTGGAGAGGGGCCTCCGGACCGTCTGAATGCCACAAAATCCCACGGTATTCCATACCTTGTGTGTTAGAGTGTGGCATGTGTATTGGATTCCCAAGAATCCCTTACTCCCTGTGTTATGTCATCACCGACGTCATATTCTCTTTCGCGGGTTCTACTTAGAGCCCGAAACTCCCGGATCTCACGGAACGGGGGGAATCTTGCCAAGAGGTGGGACCTACCATTTTATTGGGTGTTACTTTGGAATAACCAAACACAACAAAGTAATTGGTTCCACTTTACTACCCCTTTCCGGCTCACGTAGAGGGGCCAAAATGCCAGTTCCGTGTTTTTCCTAACGGGGCTATGGTTTCTTTGGAGAGGGGGCTCCGGATCGTCTAAATGCTACCAAATCCCATGGTATGGCATAAAATGTGTGTTATAGTGTGGCATGGGCCTTGTGTTCCATACCATGTGAGTTATAGTGTGTCGTGGGTTATGGATGCCCAAGATTCCATCTCTCTCTGTGTTAGGGCTTCACCGGCGTCGAATTCTCTCCAGCGGGTTCCATGATTACTTAGAGCCCAAAACTCCCAGAACTGACAGAACTCGGGGAATCTTTCCAAGAGGTGGGCCCTACCATTTTCTTGGGTGTTCGTTGGGCCTAATATAATAGAACCAAGATGTTGGTTCCACTTTGCTACCTCCTTCCGGCTCACGTAGAGGGGCCAGAACGGTATTTCCGTCTTTTCCCTAGCGGGGCTATGGTTTTCTCCGGAGAGGGGGCCCCGGATCGTGTGAATGCCACCAAATCCCATGGTATGACATACCATGTGTGTTAGAGTGTTCCATGGGTATTGGAAGCCCAATATTCCCTCACTCGGTGTGTTATGTCTTCACCGGCGTCGCTTTCTCTCTGGCGGGTTCAAGGACTACTAAGAGCCCGAAACTCCCGGATGTGACGAAACAGGGGGAATCCTACCAAGAGCTGGTCCCTACCATTGTCTTGGGTGTTCATTGGGCCTAACCTAACACAACCAAGTAGTTGTTTCCACTTTTCTACCCCCTTCCGGCTTAGGTTGAGGGGCCAGAACGGCAGTTCCGTCTTTTTTCCGAGCGGGGCTAGGATTTATCCGGAGAGGTGCTCTAGATTGTCCGAATACCACCAAATCCCATGGTATTCCATACCATGTGTGTAATAGTATGTCATGGGTCTTGAATGCCCAAGATTCCCTCTCTTTGTGTGTTAGGCCTTCGCCGGCGTCGGATTCTCTCTAGCGGGTTCCAAAAACTATTTAGTGCCCGAAACCCCCGGATCTGACGGAACAGGGGAAATATTGCCAAGAGATGGGTCCTAAAATTTTATTTTGTGTTACTTGGGCCTAAAATAATACAACGAAGAAATTAGTTCCACTTTTCTACCCCTTTCCGGCTCACGTAGGGCCAGACCGACAGTTTCTTCTTTTTCTCCAGCATACATATGGTTTCTCCGGAGAGGGGGCTCCGGAGCGTCTGAATTCCCACCCAATCCTAGGGTATGCAAAACCATGTGCGTTATATTGTGGCATGGGTCTTGGATGCCCAAGATTCCCTTACTATTTGTGTTATGGCTTCACTGTCGCCACATTCTCTTTCACGGGTTCCAGGACTACTCAGAGCCAAAACTTCCATATCTAACAGAATAAGGGGGTATCTTGACAAGAGGTGGGACCTACCATTGTCTTGGGTGTTACTTGGGCCTCACCTAAAACAACAAAGCAATTGGTTCTGCTTTGTTACCCCATTCCGGCTCATGTAGACGGGACAAACCGGCAGTTTCTTCTTTTTTCCAAGCGGGGCTATGGTTTCTCTGGAGAGGGGCCTCCGAACCGTATGAATGCCACCAAATCCCACGGTATGCCATACCTTGTGTGTTAGATTGTGGCATGGGCATTGGATTCCCAATATTCCCTTACTCCCTGTGTTATGGTTTCACCGGCGTCATATTCTCTTTCGCGGATTCTACTTGGAGCCCGAAACTCCCAGATCTAGGACCTACCATTTTATTGGGTGTTACTTGGGCACAACCTAATACAACCAATTTATTGTTTCTACTTTCCCACCCCTTTCAGGCTCACGTAGAGGGGCCAAAACGGCAGTTCCATCCTTTTCCCAGCGGGGCTATGGTTTCTCTGGAGAGGGGGCTACGGATCGTCTGAATGCCACCAAATCCCATGGTATGGAATAACATGTTTGTTAGAGTGTGTCATGGGTCTTTTATTCCCAAGATTCACTCGCTCTGTCTGTGTTAGGGCTTCACCGGTGCCAGATTCTCTCTGGAGGGTTCCAGGATTACTTTTTTTTTAAACATTTTCTACTGCAGGGGAGTCCCCCACAACCCTTTATTGCCAACCAAAAGAGTGTTACAGTTATGTACAAATATACAGGAAAGGGAAAAAGACTAAGGCAGTCTATCCCAGGCTATCTAATTTAGGGAATTAATCCATAATGCTAAGTCAGCAGCCACATAAGCACTCAACCTATGCTTAAGCATTAAAAGATCTAACAAAAAGCCCACTTTCCATCCCATAAAGGAATGCCTTTCCGATTTGAAAATGACTCGATTCCTTTGCTTCCAGATGTTCCAGCATGCAAGGATCACTATCTCAGTGAAGCAAGGTCCTTTAAAAGCCTTTTTTTTGCAAAGGAGAGATTATGCAAAATTGTGTTATCACTCCAGCTGATTTGCAAATAGTTCCAAATCCGAGACCTAAAAACACATTGAAAGAACAGATGGATCTAGTCCTCATGACAACGTTTGCAGCAAAGAACACAGTGATCAGTACCTTCAATCTTCCAGTTCCTTCTCTTGATCATATCCTTTGTATTAATTCTATCTTTTAGAATCATCCAAGCAAAGAATTTATGCTTTGACATGCATTTGGATTTCCAGATCCATTTTGCAGGCCCATCAGCAGGCAGTTGAGCAAACAGCAGTTGATAGAATTTACTGGAAGTATATACCCCTTTATTGAAATTGCATGTCCAAACATCCTCACTATCATTCAAATGAACATTATCCAGTATGACTTGCAGGTCACTAAACTCAAGGAAGGCTTCATTTGATAGTGGCAAATGAAAAGCATCCGAGAGATCAGTCATCTGTTTCAAATCTCTTACTGAGGACAAAGAATCCTTGGCAAATGAGAAACAAACTCGGGAATTTTATGGACAAAGGTTGTCCTATCCAAGAGTCTTTCCAGAAAAGTCCAGTAAATCCATTCCCCATTATGCAAGAAGATAATGAGCACCAAGTATCAGCTAATTGCATAACACCTCTCCACCAAAAAGAGCCACAGGAGGTCAAAGCATGTGGTACTGACTGAAAATAATATGCATTCTTGACTAAATGGACCCAAGGAATATCCATAGAATTATAGAATTTTGCCAAAAAATTCAGTAGTAAAGCTCTATTTTGAATCTGAAGATTAATGATCCCTAATCCTCCTTTGCTTTTGGGTCTGCAGACCATATCCCAAGCAGCAAAGGAATTCACTCTTTGCTTATTTTTGTCCTTCCTCCAAAGGCATCTCCTCCTTGCTTTGTCAATTATGTCAATGACACCATTAGGTATTACTAAAGTGCACATGTAATAAGTGGGCAAAGAGGATAGGACCGAATTCACAAGAACCAAGCTATCCCCATAAGAAAGAAACGAGACTGTAGCAGAAAGTATCCTCTCAACTCTGTCAATGAGTGGTGCAAAATCCTTGATAGTTGGCTTAGTGGTTCCCATGGGCAAGCCTAAATATGTGAAGGGCATAGAGGCCACAGTACAATCCAGAACAGAAGCCAAATCAACACTTTCCTGCTGTGATAGATTGATTGGTATCATAGAAGACTTGTTATAGTTCACCTTTAACCAAGTGATATGAGCATAAAGGTTGAGCAAATCTTTAAATACCAACAATTGAGCAGAATCAGCAGGTAAGATGACCAGTGTGTCATCAGCATATTGAACAATAGGAAAATCTCCACCAATTGGAATTGGTAAACGGAGACGTCCCTCCCTTAGAGCCAAATTAACAATACTTTGCAACAGATCCCCACCCAGCACATAGAGAATTGGTGACAAAGGATCACCCTGCCTGACTCCTCTTTTGCAGACAAAAGGTTTGCCAGGAACTCCATTTAATAGGACCGACGATGATCCAGAGGACAGAATTTCCTTGACCCATTTCATCACTAAGGGAGGAAACCCTTTATATCTCAAAATTTGTAGAATAGCACTGTGCTCAATAGTATCAAATGCTTTCTCAAAATCAATCTTGAAAATCACCACTTTCTGTTTAGATTATTTACACTGAAAAATGTATTCAAAACACAAGGCGAGACAATCTTGAATAGTTCTGGATTTGATGAACCCATATTGATTAGCATGGATACATCTAAAGATTTTATCTTGGAAACGATTAGCCAGAATCTTAGTGATAAATTTCAGACAAGTATTTGTCAGAGAAATAGGCCTAAAATCATTCACTGTCTTTTGGAATAGAGTAATGAAAGAACCATTAATACTTTCCAAAGAAATCTTAGCACTATGAAATTCATTGCAGAGTTAGATAAAATGCTCTTTTATTATACTCCAGCATTGTTTAATAAATAGGCCTGTAAAACCATCTGGGCCAGGCGCACGAGCAGGTTTGAGGTGTTTTACAACACCCTCAATTTCCTCAACAGTAAAAGGATCAGCAATGACCTCTAATCCCTCAACCACAGGCAAGAAAACAGACAGATCAGTATCAATCATAGGTGGGCAGGAGACACCCATTCTGTTCTTGAAATAGGACCAAAAAGCAGCAGCTTTGTCCTGATGATCCACCAACAAGTTCCCAGAAGTATCTGAGATGGATGGAATAGTATTGCGCCTAAACCTATCAGTGGCTCTGGCATGAAAATATTTAGTATTTTCACCAGAAAGCTTAGCCCACCTAATAGTACATCTTTGCTTCCAGTAATCAGACTGCATAGCAAGCATGTTTTTGATGTGCTTTTTAACAATAAGTCTGAAATTAAACTCAGCAACACTCAGATTCGTCACATCTTCCAATTGATCCAGGAACAGAATCACTTTACTACTCATATCAATAAGGATTTTCAACTGAGAGAGATTCCTTCCCCAATCCTTCAGAGCATATCTAAGATTCTTTAGTTTAGCGGTGATTCTGGAGGTAATTGATTTGTCTATAACTGGGGTATTCCAAATCTTTGTCACAAGGTCAAGGAATCCTGGCTGCTTAACCCAATGATTTTCCAAACGAAAGATCTTTGCCTTTGGGATATTTGTTCCAATTTTAACAGTACATGGCAGGTGGTAAGAAGTGATTTTGGACATGGGTAAAACCATAGTATTTGGAAAGTCCAATGTCCATTGACAGGATGTAAAAAACCAATCCAGCTGGACCAAAAGAGGATCATTTTGCATATTAGACCAAGTGAAATTCCTACCTTTAACAGGCAGTTCCAATAACCCAGGTGACTAATGACATCATTAAAGATAAACATATCATTAATATCAGCCCCTGGTTTAGTTATATTATCCAGTGATCTAATAAAGTTAAAATCACCAAGAATCATCCAGTTCTGGTGGATAGGAATAGGGAGATTATATAGCCAGTTAACAAAATCCTCTCTTTCCACCCCCTTGCAAGGGCCATAAACATTCGCTAGATCCCAAGAAACTGAGTTATGAATTGAAGTAAATTTAATGTGAATGGCAGAACGGTGAACTTCTATTAATTCTCCATTGAAAATGGAACCATTCCATAGCACAATTAAACCTCCAGAAGCTCCAACAGAGGGAGAAAAAGCAAATCGATCAAACCTTTTAGGACAGAAAGACCTAATAAAAGAATGATCAAAATCTTGGCATTTAGTTTCCTGGAGGCAAATGACACAAGCCTGGCTTTCCTCAATTTTATTGTAGACTACATCTCTTTTAGATTTATCATTTAAGCCTCTCACATTCCAATCAAACACAATCCAGTCCAAATTCAAATAGGTCGTATTATCCATGGAAGATATGAAAAGTAATCAAAGCTGCTGGTAATCATAAAATACCAGCAAATAAGATAACCAAAAGATAATAACCATATCCATAGTGCAGTACATATGGCATCCATCATAACAAAATGTATCATAAAATACCAACAAAAATTCGAGGGACCAACCAGGCCCATAAAAGAAGAGAAATGCCCACTAATCATCAGAACTGGAAGAGCTGCTGGGCTTCTTTGGAGCAGCTTCAAGCTTCTCCACGGTTAACTCTGAATCATCTATCTGTAGCATTTTTCCCGCCTTTCGCAGATCAGCAACAGGAGTGAAAGGAGGCACTCCCCCTGAAGAAGCCTGAGGGCGAGAAGACTTCGCTTTCTTCCTTGGTTCCAGCTTGTCAGAAGCAGGCAGAACCCGGAAGACAACATTCTTATCAAGGCTTCTCGTCACCCGACGCTCCTCGAGGACTAGCGGAGTAGCAACCTTCCTAGCTCTCTTCTTTGAAGTAGCAGGCTCAGGAGTAGCAGGATCAGAAGCAACAGAGCTATACTCCAGAAGCATAGGCACAGGGGTGGCAGTGGATACAGATTCATCCAAAGACAATAACGATGACATCAATTCAAATCTCTTATCAAAGATAATCCTTGCTTTGTGTTCCAGAAAGTACCTGGACCACTCCAACACAGGATCAGGCAGTAAAACTTGAAGGATATGAACATCGTTGTTCTGAACTGCAACATTCTCATGGACTGGTGGAAACAATGGAACAATAGCCAGCTGATTTTGTTCCACTTGTTGCTGCAGCTCCACAAATTGCTCAGGACCTTCAGCTCTGACAGCATTTAATGAATCAATTGAGGCGCCAGAGAACTGAATGGAGACAGATGATTGCACCTGATCTGGCTCCGGGGCCTGGTCGATAGGATCCTCCCGCGCCTCATTCTCTCCCTGCTCCTCATTGTTCCAGTTGCCCCATCCCCCCTGCTGTGGTTCTGGATGAACCGGTGGGACCCACGCCTCATGAACTGGTGCAGCAGGTCCACCGAAAGCAGGATGTGGGTTGCCATCAGGAGGGAGAATATCCTCATCCCCCGGTAGAGCGTCAGCAGCGTCGCAGTTCAAGATGAAAACAGGGCAGGTCCAGGAGACCACATGGCCTCCATATCTTTGAACCTCCCGAATTACAATCGAGCGGGGAATATCCGGGCCTCCACCATAAGTAACCTTGAGTAGTGTACGGACAGGGGAAGCATCCTCCCTCCACCAGGACCGGAGGTTGCCAAACTTGAAAACCACCTCACGAAGAAATTCGTCGGTGCGGTAGTCCATGTGCAGATTTAAGATCATAATCCAGCCGGTCCTGGTGTACACAGTTGACCGAACATTCTCTCCTTCGTCGTGCCTCACGAAGGATAGCATCCTACCATCTAGAAAGAAAAATGGTGGAGAGTTTACCAGGCAATCTCTGGCCACCTGATCCGCCATGCGGAACATGCCGACTCCAACCGCACTTTTCGAGAAGGAGACGACCTGCAGATGTAGTTCTTGAAAGATGTAATCGACGATCTGCTGCAGAATATCGTCGAGCTCTTCAACCGGTGGCCGAGGGACTAGTTGGGCATTGGCTCAAGATTCATGGCGGCGATCAGGAGCCATGGAAGAGGTGATGTAGACGTGAGCAGGCCGCTCCTCGGCCGCCCAGGGCTCGTCGACATGCATCCCTGCCGGGAGGAACCGAGTAGGGTCACAAGGGAAGTTCGCCATTGCTGAGGGAGATTCCGATTCGAGAGGCGATTCTGGCGAGGGTTTTCCTGGGACAGTGGCAGGGGCAGGGGATATAGCTGAGGAAGGGGACTCCTCGGTTCCAATATTCGGCGATTTAACTACCCAACGCAGAGTTCCATTAATTCTCGGGCAGTTTCTGCGGATATGGTCCGAACGTGAACAAGACCAACACTGAATCCGGCCCGTACACTCTGCCGTTGCATGTTTAGCTGAGAGGCAGTTAGAGCAAGGCCAAACCTGGGCCGCCAATTTATCAATTAATTTTTCAAAGCCATCATCAACGGGCACAGAGGCCACAGCAGGGGCCACATGAATAGGATCCGTAGCAGGTTTAGCAACATGAAAACCAGGTTCAATCGATCCGAACTTAATTGCAGGCAACTCACGATCAATATCAGAACCAGTATTATTATGAATCATGGGAGGAATAGTTGGTTCAATTGCACGAGTAGCAGAAGGTTTAAGAAAAGGCTTGAATCGTTTAGATTTTACCTTATTCTTTTTTCTCGTGACAAAAGTCCACTCATTAGCCTGATCGTGATTCCACCTTTTTAATTCAGAAATCCAATTTGGACCACCGAAACTCCAAAGATGAAAATAACACTTGAAATGAAAGCAAGAGAACCATTTAATCTTCATAATATGAAAGCCAACCTCCTTAGATGAGACCTCAAAAGAGAAAACTCGATCATGGAGACAAGTAACATTTAAAGAACCACAATAACCTCCAATCGCCGCTTCAAGAGCTAAAGCAACATTATTTTCATCAATTTTGAAAGCAGCACGGCCAAAAGATACCACCAGTTTGAAAGCACCGTAATTCTTAGTAGCATGAACGTCCGATCCGAAAAGTAATCGGACTTCCTTAGCAAGAGCTAGACCTCTAGAAAAATCCAGGTCGAAACCCTTAGCTGCATGAACTAAACCCACCGAAGGATCAATAGGATTCCGATCCAATAGCGGCACTAGAGAATCCGCATCCAATATGGGAACGATGGCATTAGAATGATCCATAAGAGAGCCATTACACGGAACCAAATGATCTTGGACCCTGGCACGATGACAAGCAAATTGGATCTCAGATCCAGGATGAATGCTCTCACGTACCTTGAGGAAACGTTGATCAAGCACAAAGCCCGCTTGATCTACAAGTTGGATCTTCTTATCTTTCGGATCTAACAGAACAAAACCCACGTAAATGGGGTTGAACTTGAGATCCACCTCGGTGGAGAAAATCGCCCTCCAACGCCAACAAGAGCGATCAAAAAGAAACTTTGCCTTGGTCATGATGGAGAAAGGGGTGGACGACAAAGCCGGAGTGGCTGATGCCGTAGGGGAGGAGGACGACAGTTCCGGAGTGACAATTGTCGGAGAGGGGAGGCTAAAACCCTAGATATCTTTGGAGTCTCCATGAGCGCAGCCTAGGGAAGGAGTCGCCATCGCCGAGTTGTCTTCATGTGATTATTTCTGAGCATATATCATTCCAGGATTACTTAGAGCCTAAAACTCCCGGTTCTGACGGAACTGGGGGAATCTTGCCAATAGGTGGGCCCTACCATTTTGTTGGGTGTTCCTTGGACCTAACATAATACAACCAAGCAGTTGGTTCCACTTTGCTACCCCTTCCGCCTAACGTAGAGGGGCCAGAACGGCAGTTCCGTCTTTTTTCCCAACGGGGCTATGTATGGTTTCTCCGGAGAGGCCTCCAGATCGTCTGAATGCCACCAAATCCCATGGTATGCCATAACATGTGTGTTATAGTGTGTCATGGTTCTAGGATGCCAAAGATTCCCTCTCTCTGTGTGTTAGGCCTTCGTCGGCGTCGGATACTCTCTAGCGGGTTCCAAAACTATTTTGAGCCCGAAACCCCCGGATCTGACAGAACACGGGGAATATTTCCAAGAGGTGGGTCCTACCATTTTATTTTGTGTTACTTGGGCCTACAATAACACAACCAAGCAATTATTTTCACTTTGCTACCCCTTTCCGGCTCACGTAGGGCCAGACCGACAGTTCCTTCTTTTTCTCCAGCATACGTAGGGTTTCTCCGGGGAGGGGGCTCCGGAGCGTCTGAATTACCACCCAATACAAGGGTATGCCAAAACATGTGTGTTAGATTGTGGCATGGGTCTTAGATGCCCAAGATTCCCTCACTGTTTGTGTTATGGCTTCACTGTCGCCGCATTCTCTTTCACGGGTTCCAGGACTACTCAGAGCCGAATGGATGGATGCATATGTATCTAAGAGTTATGGATGGATGCATATGTATCTAAGAGTGATTTATATGTGTGAACTTTATAAATTACATAAACTGAATGTATTTGCACCTGTATAGTATAATACCAGAATATACAAACTGTTATACGAAAATAATAATAAAAATACAAACCTGGGAGACTTACCGCTGGCGAACCAAATATCTACCGCTGGCGAACCAAAAAGCTACCGCTGGCGAACCTAGCGCTGGCGAACAAGGCTTTGTTCGCCAGCGGTAACATATACTACCGCTGGCGAAGCGCTGTTCGCCAGCGCTAACCTGCTACCACTGGCGAGGTAGCGCTGGCGAACAGGGCTTCGCCAGCGGTAGGCCATATCTGTTCGTCACTGGTAGGGGTTTTCCTACTAGTGTAGTAACTCCAAGAGGGAGTATTTATGCTCGATAGTGGGTTCATGCCTCCTTTGCATCTGTGCTCGAGTGACAAAAACGTGACGGATGGAGGATGTGATGTTTCCCTTAGGGAGAAAATAACAATCCTTTGTCTAAGGATGATGTTATTGTTTACATTACACAAGTTGCTTACTGCAATTATCTGTTGCTTGCAACTTAATATCCAACGTTTGTTCGGATGATATACATAGGGTGGATTATTAGTCCTTGATGCAGTTGGATAACGGTCTATGTATTTTGTTGTAATGCCCACATGAATCACATAGTGATCTTTATGTATTGAATATGCACTACGGTGCAACCTTCATTTATGTCAATTGCCGAGCTGTAATTTGTTCACCACACATGTTATTTATCTTTCACAGAGAGACACCACTAGTGAACTGGGGACCCCGGTCCTTTTTACTCATATTGATCTCCTAATGTTTTCCACACCATAGGTTTAACCTCTTTGTGTTCAGCAAAACCGGTGAGATTTGATTGTGTTGTGTAGGTTCCACGTTGCTTCTGAACCGGTAGTGCGCCCTGCCATCTCAGCTGCTTGAACCTTCTGAAGTTACTCCTTCCTCCTACTGGTCAATTGAACCTTGGTTTCTTTCTCAAAGAAACTTGCCGCTGCACTCTTCATACCTTCCTCTTGGGGTCTCCCAAGGAACGTGTGATCACGCGCATCAACGTGATACCAACATAATCTTAATCATCATAGTAATGTAAAGAATGTAAACTAGGATCAAATGAATAAAGCATGTGGTTTATAGTTGATATAAATAGAATAATGTATAAACCATTAAGAATAACAAAGTAAAACTTTTCAATGAATCAATACTAAAAGAGAATCAACCGTGCAATGGTTTATTAAAGATGATTTAAGCTTCAAGAACGGCAATATAATCATCCAAGGCATGAAACTCTCACAATTACTCCTGTTAGGATAAAGTCAAGCGATAACAATATGCACGTAGGAAAACCATTAAGATATTTGTGCACTCAAAACAAGCAAGCGTTCTGTATTGGTTCCCGGCACCAGGATGTTATGGCTAAAAGAACATTATGGGAGGGTTGGAACTCAATGGAAGAAAGTCTCACACAACTGAAAGTGATCATTACACAATAGAAAGTCTTATAATAGAAGTTATGCAAGGAGTAGTGATTGCCACACAACGGATGCACATAGAACTATAAGAGTATCAAAGCTCTCCAATGGAACTAGTGGGGATGCATCCAACTTTCTTGCTCATGAAGACCAAGAGCACTTTTGAGGAGGCTCATGATTGAAATATACAAGCCAAGTTCTATAACGTTAAGTTCCCCACATAGTTATGCAAGTCATAATATGAAAACTCTCTCCAAACTGAAATATTGTTTCTAAATAAAGCACAAGTGTGGAATAATTGATAGTATTGCTGTCCCCTCTCTCTTTATTATCTCTCTTTTGGGCTTTTTTTGTTTGGGATTTTTATCCTTTTTTATTTATTTATAACCTCACTAGTAGGGAAACATTCTATTTTACAATGAATTATCACACTTTTAGTACGCATAACTCAAATTAAAATATCTCTAATGTATATAAAACTAAATGCTCCTGCCAGTGTAGCAGTATGCAAAATAACAATGAAGCATGACATCAAGTAACATAATGAGGATGGATGTTGTATGGCAATATATCTCGGAATGGCTATGGAAATGCCATGGTAGGTAAGTATGGTGGCTGTTTTGAGGAAGATAATTTTTGGCTTATGTGTAGAAGAAAAAAGTTCTCCCACAGGGTTTGGATGCACCGGCGAAGTTTGCACCAACTCTCAATGTGAGAATGAGCAATGCACAGTACCGAAGAGCCTAGCAAATATGGATGGTGGAAGTGCCAAAAAACCGTAACATAGAACTCACAAGTTAAAGATTACAATAAAAATCATGATCTTACAAGGCATAATGAAAATCACTCCAAAAGGTCTGTGGCAGTGACAAGTCACTGTTAGCTACCCCGACCGTAGCGCGTAACAAAAAGTCATCACTATTGCTATCATCAAAGGAAGTCATATACCATTATCCCATCAATTGGTTATTTCAGTGTGGGACAATTTCAAGATTTTAGACCAACCATTAATTGTTTTTACTATACTAAACCAGCAAGTTTATCATTAAGCATATTTATATCTCAAAACAACAAAAAATACTCAAGTGAAATAGTTTAGTGATCTACAAGAATATGAAAGTTCTTTTTTCCTTTATACCGTCTACCACACACATCATTTTCTATTTCTATCAAGCACCATTAAATATATATTTTTAACACAAACTCTCCAAATGATATATAAATGAAACAATATAGTACTAATACTACTCTAATACAACGAGCATATCTGAATAAGAGATGCATGGAAAACAAGAACTAAAAGGATTGCAGCATCTAGAAGAAGAACTAGAAAACGGGCATAACGAGTATTCAAATGAAAAAAGCGAAGCGTGTCTCTCTCCCAAACAAGAATGCTAGGTTCCAATGATATATATTGCAGGAAGGAAAACAAAATAAAACAAACACACTCTCCAGGTAAATTTCACATGATGTGATCGAATAAAAATATAGTTTCAGTAGAAGTGACCTGATAAATTGTTTATGAAGAAGAAGCATCCCTAATCTTAAATGCTTTAGTCTTCTTAGATTTTTCTTGGATGAACCACGGGGGCATCCCCAAGCTTTGGCTTTACACTCTTCTTGATCACATTATATCACCCTCTTCTCTTGACCCTTGAAAACTTCCTTCACATCACACTCAAAGTAATTCGCATTAGAGGGTTAGTGGACAATAAAAAATTCATGTGTCCTGCATGGGCACAAGTTCTATTGATATGTTTAAACATTATCTTCAGCTACTAATGTTTCGTTAAGCAAAGAAATCCACTCAACATAGTAAAAGGGCGAATGCAAGAAAAATGGCAGAATCTGCCAAAACGAGAATAGTCTGTAATGACGATTTTTTTTGGGGAACTTAGATTTATCAAATAGAAAAACGATAAGAATAAAAAAGCTTCATAATTAGCTGAGAAATAAGCACAAAAAGTTTCAGGTCATTATGATCTTTCCATGAATTATACGATTTTTGATGGTGGACAGCAGAAATCTATTTTCCGCGCAGAAATCCAAAACTAACACCGCTTTTAGATAGAAATTTTACTTGGCACAATCAATACATGAAAATAGGGATACAAAGTATACAACACCTTGACTCAAAGAAAACAGAGAAAAAAAAGTCAAAAATAAAACATGGGTAATCTCCCAAGAAGTGTTTTTTTTAACGCTTTTTAGCCAGGCATGATAATATGAGAAGATGCCCACATGAGAAATATTAATTGAAGCAAAAGAGAGCTTCAAGAATCAAATATAAAAAACATTTAAGTCTAACCCACTTCCTATGAAAAATAATCTTATAGAAGAACAAGTCAATAAAGCACAAATTGGCTAGCATAGGAAGGCAAAACTAGTGCAACTTCAAAAATTTCAACATAAAGAGAGGAAACTTGATATTGTTGAGATGCATAAAACTATGTTTCCCTCTCTCATAATAACTTTCAGTAGAATCATGAATAAAATTAACCATATAACTATCACATAAAACATTCTTATCATGAGCCACATGCATAAAAGAATTATTACTACTCTCCACATAAGTAAAAACCTTGTCATTAATAGTAGTGGGAGAAAATTCAACAAAATAGCTATCATTATTATTCTCATCAACATAATCATCAAATACAGTAGGCATATTTTAGTCATAAATAATTTTCTCCTCAATATTAGGTGGAACTAGAATACCAAAATCATTATAATCATCATATATAGGAGGCAAAGTATCATGAAAGAAAATTTCCTCCTCAAAACTCGGGGGACTAAAAATATCATATTCATCAAAACCAGCTTCCCCAAGCTTAGACTATTCCATAGCATTAGCAATAATGGTTTTCAAATTATTCATAGTAATACCATTTCTACTAGCATGTAAATAAAGTTCCA
This sequence comes from Alopecurus myosuroides, assembly GCA_028641055.1. Lineage (NCBI taxonomy): Eukaryota > Viridiplantae > Streptophyta > Magnoliopsida > Poales > Poaceae > Alopecurus > Alopecurus myosuroides. The sequence continues at coordinate 41,856,223 of CM054058.1, read as the reverse complement.
TAGGTTTTTTTAATTTTCTGTTTAAAAGCATCATGTCCTAATGAATATAAAGATTATATAGTTCTCTCAATTTTTTCTATTAAGCCTAACTAATGCAAATAAAAACAGGAACAAGTAAAAAATAAGCCGAATTAGTGAAAAAAGAAACAAAAATATATAATTGCAGAATCTAAAGGAAATAACTTTGAGAACTCACACCCGAGGATGTGAGTACCTTTTATCTTAGCTCCCCGGCAACAGCGCTAGAAAAGAGCTTGATGTCTATGCACGCTTCCATTCTTGTAAACAGTGTTGGGCCTCCAAGTGCAGAGGTTTCCCTGAAGTAGATTACCCAAGGTTTATCGAACTCAGGGAGGAAGAGGTCAAATATAACCCTCTCAAGCAACCCTCAATTACGATACAAGAAGTTTCTTTTGTCCCCAACACACCTAATACAATTGTCAGTTGTATAGGTGCACTAGTTTGGCGAAGAGATAGTGAAATACAAGTAATATGGATGATTATATATAGTAATTGAAATCTGAAATAAAAATGGAAGTAAGCAAACATGTAGCAGAACATGTTGTAAACGGTGTTTCAATGTTTAGAAACAAGGCCTAGGGATCATAATTTCACTAGTGAACAACTCTCAATAATAATAACATATTGAATGCATAAATATCTCTCTAAAATACGCTACCCGAACCAATCTGCGGTCAAATAACAAACACCAATCCATGCCTAGGGCTGTAACAACACTCCTCAAGTCTGTATTCCCTCTCTAGGTCACCCCACGCTGTCACTATGAGCGCCCCAAATTAGTACTAAACAAATAACACAATTACATTGGGTCATCCAACACAAGATACAAATATCACGCTAAACCACACGGTGCACACACTGTCACCTTTACAGGTGTTTACGGAGATCTCATAACAAAACCACTTGAGTAGCATAACAGATAAAGAGTAACATATACTTATTCAACTAGATTACAAAGCTCATGATCACACCATGGGAGATAGACATGAAACACATAGCTACCGGTAGAGCCCTTATACCCGGGGGAGAACTACTCCCTCCTCATCATGGGAGACAACAAAGGCAATGATTATGGCGGCAGACTCGATGGAGAAGGCTCCGGGGGCACTTCCCCGTCCTGGTAGGGTGCCGGAACAGAAATTTCTTTCCTCCGAAACTTGTCAGCGACGGTGGAGGAGCTACGGAAATTGTCGTGGAAGGGGCCCGATATTTTTAGGGTTTATGCATCGGGGGGAATATATAGGCGAAACAACGATGTCGTTGGGTGGACCGGGGGCCCACACCACCTGGTTGTGCAGCCAGGGGGACCCGTGCTACCCTATGGTATGGCCACCCTGTGGCCCCCCTCCAGGTCTTCTTTGGTCTTCGTTGACGTGTTAAGAATTCTAAGACTTTTGGCTATTGTTTCGTCTAATTCCGAGAATATTTCCAGATATTTTTTTCTAAAACCAAAAACATCAGAAACATGAACTGGCTCTGTGGCATCTTGTCAATAGGTTAGTCCATGAAAACGTCCGGAAATCGAAGGAAAACATGTCAAAACATAAAGGCATTGGATAGAAAACAAGCATGGAGCATCAAAAATTACAGATACGTGTGAGACATATCACGTACTAGCTAAGACAGCAGACCCAAAACGTTGTGGCACTATATCAGCAGGGCTCTGTGCATGTGCAATCTCTGTCGCTATACTGATAAAGCACACACTAATAGCGTCTACATGAGTCTCAGTGAACATCACCTTGCCGAACAACCACATCAGATATGCCTCCAGAGATCTAGTAATCTGTGGTTCACTCCAAGTGGCACGAGGGTATCCTAAAACACTAATCTACATTGCACATACAAAACAAACTCAGTATGTACAAGTCTAAGTGCATTGAACATGTATTCAGAATGTAATATCTTTCCAGCGGGTTATCCTTGTTGAAGTTACCAACAACTCTACATCCTGTCATCTCCCTGGTTCATGTTTCAACCACTCTTTCCTTCATGTAATATGAAGAATTGAAACTGATTGGATTCAGCCCCTTTGGGAACAGACAACTAGCAAACGAGAATATGGGAGGTGACGCAACATTGTTTTGTTGCACGTGCATTCACACGTTTGCGGTGCATCCCTACCAATTACCACCTCTTGGGTTTTTCATCTCATTACCAGCACCAAATCTTCCAGTCGGTAAGCGCACCTCATACCTCGCTTCTTAATAACCAATTCGAATGACCGTGTGCAATCGTTCCTTCTTTATCTTCTTTTTCGTGTAAACTCTTATGTTCCTGCAGTAAAGTGTGTTTGGGTAATACTGAATAGGCTTTATGGCTTCACGACGTCTATCTTTGAAATATGTCAAAGTTCCATGCAGAATCCCCTCAACAAGTGATGTTAGTGGCAAACTCCTGTTTCCTCTAAGTACAAAGTTATATACCTCAGCAAGGTTGGTTCTCATGATGCCATACCTGGCTCCATGTTAGTCATGCAATAGAGACCATTTCACGGGAGGATCTTTCTCTATCCACTGTTCAAAATTATTTATCCATGGTCCCTTCTTTCTCTTTGTTCCTGGTGGGTCAATTCCAGGCAAATGACACAGCACAACAAGCTCCGAATCTTGCGTCTGTGTTGCAGCAACTTGTGCCATAGCCACCTGCGTAGCTACGGTTTGAGCCTTTTTCCTCTCGTCCACTTGCTTGCTTGTGAATTCAGTTAGCCTATCCCACAAAAAATAATACTTCTTCTCCTGATTCTGGTTGCATAGTCTTTTAAACAGATTCATCACACGCTTACTCTTAAAGCATGCGTAAAAGTTAGTGCCGAAAGACGCATACACCATCTGCTATGCATGCTGGGCCATGGCACTGGTTCGTCGGCAGAAGGTTGCTGTAATTCTTTGATAGCCTTCAACATACCAGGATGTCTGTCATGAAGAATTGATACGTTTGGCCTATATAGCACAACTGACAATTGGAAATGCCTGAAAAACCATAACCAACTGTCATAATTCTCACCCTCAACAAAGGCAAAGGCATTTGGCACGATCTGTTGGTTCCCATCCACATCTATTGCGGTCAGAATCTTCCCCTTATACTTCCCTGTGAGGAACATGCCATCCACGCACAACACCGGACGACATGGTTAAAAGCTTCAATGCATATAGCGAATGAGAAGAACCATCGACGAAATATAGCAAACTCAGGCACTGTATTAGCTTCCGTAACAAGACATTGGCGTATGTGCCAAGATTCCTCTCCTTCAGTGTGCTAACAAGACAGACAACATTATCATAAGAGTCATAAAAAGTCCCAAATCTCTCCTCTAGAGCACTCTGCTTAGCTCTCCAGGCTTTACCACACTTAATGTTAATACCCCATCTAGCCCTCACTGTTCCCTGGGTGCGTCTCCACCATGTTTTTTCCTCAACTATCTCACTAAACAAGAGACACGCAAGGAGAGTGGAAGTTAGATTTGGATGATCATTCACCATACTTGACATTTCACATGTGTGAGGCACAACATTCGACATCTGCCACACCACGCCATACTTCGGTACGTAAGTGTGCACCCTAGCCGGACAATTAATGTCAACACAGCTCATAGTCAATTTTTTTTTGTTTGACACATCCGTATGGAAAACCCTCTGTGTCGACAATGCCCACCGAATCACGGCTTGCCTTACCTGCTGCTTCGTGTTGTACTGAGCCCCTATTTCAATATTATTCATGTGGTACTCACCGAATGATTTATGGTTATCGTGCACGGTCGTGACGTTAGACTTGTCCTGACTCCAATATTGAGGAATAGCCACATCTTCCTCATTCTTTTCATGAGAACCATCTTTCTCAGAATCAAGATTATCTTCAAGTCCATCCTCATCTTCCACTAACATCACTCCCTGCATTATTCCATCGTACTAATCTCCCTCGACGCTTGCATGATGCTAGCCAAGACTGCCACCGGTTTGTTCGATCCAGCGGCAACAACTCCCGGAAAATATTTGAACGTGATTTGGTGCACAATGAGTGAATAATACAGTCCAAATAATTGGATCAAACCCAAAATACACCGTAAAAAACACTACACATCATTTATTTTCACATTATCGGGCTCAGTCAGCGGAACCTCCACATTTTGAAATTCACCCAGATCAACCCCTGAATCAGTTACACTAACAGAATCAGCTCCATTGTACACAACAACTCTGACCACTCCCATTTCCTAAATAATTTTTTTATATCATCAAACACTATATACGAGATATATCTTATTACAACTAAGTATAATGAACACCTAAAATATAACGACGAACTAAAATATATCAACCACCTAAAATACAACACCGACGGCCTAATATAACGAAAAAAAATATATCTACGCTAATATACAAAATATCCGCCTGCTACGCTAGTAACGAAACAATATTAACATTTAGCCCACCAAAATCTCGTGATTAGAGTTTACCTTGACGTGTGCGATGCCCTTTGCTCCGTCTGTCTTCAATCTTCCAACACCAACACCACTGCTGCAACACCACACCACCGCACACCACCAATATCCACCATTGCTCCACCTCCACCCCCCCCCCCCCAAACATCTCCACAACAAACTATCCCATCATCATATCGGGGATACCCTCACTCCCTCTCTTCTTTTCTTATTTTCTAGTAATTTCTAGCTATTTTTTGGGGCAAGATTGAAGCTTTTTGTGAAGAAGAAGGAAGAACAAGTGAAGAACAGCCACAACAGCCGGTGCGAGAGGAAGAGAAGAAAGAAAGGCAAGGGGAGAGCCGCTGCCGAAAGGTTTTTTTGGTGTGGGCCAGGCCGAAACATGTGGGCCCGCGCGCTGCCGAAAGCTGCAGGCGTCTTTCCGTCGGCGGAGTACCTGACGAGAGACATTCCGGCAGAGCTGGGGCCGAAAGCTGGCTGTTTCGGCAAGGCCGGCACGGACGGTATGCTGTTTCCCAAAAATCGTACCGATGCGTGCGATAACTGAAATACATTTAAAAAATATTGTTTAAAAGAAAATCTAGGGAGAAACATATTCTCGGTGCAAATCGTACCCACCCACTGTGTGGCAATTACAGCTCACCCATATTCTCGGTCTCCGAAGTAGCAGCCGCGTTGTCATTTCCCAAGATCTCGCAGTAATGGCAGCATATCGCCTGTTGAACTGCCAAGGCCCTTCGATTCTCGCCCTCTGTACCTACTTAACCTCTTCATCTACCCGTGTTCTTTCAGCAACTACAAGAAGTATAGATTCAGCTTTCTCACCTCGCCTCTCCACTCTAAACCCTCCTCTCCATATGGCCATGGGTTCAGACTGGTCGTCCCTGCCGTCCGACCTCCTCGGCCACATAGCCGACTGTCTCCTCGCCACCAACGACGTGGATTGCTACATGGACTTCCGCGCCGTCTGCACCAGCTGGCGCTCTGCCGCCGAGGACCCCAACAGCAATCCCTCCAACCCCCGGTTCCTCCCTCGCCGCTGGATCCTGGTCGACGAGGTCTTCCTGCAGAGCGACGCCCGCCTCATGGTAAACACCGTCACCGGACGCGTGGTACGCAAGGAGCTTCCTCTTCTCCGCAAGTATGAAGTCACCGCCACCACTCCCTGTGGCTTATTCGTGCTCGCCGACTTGGAGCCCCCTCATCTAGCGTGCGTCCTCAACCCTCTGACTGGCCACATGATCCGCTTCATGGCGCCTTTGCCCGTCGAGCTGGGTATTTCTGCCGCCGCATTCTCCTGGGAGTATGCGCCTCAACTTGTCCTGTTAACCGACAGCAGCTACGAGCAGTACACGGCGGGGCCAGACAGTAAGGATTTCGGGATGCCATATTTCACAGAAGGCGTGTTCCCTTTCCTTTATACGAGGCTAGCTGTTGGCGGCGGCTTCCGCACCAACGGGGTCAGGGGATGGGTGACACCGTATGGGTTAACTTTAAATGCCAAGGTCTCTCATGTGCTGCAACAGTTTGCCATTGATGGTTCTAAGTTGTTTTCTTATGACAACATCACTGGGTTTGCCGATCTTCCCGGGACGGGGCATTCCAACCACTTCTTCTTGGTGGACTGCGCTGGACAGCCGTTGTTTGTCATTATGCAACCATGTCGCTTCCAGGTTTTCAGTGTCAACAATACCGCTGGTGATAAGGATCTCAAGCCTGTGAAGAACATCGGCGACCATGCCATCTTTGTCGGTTACCGCAGGAGCATATCTGTCAGTGCCCAGAAGTTCCCATCCATCGGTGCCAACTGCATCTACTATGTGAAGTCCACAGATTCATCACTGGACATCTACAAGTATAACCTCCAGACTGACAAGGAAGAGAGGGTATGTGAAGCCATAGATTCCTTGAACCCCAACACACTATCTTTCGCCAGCCCTCCGTTCACCATCATACAGCTTCTATCCAGCTATACCATCAACGTCCAGGAATCTCAGCTTGCGGTTGAATTGCATATGGAATGGAAGAACCGATGGAAGAGCCTTGAAGGCAGTTCGTCCACTCAGTATGAGGCGTTCTTAGCTGCTTATTCAGACAGCGACATTGATTTTAATGAGTAGCAGCCTAGCAGGAACGAAGTATTGAGACGGTTGTCGTTCTATATGTGCTTTTGTTCACTGATGATCTCACTGGTGAGCGATTTACTTGTCAGCAAGATATTATATATATGTTTTATTTTAATTACTTTGGCTGGCTGGAGGGAGCTGGCTTGAAGTGTTATTTTGTAACTCTTCGAGCTGTGCCGTTGTGTACCGACCAATAATGCGAACATGGTGCGTTTTGGTGCTCAAAAGTGTACTTTCCTTGCATATATTGTATGTTGTTTCACTTCTACTTTGCTACCAAGACCAACCACACTGCTGAGTCGATTCAATGTAAAAAGAGTCAGAATATGGAACCGTTGTGTTTGTCACAATGTGGCTGGTCTAAGTGGTCTGTTCGAAAAAAAAAATCTTTTTCCGGTTTAAGGAGAACTAAACCTTCACCATATTGATATTTCCAGGCATTGTGAAATTTTACTCATGGGGAGTAGAATTCCTGGTAACCGCGTTTGCTGAGAAATAATGGACAATTACCAACCAAATATTTATACAAAATTCAAATACAAAATTCCATATAAACAGTTAATTAGTTTTAGAACTCTAGTATATAGAACATCTTTGGATTATTATATTTATTTGTCGTCTCCAAATAATTCAATTCTAAAAATGAAAAAAAGAACAAAGTAAGAGACTCAACTAGCGACTACCAACAATGAATACACGCGCACGGCAACTGTGACACTATTTCTCTTGAAATCAAACATTATAAACGTTCTACTTATCTTGTTTTCACGTTTCCATTAAAAAAAATGATGGATCAAGCCTGCACGTAATTTCATCAATATTTGGATGTTAACCTGGATGAAACTTAAAAAGTATAGGTGTGAGACATGCATTAGTGGAAACAACACCTTTCGTCCAGGGCTAGAAAAGGCATATGCCCCGGTTGCATCAAAATTCGGGACAAATGATATGCATTGGTCCCGGTTTGTGCGCCCGAGGCAGCAGAAATCGTCTGAAGGTATTGGTCCCAGTTCGTTAGCAGGCATTTGTCCCGGTTTGTGGCATGAACCGAGACCAATGCATCGCCTCAGGGCACGTTTAACCCGCAAGGGCATTGGTCCTGGTTCATGCCACAAACCGGGACCAATGCCCCCTTCCCCTACATATACTGCCTCCCAGCTGCCCCCTTCCCTCTGTGTTTTTTGCTTGGAGGAGTCAGAGAGGTGGGTGCTAGTGTGTGTTATTTTATTATGCACACGAGGTGTTCGACGAAATACCCGACCCACACATTAGCTCACAGAAAATGGTATCTTCGACCAAGGTTAGCAAACTTATCTTTTTCATCTGTAATTGATACATAAAAAAGTTATATTTGTCGATGTACTATGGTCATTTCTCTATTGAAGATGTGTTATTGTAATGTTTTTTATAAACTTAATTATACGATGCAGATGGATGCACGGCATCGATGGATGTACGGTGACCGACGCACTTCCGAGTATATGGCAGGCCTGAATGCATTTCTCGCTGTAGCTCAGGCGAACAAAGATAATTGTTTTATGTGTTGCACATGTGTTGATTGTCGGAACGTCAGGGATCACTCTTCCTCGAGAGTCCTTCACGGCCATCTACGTCGGAGAGGTTTAATGCCCAGCTATAATTGCTGGACCAAGCATGGAGAAAGAGGTGTTGTGATGGAAGAAAATAAAGAAGAAGAAGAAGATGGTCCTTTGTTCCCTGAATACGGTGATACTGCAATGGAAGACAATGCGGAAGAAGGAGATGATCAAGAACGGGCATCAGAAGAGCCCGATGATGATCTTGGACGAGTTATTGTTGATGGAAGGGAAGACTGTGAAAGTGAATTGGACAGGTTGAAGCTGGACAACATGTTACATAATCAAAAAAAGTTGTTGTACCCAAATTGCGAAGATGGCAGCACAAACCTCGGTACCACACTGACGTTGCTGAAATGGAAGGCACAGAACGGTGTGACTGACAAGGCATTATAACGAATTGCCTGAGAGTACGTACGAAGCACAGAAAACTCTCTGCCCTCTAGGATTAGATATGCAGAAGATACATGCATGTATTAATGACTGCATCCTCTACCGTGGTGAGAAGTATGAAAATTTGGATGAATGTCCGGTATGCACTGCATTGCGGTATAAGACCATAGGAGATGACCCTGGTGATGTTGACGGCGATCCCCCCCGTAAGAGGGTTCCCGCAAAGGTGATGTGGTATGCTCCTATAATACCATGGTTGAAACGTCTATTTAGAAACAAAGAGCATGCTAGGTTGTTGCGATGGCACAAAGAAGACCGTAAGAAAGACGGAAAGTTGAGACACTCCGCCGATGTATCGAAGTGGAGAAAGATTCGAGAGAGACTTCCCGGACTTTACAGGAGAGGCGAGAAACTTATGGTTTGGTCTCAGCACAGATGGCTTTAATACTTTTGGGGAGCAGAGCTCCAGTCATAGCACCTGGCCCGTGACTCTATGTATGTACAACCTTCCTGCTTGGTCGTGCATGAAGCGCAAGTTCATTATGATGCCAGTTCTCATCCAAGGCCCAAGGCAACCTAGCAACGACATTAATATTTATCTAATGCGATTAGTGGAAGAATTCGTACAATTGTGGGGCAAACCAGGTGTACGTGTGTGGGATGAGAACGAACAAAAGCCATATGACCTACGGGCGTTGCTTTTCGTAACCATCACTGATTGGCCTGCTCATAGTAACATTTCCGGACATACAAAAAACGGATACAATGCATGCACACACTATTTTTGGGAAGGGTGATGGCAGCCAACCTGTTCCAAACGGACCTGATAAGCACGCACCCATGTGGAAGAAGAAATATATATTTTGGGAGCTACCCTATTGGAAAGTTCTAGAGGTTCGCTCTTCAATCGACGTGATGCACGTGATAAAGAAACTCTGCGTCAACCTGCTATGCTTCCTGGGCGTGTATGGGAAGTCAAAAGATACGCCAGAAGCACGAGAGGACCAGCAACGTATGAAAGTCCCAAGCAACAAGCACAAGGATACATGGCGCCATTACTTAAGCAGCTACACTCTTACTAAAGCAGAGAAGGAAATATTTTTTGAAATCCTTTACAGTATCAAGGTTCCGTCGGGCTTCTCGTCGAATATAAAGGGGATAATAAACCTGGCAGAGAATTTTTTCCAAAACCTGAAGTCTCATGACTGCCACGTGATTATGACGCGGTTGCTTCCGATTGCATTGAGGGGGCTTCTACCGGAAAATGTTTGAGTACCCATTATGAAGCTATGTGCATTCATCAATGCAATATCTCAGAAGGTAATCGATCAATAAATTCTGGCAAGATTATAGAGGGATGTGGTCCAGTGTCTTGTTAGTTTTGAGTTGGTGTTCCCACCATCCTTATTCAACATTATGACTCATCTCCTGGTTCACCTATGTGAAGAGATTCACATTCTCGGTCCGGTATTTCTACACAATATGTTCCCCTTTTGAGAAGTTCAAGGGAGTCTTGAGGAAATATGTTCATAACCGTGCTAGGACAGAAGGAATCATCTCGAAGGGCTATGAAACAGAGGAGGTCATTGGGTTCTGCGTTGACTTTATTCCTGACCTTAAGACGATTGGTGTTCCTGAATCGCTGCATTAGGGGAGACTGAGGGGAAAAGGATCACTGGGAAAGAAAACAATGATACCCAGGGACGGGCATTCTTTCACTAAAGCACACTACACAGTTCTACAAAATTCCATCTTCGTGGCTCCGTATCTATAGGAACACGAGAATATCGTACGCTCCACAAACCCGGGGAAGGATGACTCATGGATTAAATGCAAACACATGGAGACTTTCGGAAGTTGGTTGCAAACACATCTTATAAATGACACAACTGTTGAAGATCAGTTGTACATGTTATCTGGGTCACCATCTTTGACTATTGGGAGTTTTCAAGGGTACGAAATAAATGAGAATACATTTTACACGATCGCCCAAGATAAGAAGAGCACCAACCAAAACAGTGGTGTCCGCTTTGATACAACAAACGAGAATGGAAAAAATCACACATACTATGGTTACATAGAAGAGATATGGGAACTTGACTATGGACCTTCTTTTAAGGTCCCTTTGTTCAAGTGCAAATGGGTCAACCAGAATGGAGAAGGGGTAAAGGTAGACCCGCTTTATGGAATGACAACAGCGGATCTCAACAATATTGGTTGCAATGACGAACCATTCGTCCTAGCCAATGATGTGGCTCAGGTCTTCTATGTGAAGGACAATATCCTCTAGACCGAAAAAAAGAAAAAAATAAGCAAACAAAGACATCATACGATGAGCCGAAGAGTCACATGCATAGTTCTTTCAGGGAAAAGGAACATCGTGGGAATCGAGGACACGACAGACATGTCAGAAGATTATAATAAGTTTGTTGAAATTTCACCCTTCACAATGAAAGCTGACCCAACCACCCCGTTAAATAATGAAGATGCTCCATGGTTATGGCCGAATAGATCATAAGCGAGGGACAAGGGTTCATGGACCATCTCTACACAAAGAAACTTCAGAAGACTAGATAGGGATATTGTTGGTGATGTGTAATAATAAACGTGGAATACATCATCATAGTTCTATTGATAAAGTGTTCACAAAAACTTTCTATCTCCTTCTAACATTCTAGGGTTTCAGTTTAAAACGACGGTGCACACAAACATGCATCTTGGAAGCACACACAGTGTTCGTCTGTTTTCTGCTTTTAATAAAATAATTTGTATTCCGGCGAACTGCGGCGTGCTAGCGCGTCTGTTTTCTGTTTTTAATAAAAGAATTTGTCGCAACAGCGCTCTCTCCCATATTGCATAAAAACATGCATCTTGGATAGATAAAAAAGGCAGTACATAATGGCAAGAGTGGATCTAAACCTAAACGGAGAGCATAGATCTACATAATGGCAAGACTGAATCTGATCTGCTAGTCATACTCCTACTTAGGCCTATAGTACTCCGACTCGTAGTCGTCGTAGTCGCCGCCGTCGTCATCACTATCGTCGGACGGTGCTCTGGACTCCCTCGGAGAATCACGACGCCAGGACTGGGCGTGATGGTAGAGCAGGCGGGAGTTATCGCCGGCCCTGATGTAGTTCATGATGCTCGGAAGAGTCCGTCCACGACCCCACCACAGCTGACAACCGGCCTCGTTGAAGTTTGAAGGAGGCGGGCCGTTCTCCTCGTACCTGGCGAGCGCACTCTCACGCCGATTAATGAAGAAGGCTTCCGATGTAGGGCGGTAGTCAGGATTACAACTGGGATTCCTCCGCTACTCCGGCGTGAGCTCGTGGTTGTAGTGGTTCGTGATGGCCGCCCGATGCGCCCCACCTTGAGGAAGAGGAGGGACCGGCACTCCTCCGGCGCTCAGCATCCAACCGGCGGGAATCAGATCCACTATTTCCTAATAAACTCGGGAATCGAACGGGGCATACCATCATTCCAGATTATCCAGTCATGCGTGAAAATGTTGCAGATCACTTCCTCTTTTTCTTCAAGGAGAAGAGGAAGTGATCTGCAATGTTTTCACACATGATATGGATAATATGGGATGCTACATCTGTCATGTCCCGTTCAAGTCGCAACTTTATTCGGCAAGACTCAATCTTATCTGCTAGTCATACTCCTTACTAAAGTTCAGAAACCCTTGTTCCTGTTAAGAGGTACTATAGGCGGTGGTGATCAGGGGAAAGGATGAAGATGAGTGTTTCGGTTGGAACTAAGGAACGTCGCATTTGTAATATTAGTGTTAGTGAGATCAGAAGAACTGGGTTGCACAGTTTGGTGCATATACGTAATGGTGATATTTTTCATAGCCCCAGACGGGGCTATGAAGAATATCACCGCTATGTATGTGCACGAAATGGTCAAACTTTGTTCGGATCTCAGAAACACTTACGTATGTGATTTTTTTTTAGTTTCAACGAAGTTCAGAAACCCTTGTCTTCATGCTTCTCTGGATCACCATCACGTATACTACATCGTAACAAGCTCAAGATATGAGAAGGGACAATTTGATCCTTCGTGTTTAACTTACATCTTATTTATGTCATATTTCTCCATTTACTATTTTGTACTAAGTTACAAACACTAAAGTATATTACACAATTACGGAATATTTACTTAGTCCGGGCCTGTTTTTAGTTCATGTCTCTATTGGACCTGCCGGTCGATGTCTGGGACTGGGCCCAGCCGTGCTGGCACTCGGAGGTCCTTAGTACCGGGACACGCAGCTTGGTGAGAAATCCGGGTGACGTGGCCGACCCAGATATTCTTTGGTGGCCATCGCGCGGGCCACGGTCGGTGCGGAGAGAGCCGGCCCCTGAGGAGGTGGTACAATAGCGTATCAGAGAGGGGGACGAGCACGTCCGTCGCTACATGTACTTGCTCGATAGGGAGTATAGCGGCGGTTGGTCGATTATCGGAGGGTTCCTTACCACGTGAGCTATGACCCTGTGAGGGTTCCTTACCTATGGATGCGTAGCACCCGTGACTCAGCACCCCGCGGCTTAGGACCCGGTCGGAGTTAATTAGTTTGAGAGATGTCATGAATATGTATAACTAATATTATTCGATCGTGATGTATTAGGGTTAAATAAAATGAACCCGAGCTATGCGACTCTTGGTGTGTATTAATACGTTTAAATATTTCAAGAATATATTGCTTTTATAATTGAAATGAGGATCTGGAACACATAGTTACTCTTTTTTCTAACTTATTTAGCTATAAGTACCATTAGCTATTATCTATAAGTAATTGTGATGAAATGGATCTGGAACATATAGTTACTCTTTTTTCTAACTTAGGGAATTATACTTAGTATAGCATCAACTATTGACTTAGGGAATTTTGTGTATTTTCAGAATAGTATGGAGCCAAGAGACGAAGATGCGGAAAACTTGCTCGAGGGTTTAATCCGCGGGGCCAAGAGAGAGACCGATGTTTGCCAGTAGATGAACAACTCCGGTGAGGGAGATCCGGAGCTCACCCGGGGAGACGTCTCTACTGAGGGAGAAGCCTACGTCTCCGGTGGAGCCGTACAAATTAAAAACACCGGCTCCGAGGTGCATATATATAGATATGTTAATTAATGAAGCATTAGTTGTCTATTTACATGTATTAACAGTCTTTATATTTTTAGCCATCCGGTTCAAGCATATCAACCGGAAAAAAACTAAACGAGGCGCAACAAAGAAGTTGAAAGATACAGAAAGATATAGGATCGAAACGATCGCATCAGACGGCGCACCCTGAGCTTCCCGCTGATGTTGCCCAAAAATTTGTGAAGCAATGCGGAGTGCTAGTTAGGGATCACATCCCGATCACTAATCAAGAGTGGAATGAGCCATAAGATCCGCGGAGACAAGGAATTTCATTTGTCAGCAAAAAAGCCAAAGATCCTCTTTTCAAAAAGATCATGTGTAATTTCACCTTACCCTTGCCGGAGGTGGACGAGAATGAGGCGGATGAGGATGAGGAGGTAGAATATGAAGCCGATGTTACTAAAAATAAACTTGAGTTACTGGAAAAGGTCAAGGCGTAGAATCTGAAAAAGATGGCCGAGCAATTAAAAAACTGGAAGAAAAGATTGAACCTTGACTTTGTTAAGAAGGGAAAAACTCTTATGGGCAAAGTTTGTGAAGTACAAGCTGTCAGAGAATGAAACGGAAAGGTCAAAAACAAATAAGGAAAACGCCTCCAAAAAAGGTAGATCACCATATTATGGGGCAAGCTGGCTACAAGGGTTCCATGCCCAAGTGGGAGAAATGGGAGAACGGCCTGCCTGAGAAGGGGATCACTCCCGAGCCATTCTTCTGGGTCGAGCGGACAAGGTCATGGTTCTACGGGCATGGGGGCAAGTTGGACGCCGAAGGAAAAGTAATCTATAACCTAAGGCATGAAGAGAATCTTGTACCCATAGAAGATCTGAGAAGGGCAATAAATGATGATAAAGAGGGGAGGTTCGTGCCAGATAGAGAGAACGACGAGCTCACATCACAAAAGGAAATCCTCCGTGGAGTATTTGGTTTGACGACAGCAAAAAGAAATATCTTGATAGAAGCCGCCAACGGAAAAAGGCCGCAAAGGCAGCTGAAGCAAAGAGTCAGGAAAACTGGAGGCGTCAGCTTGAAGAACAGATGAAGTGGCAGCAGAAGGTATCAATGAAGCAGCAGGAGAAAATTAACAAACTTAGCCAACAACTAGTGTCTACCTGCGTACCACACCTGGTAGAAGGTGAAGTCTATGCTACCGACGCCGCACATTCCCATCATCGGAAAAGCAGCGTTGCGTCCACGCAGCTCGAGGGTGATGATGCACCGCCGATGATGCACCCGGTGGATGATATCACGGAGATGACAACTTGTCAGCTCCACGTGAAGGTCGTCAATATAACCATCAAGGCGGCGGTCGGCTATGTCTTACCAATTGGCAGCGAACTAACTCAACATAGTCTTCCGGTTCCACGGGGCTACGCTGTTGTTGGGGTTGATGAAGTTGTCAACGGATTCGATCGGGTGAAGTTTGAATTCCTTGAAGGTGAAGACGGAGAGGTGACTAAACTCGGAAAAGCCAAGAATTTGACCGTTCTATGGCTAAAGGAATGCATTGTGCTTCCAAATCAGACGGCAAGGCCATCGACTCCTCACCATTCTCCATCGCAACAGTCTCCAGCGCGGTCGCCTACGCTGCCGCGACAGCCTTCTCCGCCCACTAAGTTTCTGCCAAAACGTAAAATATCACCCAAACGTCAACAGTCACCCCTCCTGAAGGTACCAAAGGAAATAACCAAGTTACCTTATGACTATACTCCCGAGGAAACCAAGAAAATTGCAAGGGACGAATACGAGGCGTGGAAATCGAAGCCGAAGGAGCAGACAAAGGAAGATTTCCCCGACAGCGAAGAAGATGTAGAACGAGCTTGGAAAATGGTGCAGACTCTTCATCAACCCGAGCCGAGTCTGTCATCTGACTATGACCGCTCTATTCTACAGTCACACCAGAAAATGGTGCGGTCGACGAAGAGTACTAGTGCAAGCGTGAAAATCGGGAAATCAGTTTCCCAGCTCGGAGAGCAGGAAAAAAAAATCCATCTCCACGCTCAAAGTGTTTTCCAATACCCAGGTGGGGCCGAGCACTAATGCTGACGAGCAAATTGATCCGGAGTTTATAGAACTGTACGGAGAAAGGGCAGCTGCTGCGGGTTTGTCCATTGCTTACTATATGCAAACAATAGACTACTTCCCCGCTTCTGAATGTGCGTACAAATATCATCACGGGAATCCTGTTGTCCATTGCTTAAGTCATTATATTATAATTGCAGAATGAAGATTCTCGAATGCAAAAGAGGACAAATCTATGATATTGGGTTCATTGACCCACATTTTGTTAATCATAAAACTCTTGAGATATCTTCCAAGGATACAGAAGATAACATTCTTAGGGCAATAAGGTTTCAACAACACCGACGGGAAATACTATTTCCTTACAACTTCGAGTGAGTGTTACTGTGTTGTACACATTCTGTTTTCCTTACAACTTTGCGTGCGCAGCTTCCACTATATTCTGCTAATCTTCCAATTTGACAAAGGAAAAGTACTGGTAATGGACCCAAAACGTAAACCCCTAGCGATGTGGGCGAACATGCAGGAAATGATCCAGCGGTAATTTCAATCTTTATTAATTTCAATCTTTATATATGGCACTATATCAAGTAATTACTAAATTTTTTTATTCTTTTTCTTTCCCGGGCAGCGTTTGGAAGAGGTTCACAAAAAAGTCTCTTGGTGAATGGAAATCAGAGCTTACATTTGATATTGTGGAAGTAAGTACTACTATCTAGATCCGCGCATCTCCTTGATTCTAGTGTCGATACCATTATGATGGCTAGTTGATTATTATTTTGATTGAAACCATGTTCTCGTAAAGTGCTTTCAACAGGGAGACGGGAATCACTTGTGTGGATACTACATCTTCGAGTTCATTCGTCAGACGACCTGTCCCAAGGGCAGAGATTTAAACCACCTTCATGTACGTCAGTCGTAAATTTTTCTTATTACCATCTATTTTAGTTACTTAGTTTCATTAATATATATTGACCACTCTTCTTTATATTAGATCGGACGGCTCCGGGAAGGTCTTCTACCATGGGACCGCATACGAGCAATTCAGGAGGAAACTGCGGGCTTCTTAGATGCAGAGGTCCTAAATGTAAATGGAGAGTACTATAGCGCCGGTTGGAACTGAATTAGATTTTGTAATTCATTCCATCGGTCATGTAATATACTCGATATACTTAGCTTTTGTAATATAAGTCTTCCTTCTTTTGCTATATATATGTATTACTTATTCACTCGTCGGATTCGGTAGGTCCGGGGAGGGGCCACCGAGGCTCCTCTCTTCTCGTGGGATCCGGGAGGTCCGGGGAAGGGCCACCGGGCTCCTCTCTTCTCCTGGGATCCGGGAGGTCCCGGGAGGGGCCACAAAGGCTCCTTATCACTGTATGGTGACATGGGTATCGTAAAATCGAATTGATCGCAAAACATAAAATAAAAAGGGAAACAATAAACAGAAAAAAAAACTTTGCCGCGGCAGAGAAAATGGCAGAAGTGCTGCCGCGATAGAGGAGAAGTTCATACCGGTTCGTGTTAAGAACCGGGACGAATGGCCCTGGTCAGGTTCGCCACGTGGTCAGCCCCATTTGTCCCGGATCCTGGCACAACCGGGACCAATGGGGAGGCCATTTTCCCGGCTGGCCCATCCCGGTTCCACAACCGGGACAAATGGGGCTTACCAACTGGGATGAATGCCCTTGTTTCCACTAGTGATGATGTATCCTAGAAACATTATTGCTATTTATAAACTACATGTTCATGTCGTACGAACTGATTGAACCATCACATATATACGACATTATAACCGTGCATTACTCACCAGTCACATATAATAGCACAAATGTAATGTGAAATTTAGATCAATAGGAAAAAGCAGCCACACATGAACATTTTCTCACAACCAGATTACAGATATTTTAAATGCAACCAATTTCTAGAAAGCAGTATGTACGTCTAGTATGGTGCGCCACGGCTAATCCTTTAGGCGTGACGCACCACAATGGACGTGCGTCAGGCATATCATATCTCCTATAGATGTTTCCCTATTAGAGAGTCCACCTTCCACTATTGATCACCTCTGAGGCGGCAATCAAATCCTTTACAACAAACTTGAGGCACACACCTACAACCAAATTGGGGGCTTCAAGAATGGTTTGGTGAAAATGTAGATCGGGGTCTTCTCCTTCAATACTCCAAGAATCAACGAGTTTGGCTGGAGGGATTGGGAGGAATCGAAGGTTTGGTGAGCTCAATAAGTGCACTTCAATGGCTTGAACGAACTACCTCTGGGGGAAGAAGGAGACGGGTTATTTATACCCATGCCACAAATCTGACAATTTGGGAAATTTATTGCCTCACCCGGTAGTACCGGACGGCGTCCAGTAGTATCGCCCGCAGATTTCTTCACCTGGTCAACGCTGCTTTCGCAGACGATATTCCACACTCGGTACTACAGCATGGGGCGGTAGTACCAATTTTGCACTACCGGGCGGGGCCAGTAGTTCCGTAATAGACATAAACGAATGCGACGAGTCCAGTGCTGAGTCTTGAAAAATACGGTACTACCGAGCTGGTTCGGTAGTACCATGACTCCGGTACTATCGAGATGGTTCGGTAGTACCGCTCCAGTGTGCTTCTTCCGCTCTAATAGTGCTCGCTCCTCTTCAACAGTCAGTACTACCGGGCGGAGCCGGTAGTGCCGATTTTGCACTATCAGACGGGGCTGGTAGTTCCGAATTAGACATAAGGTTGAGCGGCCAGTCCAGTACCAAAACTGGAAAAATCCGGTAGTACCGAACTCCATCTGGTAGTACCACACAAGACAGAAAACAAATATTCTGAATGATTTCTCCAAGGGACTTCAATGAGTTTTGACACTAGATCGATAATATCAATATGTATAAATTCAGAAAAATAATTTTCTACCACACTTAGCACACATTAGGGCTCTAATTATGTTGTCAACAAACATCAAAACATAATACGGGGAAATGCTCTTTCAATCTCCCCCTTTTTGGTGTTTGATGACAAGACAATTGTTGATCAAGGATTTGATAGCACAAGTGAAGATAAGTAAGAAAGAAAGTAAATCACAACGAGATTTACTATCTAGGACAAATACTTGCAATAGATAATAGGTAATTAACGACATAAAGTCATGTCTTACACCACGCTCCAACCGAAGGTGCAACACCAAATAGAAATAAAGTTTAACTCTCAACTAAAAGGAGACACAAGAAAAAGAAACATTGAAGATAGCAAATGCTTGTGATTCTATCCATGCAAATCCCGGATCAACCTAATATACTCATTCCCCCCCTTTGTCATAAAATTCCAAAAAGGGAGAAGAGGCTAACGTCCTAAGAGTCACTCCTCGTCTTTGACGTCATGGTGGGTGGAAGAGGAAGGGATGTCGGGGTCGCTCCATGTGCTATGCTTGGAGATCCACTAATCCCTAGGAGTGATAATCCTAGGAACCTGGAGACACAGGGGAACCCATCTGAGCCATCATCTTCTCTTGCGGGCAGCAGACTTCCTGTGATAAACATGCGCATCATACATGCGCTTTTGGAGATCGAGCTGGAGGCAAAAGACTTTCTTGGCATTTATGTGAAACTTCTTGAACCATGAGTGTTAATCCATAGTGGGAGTAACATCAAATGGTGCCCCAGCCCTCACACCAATATGGGAGGAGGCTTCCTTCTTGCCTGCAACGGGTTCTAGCTTGGCAGGAGACAAATGCATCTTCACTTTAGGCTCATTTACAGGAAGCTTGATCACTGGACATCCATCCCTCAAGATGTCTTCCTTTGTTACTGCCCACCATTTTCTCTTGATGAGATTCGTGAGGTAAGGGCCAAAGATGGGAGCCCTCTTGTCGATCAGGGAGAACCACAACTCCTCGTGTATCCAATCCATCACATCAATCTTTTTCCCGGGTCCTTGCATCTCCTTGGATCCCTTGAGAAGGTCATACACAAAGCCATGAACTTCATCCCAATTCCCCTCATGCGGAGCAAGGATCTCCCTATAGATGCGGTGAAGGATCTCGAAGGGACGGATGAGATGAGCAGTTTTCCCGATGTACGTCCTTCCACTATGATGTTGGGGATGGTCTTCTTGTTGCTTGAGTAGTTTTTATCATGGCATCTCCATCCACTTGGCCCATGAGCTCCTTTATCGTCATATCCCAAAAGAGCACCAAACTCCTTCATGCTGACCGAGAGCATTCTATCCTTGGTCATCCACCTTAAGTTTCTCTCTTCATCATCGCCAAAATGAACCATGGTGAAGAATTGCATGATGTCGTACTTGATTTATGGTTGATTGATCTTTATAAGAGGAATAAGACCAAACTCTTCACACATATCCAATATTTCATAAAAATAGCTCTTGTGCTTTGGGAGCCTCATGCGGAGCATATTTAGAGGGTATTGTCAGGTAACAGAGTAGTCTTTGCCCACATATATGTCATTGAAGACATGCTTTTTGTCCTTGGTGAAGAAAATGAGGATTATCAAAATAATCTCTCATGCTCATAGGGATTATCTTGCTTATACTCTTGATAAGCTTTGAGCTTCCATTTGTTGAATGGCTTACAGACAGTCTTGCGAGCCACTGTCTTGCGCTGCGAGGAACCGCCACCAACACCACTACCAGGACCACCCGCACGAGTCCTTGCGGTGGTAGGGATAGGCATGATATCAGCCTCTTCTTCAAAATCAGCCATGATATCATCATCATCTCCCTCATCAACCATAGACTTCTCCCCCGTGGCCTTGCGCTTGGATCGAACATATGTGACCGGTTCCTTCCCCAAAGTTCCCAAACCACGACCATGAGAACCTGTGAAATATAGAGATATGAAGATAGGAAACGAGATAAGGGAACAAACTCAAAGAAAATGGATAATAACATTAGTTTACTCAAGTTTAGACAAGTTGTTTTGTCCCAAACATACACATGCGGTAGTACCGGACAGCCTCTGGTAGTACCATCCATGCAAAATTTTGGATTCCTGCCCGAAATCCAAGCACGAAATAGAAAGAAGTTCAACTAGGGAAACTAGAGTAGACTAATGCATTACAAGTCCCAACCACTAAGTAATCATCCAACAAATTTTGATCGATGAAATCGGTGGTACAAGTATCTATCCTCAAATCTGATCTGGGATTCACCAAAATTCATCAATGGAGAACCAAACAGAGCAAAGAGAGGAGAAATACTGGAGGCCATGGAGGAGATCGGTGCGGGAGGGATTCCCATGGTGAATATTAGGCTAGAAACAAAGGATTCCGACGAGGAGGAGCCTGGTAGGACGAGCGAGAGGACGGGGGGGTGGCAGTGGAGGAGTAGTTTGTGTGGGTAGGTAATAACCCCCAGCCCGTACGACCTGTTGATATAAGTCAAAACTGCCTAGCCCGGTAGTACTGACAGTGCAAATTTCACGTCTTCTATTTGCACATGTGATAGTACCATGCTGGCTCAGTAGTATCGGTTGTGCAAATTTCCACAGAATTAATTTGTTTCGATCTCCACAGATGGTAGTACCGAGCGCGTCCGGTAGTACTGACTGTACAAGTTTCAGCAGAAAAAATGCTTTTAAATATGCACAGGAGATAGTACCGGTCGCCGGTCGGTAGTACCGAGGCACCCTTCCTCTTCCTCTAGAGACAATTTTTGACTATTTTTCAAGAATATAAATTTGGTTTCTAACACGAGATAGGCTTAGGATGGAGATCCAAACTGAAGAATGGTACCATATGCTCTAATTTGCAAGAGACAAATGAAAATGAAAAAATTGGAGCATATTTCCCATATAGACTTCACCAAAGAGAAAGATATAAAAGATAGGCAAATAAGAACCAAACTAATACCAACAAGAACCAACTCTTCATCAAGAATAGGTTGATGTCCGAAGTCACCATGTAAGAGATTATGGTATGACACTGCGATGATATATCTTGGGGTGCATTGCCAATTCTCAACATTGAAGCTCACAATTCAACATTAGAAATAGAGAGATAACAATGAATTTTTTCTTTTCGCATAATGAGGGGAGGGAGAACCCAATGTGCTAGGATAACACTACCCTTATGTCCATGCCTACACCTAAACCCAAACATGTATCAACTATAGGGGTGTGTGTAAGATCGTCAAGTAAAACTTCTTGAATCGATTATATTTAGCCCATTCCTCAAAAACATGAATATTGCATCATCTAGAGGCTTCGTGAAGATGTCCATGAGATTATCCTTGATTGGGACATATGCTAGATAAATATCACCTCTTTCAACATGATTCCAGATAAAATGATGACGAATCTCAATATGCTTCGTCCTTTTGTGTTGCCCGGGATTGTAGGCAATCTTGATGGCACTCTCATTGTCACACAAGAGCGATGCTTATCCAAATGAACATCATACTCTTTGAGGGTTTGCCTCATCCATAGCAATTGGGTGCAAGCACTAGCGTCTTCCACATACTCGGCTTTGACAGTGGAGAGAGATATGAAATTTTTCTACTTAGAAGACCAACTCACCAAAGACCTACCAAGGAATTGGCAAGCCCCAAAAGTCGATTTCCTATCATCTTGATCACTGGCCCAATCCAAGTCAGTGTACCCTTGGAATTCTTTTTGCCCCCTTTGGGTACCACAAACCAAATCTCGAGGTATGAACCAAATACCAAAAGATCATATGGACCGCCACCAAGTAGCTTTCCTTAGGACCCGCTTGATACCTTGCACACACATCTAGACATAAAACGATATCGGGCCTAGGTGCACAAAGGTAAGTCAAAGAACCAATCATAGAACGATACAACTATTGGTCCACATCTTTACCGTCCGGATTGCGCTTGAGGTGGCATTTGACTTTCATAGGAGATGGCTACTCTTTTTCACCTTTTAAATTAAACCTCTTGAGCATGTCTTTGGTATACTTGGATTGAGAGATGAAAGTCCCATGAGCCAATTACTTCATTTCAAAGCCAAGAAAAATCTCAACTCTCCCATCATAGACATCTCAAACCTGTCAGTCATAAGATTTGTGAACTCATTATTAAAAGCTTGGTTAATTAAGCCAAAGATAATATCATCCATGTAGAGTTGGTATGAAAAGCTCTCCTTTTATCATCTTTGTGAAAATGGTTGGGTCGATCTTCCTAACTTCAAACCCACGGTCTTCCAACAACTCTCTAAGGTACTCATACCACATACGTGGTGCTTGTTTTAGTCCATAGAGCGCCTTATAGAGATTGTAGACATGGTTAGAGAAGTTGGGGATTTCGGACCCCAGAGGTTTCTTAGCATATACCTCCTCTTTCAATGGACCATTTAGAAAATCACTTTTTACATACATTTGTTGCTATTTAAAATTATGAGAAGATGCATATGCAAGAAGGATACAGATGGACTCAAGATGTTCCACTATAGCCTTGAGTCACCAATCTTTCTTTGGTCTTTATGACAATACAATCTTGATCTTGCTTGTTCTCGAATATCCACTTGGTTCCAATAACATTGTGGCCATCCTTTGGCTTCTCAACTAGTTTTCAAACTTTATTGCGCTCAAAGTTATTGAGCTCATCATGCATAGCTTCCAACCAATCCGAGCCCTTAAGAGATTCAAATACTTTCCTTGGTTACACGATGGATTTGTGAGATTGATGCTCACTAAAATGTGCCAATTGCTTTCTTGTGGATTTTCTTGTTTGAACATCATTCAACACCTTGTTATCGGATGCATCAATACGCTTCAAGGATCTTCTCATTTGTCTTGCATGACGGGCTTTGATCTCCTCATTATTGCGAGGAGGGATCACTTGATCATCTTGATCATTTGGGTGCCCATCTTGACCGGTTTGATGGCCTTGATCATCATCTTCAAGACTTTCTTTAACTTGAGGAGAAGAGGATGAGGAAGGTTGATCTTGGCCCTAACCTCGACTAGCTTCAATGATAGGATTAGTTAGTTCTTGCATAGCAACTTGGTCAACAAGAGGACGGTCTTGAGCTTGTTCTTGGTTAGGTGCTTGACTTGGATCCTTGGCTTGTTCTTCTATTCTAGATGAGGGCTCCACTTTAGTAGAGAATATTTGTTCTTGTTCCACCACAAGGTGTCCCTCGATGGGGCAGAAAAATTCCACACCCATCCTTCCCATGGCTTCTTGAGGAATTACAACATCTACATTAGAAACATGAAATTGCGCCACTTGGGAGCCATCATTTTCCCCGAAACCACACTACAAGATTCTATGACAATTCGCAAGGTCTGGTCAAAGACTTTATAAGTTTGGAATTCGACACCTTAGCCAACAAATATACCCTCAATAATCTAGATTAGAATTTAGACAACCCAATCCCCTTAATCAAATAGAAACACTTACAACCGAAGACACATAAGTAGGAGATGTTGGGTTTGTTGCCGGTGAGGATTTCATATGGAGTCTTCACTAAGACCTTGCGAATGTAGAGCCGGTTGGAGGAGTGGCATGCCATAGATATAGCTTAGGCCCATAGATATTGGGGAGAAGAATACTCTGCCAACATGGTGCTTTCCCTATCCAATAGAGTTTTATTCTTCCTTTCGGCTACACCATTTTGTTGAGGGGTATATGCAGCAGAATATTGATGATGAATATCCTCATCACTAAGAAATTCATTTAGTGTGGAGTCTTGAACTCGGTGCCATTTTCACTCCTATAATGGCAATGATTGGAACATTGTTTTGATGTTGCACTTGGTTGGAGAAGTAAATGATGGTTTGGTGTCTCTCACTCTTCGACTTAAAGAAATAAACCGAAGTTTATCTTGAATAGTCATCGACAATCACCAAACAATACTTCTTGCCTCCAAGACTTGCCTCGGGTATGACACCAAAGAGAGAGAAGATCCAAGATCATCTTTGATGGTATAATGGTATTGCACTTATGGGAGGCATCATGCATTTTTCCTTCAACACAAGCCCTACAAACACGATCTTTGGAAAAGGAAACATTTTATTTTAGTCTGAGGATGAGGCCACCTTTGTGAAGACTTTGTAAAGTTCCCATGTTAACATGGGATAGGCGGCGATGCCATAACCATCCCACATCCACCTTTCCGAAAAGACACATCGCTTGAGAATTGGTAGACTTTGACAATTCCACCACATACAACATATTTTCGACATGTCCCACATATGGGACATCTAGAGTGTTGCTCCACAAAAGGATCACAATGTCAGGTTCAAAGAAGACATAGAAACCCATCTTCCCTAAAGAACAAACTGAAAGCAAATTGAAACGAAGGGATTCGACAAGCATGACATCAATAATAATGATATTCGGAGCAATCACAACATTGTCGTACCCCATTACCTTAGAATTGGACTTATCTCCATAAGTGATAGTTGTATGATTTGTATTTGGGCGCAACTCCGTCACAAGTTCTTTGCTTCTGGTCATATGACTAGTGCATCCACTATCAATTATAAATTTAGACCCACCGGAAGCATAGTCCTACAAGAAATCATTTACTAGAGTTAGGACCCGAGGAGGGTCCCGTCACGGTAGGAACAAGGGTGTTTGGAACCCAAATACAATAATCAATGTAACCCTCAATAGTACCAACATTTAGGGTGCACGACACCATAATAATCAACAAATAAGAAATGGTGAGGATTGTTAGTTCCCGTGGACTTGCTACGAGTAGTGTTTTCCCTAATGACAATACCATTCACACCAACATTTTTCATAGCTTGTGCGGACTTGGACTTGTTCTTGTTATTGTTCTTTCTCTTGGCAACATAGCCAAGACCTTTCTTACCAACTTGTGGTGTAGGAGCAACCACTTGTTGCTTAGAAGCCAGAACTTTATCAACACTCGCGCCATTGCCCTTGATTCTTGCTTGTTCTTCCTTCAACCTAGGATTCTCGTCAATAACATTTGAATCATCACAAGAAGAAGTAGAGCTACTAGGCACATTAAATTGATCAAGTTGAGTTTGAAGTTGTTGACGAGACTTGTTGAGGGTAGAGAGTTCACTCTCCAAAGCCTTGTAATCCTTGGTGAGCTTTTCTAACTCCTCGGTTAGTTTTTCATGAGCAACCCCAAACTCAACTTTCTTCTTTTTACTTCTCTTATATTTAGAGATTGCATGGTAAGGTTCTTTAGTGATCTTAGAAATTGCCTCATTATGTGAATCTTCTATAGCTTCAAGTCTCTCCTCAAAAGATACTCGAAGATCATGTTCCTCTTCAAGAGCAATAGAGAGGGAACCCTTTTCAGAACAATCATTCCTCTCGGTTTCACATTTCTTCTCAAGAGACTCTTGGGCCTCTCCCAATTTAATCATGAGAATGTTGAAATACTTCTTGTTCTCCCCTTGCGGGTAATTCATATATAGGTTCAAGGAGGCAATTTCATCGTCGACACTAGAACTGGCAAGTTTAGTGGTGGGAGAAGATAATACCTCAGTGGCCTTAGCCATGAGGCATTTTGCGAAGGGTTGAGGAAGATTCTCATTGGGCGATTCAAAGATTCAGGAAGATCAAGACGATGCAATAGCAATAGCGGCCATTTCACTTTTGGTTTCTTCTTCTTCATCATCACCGGAATCATACTCTTCTTGGGTCACAAGCACTTATCTAGATGGTGGCTTATTCTTGAAGGGTTTCTTATTGAATTGAGTTTTCTTGTTGGGAGCCTTTGACTTATCCTTGAGGACTATAATTCCTCCATGGTGCTCCCTATTCTCAAAGGGGCATTCGGCAACAAAGTGATGCTTGTCTTGGCAATTGAAACAAGCCCTCGCTTTTTCTATCCATTCTTTGCCATAGCTTCACTCGGTCTTCGCCTCAACATATGCCTTGTCCTTGGGAGGGTTCTTCAAAAGCTTTTTCACCGCAAGAGCAATGCAATCCTTCAGAACGAGATCATACTCTTGATCTTTGAGCGGGGACACATGTTCTTCCAAGGAAACCTTTTCATGTTGATCCACCATCTTGGTCACCACTTTGGCCTTCAAAGCAATGGAGACTCCTTTGTGTATCCCAATAGCATGAGAACATGCGTCATGGGTTATATTTTATTGCACCTTAAAGGAGGCCATTTCTTGCATCACCTCAGTTGAGGTCATAGAGGAAAATTTGTGTTTCCCCTGAAGGCTCTTCACATCCACGGGCTGAAATGGAAAGAGGGCATTGATGTACTTTATCTTGATCGAAGAATCATCAATATATTTAGGACCAAGAGCACTAAAGGAGGTGGCTAGGGTCTTGAGTTTTCGGTACATTTCCTCATGGATCTCACCATATAGCATATAGAACCATTCAGCCTCATTGCACAAGGTATCCACTACCAAATTCCGCGCGATCCGGAACGTTTTGATAACGTCGAGCATTTCCGTCGCGAATGGCTGAAAAGTGGAGTTTGCTCTCGGCGTATTGGTTTGGTCCGTCGCAGACTGGTTTTGCTCGAATTTTTGCTAGTTTTACACCGCGGATTTTCGTCTCCTGCCTAGTAGCCCACTAAGAGACCAGTTGCCTTCGACGAAACTTGCCTGGTCGCGTAGAACGTCGCGGATTTTTCTTGGGGCCACACATCCTGCCCTGTTTGACTGCTTTGACTGGCTACAACCGATCAGTTGATGCATGGAACCCACTTGTCATCCATGGTAAATAAGCATGCACATAATCTTCGAAATGAAGCATGCACATAATCTTCGAAATCATCACAGTCAACAGTGAACAAGCCGTTTCTGAAACAAATCACAAAAAGAAAACTATAGACACCAGACCTAGCGTCCTAGCCAAGGGTGCACCTCCGCGCCTCCGCCAGCGCCGCCGCATCTTCATTCTGCATCGAATGGAGGATCGCTTCCGCGGTGTCGGCCTCTAGCTTGACGGTGAAATGCCGGGCGAGCGTTGCTTGCCGGAGCTCTTCTGCCGCAAAACTCTATATGGACGCTAAAAGCCCCGCCTGCATGTGGGGCCATTGTAGGGCCTTGCCGTGGAACTCGACGGCGAGATACTCCTCCTCTTCTTCCTCCTCGACGTCCGAACGTGCGATGGGTGGAGCCGGAGGTGGTGGTGCGCGGGACGAGTTGGCCTGATGCACCTTGCGCCGGTACGCCTCGCGGGCACGAGGACGCTCCGCGCCTTGCACGCTGCGCCGGGGAAAGTACCTGGGGATGTTCTGTTGGCGGCCCTCCTCTCGAGGGCCAGAAATGGTACCCATGGATCTGCGCACAGCGAAGGGGAGTAGAGAGGTGTAGCACAGACGGACAGTTTGGGAGTAGAGAGGAGAGCGTTCTGCGTCCGTATGGGGGAGCCGCTGTATTATCCACAGTTTGGGAGTGGAGAGGAGACCGGGTAGCCCACGTGGAGAGTGTCAACCAAATTACCGAATAGATAGGAGATCTAAATTACAAAATGCACTCCAAAATGGAAATGAATTGACATGGTTTTACATTTGCAACAAGGGATACCCTAGTACTAATACTAATATACTGCCTCCTTTCCCTCTTCGATGTCTGTTCTGCGCCATCATCGCGGTTACATGCACTCTGAAACATAGAAGATTTATAGTAACTGAAATTAGCATCACAAAATGTTCAACAACAGGTCCACGGTTAACCAGAACTTTTTTATGCCAACATACACTTCGAAGCCACATCCACAGTTTCACATCTTCCGATGGATAGTTTCCTATGCCAGCATGCATTCCGAAGCCACATCCAGAGGTTCACATCATCCACTGGAACTTTCTGAAACCGCGTCCACAGAAACACTAGTAGAAAAACATCATACATGTTTAGAACATCTACAAAAAAGAAGCAGATGTACTTCCAAACATACAAACATGAGTCACAAAACCGCCTCACGTGTACAAATGACACAAGTACAGAGGTGATAAACCGCTAGACCCAATCGCATAAACAAGCTACTAGGTCCTTGTAAACGCTACTAGGTCTAGAGGAGTCTCCCTCTGCATTTTAACATTGCACAGTTTAATCATCGACACTCTGATCAAACACAAATATGGCACTCTTTTTTTCTATGGTACGCCAACAGTTGGAGACATTGCTGCATATTAATTATCCGCAGAGAACCAAGCTTAGATAGGGGCCTCATAGTAAAGAAGCACACACAAATCAAAGAAATTATCGAACACTTGCCAAGGAATATGCAGAACCAATATGGCTCATGCATTACAGATAAAATAATAATTGGGGCCTCATAGTAAAGAAGCACACATAAATCAATAAGATTGTCGAACACTTACCAAGGAAGATGCAGAAGAAATGTAGTTGTACACAACACTAGGTAAGTGCCAATATCTCACCGAGAGAAGGTGCATAGTTAAATCATCGGCACACAGAACAGAGAATGAACATAAAAGAAGCAAGCCTCATACATACATTGCAAAAAAATCCAAAGGGTTAGGCTCCACAGGACCAGGGAGCATGAACAAACAATGTCCGTGTAAACGCTACTAGGTACTGGGGAGTAATCCTTTTAACTTTAGCATTGCACAATTGAATCATCAGCACATGCAACAAAACATATAAATGAATAACAGCTAGACTCATTGGCAAGCATTGCAGGTTGACATAATCAAATTAAAGAGCAACATAGTTTTACGTCATTCCATGATCTTGCAAGAAACTTAGAATGTATCTCAACTTCACATTGGCGTCCTTCGCACTCTCCAACAGGGTGTCTTTTCCCCTCTGGAGCATGTCGCACTTCTCTTCGGCTACTTTCAAAGTTTTCTTCGCACTCTTCAACTGAGAATCAAGCTTAGTAACCAAGCCGTGCATGATCATATAGCTTCTCTGTTTCTCCCGCAGTTCCAACTCGAGTGCTAGCATTTTTGAAGCTTTCATCGCCCTGTCCAGCCTGTCCTCGCAGCAGACGAAACAGATTAGCTTCTTAGCGCTGGTATCATCAGCCAACTTACAAACTTCAAAGAGACGATGAGATTCAATTGTCTCACCTGACTGCTGCACTAATTTCTGAATTGTCTCAACTGCCTGCTGCACCAATTTCTGAATTTCAGTATGCGACATGCTGCAGAAGACCCAGCCTGCACTATGGTCTTATAGCCAAATACGAAAAGAATAAAAATCAAAAAAGTGTCGACGAAGGCGAAAGGAGATAGATGAATCTTAAGAGAACGTTTGGCTACATGACTAATTTATATGCTACTTACCTCGGCTATCTGAATAACAGGGGGCTTGCGAGCTTCGAGGCCTTGTTCAGGTCGATCTCCATCTGGGTGGGGGAAACAATCTCCGAGGGCCCTGTAACGGTAGCGTGAGCTAGATCCATGGCCGGTGGTAACTTAATAAATCAACGGTGACCTACATCCGCCGGTATCAAACCTAGATCTACCGACATCTAACTTACATCGCATCGTTTGGTTGAGAATGGGGAAGGGAGGGAACCATGACTTACCAGTCATTGTTGGAGAACGACGCCGAGGACGAGGGAGGGCGAAGCCGTGGCAGCCGCCCTTGGGGCGGGAGGGCGAAGTGGAGGCTTTTTGTGGAGATCGCTTTCTGTGGAGGAGTAGCCGAGTGGGCGAGGAGAGCGGTGTGGTGGAGATTTGGCGCGTAGACACTGGCGAGTGGGACCTTGCATGAGGCTGATTCCGTGGAGATTTAGCGCGCGACTATTAGTCATAATTTATTCTTGTTTTTTGGATTGAAAAAAATAAAAAAAGAATCAAAAGGAAAAGAGTCTTAATTAGGATCTGATCGCATTTTTATTCTACTTCTTCAGATTCTTCTGTATTTTAGTTAGCAAATAATTGCAAAATAAGACAGTGCCTAGTGGTGGGGGAGGGACTGACTCATTTGCACACACCAAATATCGAGTCTTGTTACTCAAATTTGTGATGTTGCACCAACTATTGGCTTATTAGGCATGATCCAGTAGTAAAGGGATTTGAAAATTCATTGATCGACCGGCTCAATGAGTTGTCACATCAACTTATTACTAAATCAGGCCTAATAAGTCTTTTGACATCCTTAAAACATGATCGGGTTAAGAAACATAAACTAACATAATATACATATTAGGTTCTTACATACCAACATGATAGAGATTCTTTAAAAGTTCTTACTACGCACAGACCACACGACATGACCAGAAGTAAGAGATAACACAAACACAGCGGGCAAGCTACAACAACAAGCACACTAGCAGCACCTACACCATGTTCTGCCGCTTCCGAGCCTTCATGGCCCTCCTGGCCTCGTTGAAGTAAGGGAGCAGAACATGTTCTCCCGCTTCTGAGCCTTCACGGCCCTCCTGGCCTCGTTGGAGAAAGGCCGAGGAGGATGTTCCGCAGGACCTGCGAGGATATCATGCGCAAGCAGCTTCTTCAGGAAGACGCCGTAGGCAGCGTGATTGGCCCTAGCATGGGGCGCATGATACTCAGAGCCATTTCCCACACCGACGGCATGTCGGATCATGCTGTTGCGATCATTGGCTACCTTTCTGACACAGAAAGGGCAGAACAAGTTGCCCTGACGACAGTACCGAATGGTGCCCGCCTGTAGCTTCCTCAGGACATATCTGCTCTTCGCAGCCCTATCGTCCGCACTCGAACCGACTTCCAGATCTCCTTCCTGCAAATTTGCAGTAAAACAAAAGTTAGCAACACAATCTTATAAGCAAAATAATAATATACCTAACCAGATCACAAAAAAAATAAAGAAATAGTAGTTCTTCATTTATTTGCATACACTTCATCAAATAACTTATTTAGCAGATGCGCCCTAAAGAGGACATCAATGTTGAGAAAAGTGTGTCGAATTTTGTACAACATTACAGTTTCCACTATATATATTTGGTGAACTAATGCAAAAAAAACAGATAATAACACATCATGAATTCATTGATGATCTAAGATAACATTCAACAGATTAATATTCTAATCAGTACATGTTATTATACATTACCAGATAAAAAATATCATACAAGAATCGTTCTTTAATTATATGCATAAACTGGATCAAGTAATTATCATGCACGGGGGTACACTAATGTGTCAAGAATGTCTGCGAGGCAAAATAACTACACAAATTGAAAATGCATCCAAAAAACGTAGAATCTCTAACTCACATGCATGCTAACATGCACACAAAAAACTAGAAGCCATAAGAACAGATGCAACTACAACCTGTGAATCCCTAAAATACAAAAAACCTGTGAACCCCTAAGTACATATGCAACTACAGCCTCTGAATCAACTCTCATTTATATTTGATCATCCATAACTCTATATAGAAGATCATTTAAAAAGATTCATCTATAATATAGAAGATCATTTATAAAGATTCATGCATAGATGTTAATTATTAGTTTCACAGCAGGACATCTATATTGTCAATTTAGTGTCTAGTACATGTCTATTTTCCTACAATGTTTTTCCCTTTTATCTCTAAGTAGTAAGTAAAGAGGCAAGCAGACCTCTGAATCTTGAACTTGCGTGTACAAAAAACTCTCGAACCCCTAGGTACAGATCCAACTACAAACCTTTTAATTCCGAATAGAAAAAACCTCGAATCCCTAAAGAACAGATGCAACCGCAAACACCAGAAGCCCAAACTTTACAAAAAAAACCAAAGTATACATGCAACTACAAACACTAGAAGCCCGAACTTGCATGTAGTAATGCACAAACCCTGGATCTTTGACAATAAACTAAGCCGGCCTAGACATAGATACCTCAGAGTCCTAGTCGTCGACGTCCTCGTCGAACCCCGGGTAATCCCCGTAGGGATCACCCAGATCTGCTAGGAGAGGGAAAGCAGCAGGCGCCTCCACCGCGGCAGGAGCAGGCGGTGCACTCAAATCGCCATGGCCGACCGACGAACCTGCGGCGGCGACGAGCTCCTGCGGCTGCGACGAACTGGAACCGCCAAGGGCGGCTCCTGCGGCGACGACAACAGAAGGGACGACGCCGTCGTTCTCCTGCTGCAAACCTTCCATTCTGCGGAACCGCCTCGCGGTTGTGCGCTCGGCAGTTGGGACAGAAGGAGGGCTGGGATTGTTTGCTAGAAATGGGGGGATAATAGATGGGGTAGAGAGAGGCGATCCGGTAGGAGCATTATATACAGTGCCATTTCGAGGCCGCTTCGACTGGTCGCCATGTCGTGTGCGCATGCATGCATAGTGGGAACGCGCCGGCTGACTTAGTCAACATAGAATGATGTAACATTTAGTCACTGGCAAGTGGGGCCAGAGACCCCGCGGGGCCACCAATCAGTGACCCTAATTCACCATAAAGCTCACCCCACCAAGTCAGCGAATATCAAAAGCTCTATCGTACGTGTAGAAAAGAGGATACCGTTTTATACGTGTACGCGTATAAATCTTTGCTTGCAAAACGTGGTACCAATATTTGCCAAGTTCACTACAAAAAATAGTACGTGCCAACACAACTACCATGCATAAACACGACTCTGCATTCACACGCCTTGGACATGATCACGACGTCGTGCAGGTGGTGGTTAGCCTGCCGCGCGTAATGGCAACGACGGGACGCGACCTGCACCAGGCGGCGGGATGGTGCTTCGCCTCTGCCGCATGCCTAGCATTAACGCGGTATGCAGCCTTCTCGGATCCCTAAGCGGCTCCAGGGTCATTTCGGTTTGCAGATCGTCGACATTTACTCCGACGGGACGCGTGCTCCGACGCGTGCACCGACTACACAACTTTTCTTAATGGTACAGAGCATAGATCATGCAACAAAATGTTTAAAAATGTGTATTTGACTACACAATTTCTTATCGACTACATAGAGTTTGAGTCCTAGCTCAGCCACTGCCGACGCATCCTCGCCATAATATCACCCATCGCCACGTGTCTTCCCCTCTATCGACGATACCATGCCGCGCCGCCTCCATACTTCGTGGACGTGGGCTAGACCCACCGTCAGACAAAGACGGGAGTGGCGACGACCCCTTTCATTGGGGGTACAACGAGGAGGCGGATGGGAAGGAGGAGCCGGAGCTGCCGCAGCAGGAGGCGGCGCAGGAACCGGAGCAGTGCCCTCCGTTGTGGCCTGACCAGGTGGTGGCGTACAACTCGTTCGCCACATGGCGCAACGTGGAAGCGTTTCGCCGGGTCCGATCAGGGTTCGAGGAGGCGGGGGCAGCCGCCGAGGCTGCCGCCATTCAGGCTTCCATCGAGACCGCCCGGAGGGAGGAGCATGCCCGCGCCCTCATGGACGCCGAGCGGTACGCTTACGAGCAGCTCAACGCCAATGCGGCGTCCGGCGAGCAGCAGGCCCTCATCGCGCAGAGGGAGGACGAGTTCGCCGCACGAGGAGTTCAATGCCGCAAGGGCACGAAGAGAGGCGCTTCAGGAACACCGCGCCGGGGTTGAGGACGCGGAGGCGCTGCAGCGGCTGTTTACCCGCTCGGGCGCACGCAACGATAGGCGCGGGGGCACCCGATCGCAGGCAGCGGAGTTGCACCGGATGGGGGTGCAAGTCAGGGCTAGGCGGCGCTGTCTCGCATAGGTGGCCCACCCCGATCCGGCAGCGAACGACGATGAGGCTCGCCCATCCATGACACCAAACGATGACGAGGCCAGCATGGCAGCGAGCGACAACGAGGAGGACGGCCGGACTGGCGCCTAGAATAGTTTAGGCCTAATTTATATTTCCCAGCGTATTTTTAATTATGATGTAATGATCTATGCTTACTAATATATATGTACTACTCCAGTTTAGTTATAAACCGTCGATGCCCCCCCGCCCCTTTCGGGGAAAACGGAGAGAATACTGTTAAAATTAGTATAGCTAGATTTTTGTTATTAATGTAGTTATGGCCTAACCTATAACAACCAAGCAAAATAATATTGTGTTCTACCCTCCTTCCGACGCGGTCATAGGGGTAGACCAAAAGGTTTACTTCTGGTCAACAGATCAATGTTCTAGTGAAGCTACGGGCTCTAAAGTGTCGAAATCCTACGTAAACCATGGTGGGCCACTAAGAATACTTATAAACCTGTGCTGGGATCGAGGTTGGGAGGGCCCAGCATACTACCCATAGGTGTGACTGGTTTCACCGGCATCACATAGGAAGGTTATGCACTACACTTATAGGTCTCGAACCGTCGATGCTCCCCCATTCGTGCAAACCGGAGGGAATATTGTTAAAAGTATAGCTAGATTTTGGTTATTAATGCAGCTTAGGTCTAACCTAACACAACCAAGCAAAATAGTATTGAGGTCTACCCCCTTCCGACGCTGGTCATAGGGGTAGACCAAAAGGTTGACTTCTGGTAAACAGATAAATGTTCCAGCGAAGCGAGGGAATCTTGCCAAGAGGTGGGCCCTACCATTGTCTTGGGTGCTCATTGGGCCTAACCTAACACAACAAAGAAATTGGTTCCACTTTGCTATCCCCTTCCGCTCACGTAGAGGGGCCAGAACGGCAGTTCCGTCTTTTTACCTAACGGGGCTATGGTTTCTCCGGAGAAGGGGCTCTGGATCGTCTAAATGCCACCAAATCCCATGGTATGACACACCATGTGTGTTAGAGTGTTCCATGGGTCTTGTATGCCCAACATTCCCTCACTCGTTGTGTTATGGCTTCACCGGCGTCGGATTCTCTCTGGCGGGTTCAAGGACTACTCAGAGCCCGAAACTCTCGGATGTGACGAAACAGGCGGAATCCTGCCAAGAGGTGGATCGTACCATTGTCTTGGGAGTTACTTGTGCCTAACCTAACACAACCAAGCAATTACTTCCACTGTACTACCCCTTCTGGCTACGTAGACGGGCTAGAACAGCAGTTCCGCCTTTTTTTCCAGCGGGGCTAGGGTTTCTTCGGAGAGGGGCTCTGGATCGTCTGGATACCACCAAATCCCATGGTATGTGCCATACCATGTGTTTTATAGTGTGTCATGGGGCTTGGATGCCCAATATTCCTTCTCTTTGTGTGTTAATTAGGCCTTCACCATCGTCAGATTCTCTCTAACGGGTTCCAAAACTATTTAGAGCCCGAAACTCCCGGATCTGACAGAACATGGGGAATCTTGCCAATAGGTGGGCGCTACCATTTTATTTGGTGTTACTTGGGCCTAAACTAACACATCAATCAATTAGTTACACTTTGCTACCCCTTTCTGTCTCACGTATTGGGGCCATGCCGGCAGTTTCTTCTTTTTCTGCCGCACACCTAGGGTTTCTCCGGCAAGGGGTTCAGGAGCGTCTGAATTCCCACCCAATCCTAGGGTATGCCAAACCATGTGTGTTATATTGGGGCATGGGTCTTGGATGACCAAGATTCCCTCACTCCTTGTGTTATGGATTCGCCGGCACCGCATTTGGTTCCACTTTGCTACCCTTTTCCGGCTGAAGTAGAGGGCCAAAACGGCAGTTCCATCTTTTTCCGACGAGGCTATGGTTTCTCTGGAGAGGGGGCTCCGGATCGTCTGAATGCCACCAAATCCCATGTTATTGCATACCATGTGTGTTAGAGTGTGGCATGGGTCTTGTATTCCAAAGATTCACTCGCTCTCTCTGCGTTAGGGCTTCACCGGCGTCAGATTCTCTCTTGCGGGTTCCAGGATTACTTAGAGCCTAAAACTCCCGGATCTGACGGGACTTGGGGAATCTTGCAAAGAGGTAGGCCCTACCATTTTTTTGGGTGTTCCTTGGGCCTAACCTAATAAAACCAAGCAGTTGGTTCCACTTTGCTACGTATCCCCTTCCGCCTAACGTAGAGGGGCCAGAACGGCAGTTCCGTCTTTTTTCCCAGCGGGGCTATAAATGGTTTCTCGGAGAAGGGCCTCCAGATCGTATGAATGCCACCAAATCCCATGGTGTTCCACACCATGTGTGTTATAGTGTGTCGTGGGTCTTGGATGCCCAAGATTCTCTCTCTCTCTCCTTGAGTTAGGGATACACCAGCGTCAGATTCTCTCTGGCGGGTTCCATGACTACTTAGAGCCCGAAACTCCCGGAACTGACGGAACTCGGGGAATCTCGCCAAGAGGTGGGTCCTACCATTGTCTTGGGTGTTCGTTGGTCCTAACCTAACAGAACCAAGCAGTTAGTTCCACTTTGCTACCCCCTTCCGTCTCACGTAGAGGGGCCAGAACGGTAGTTCCGTCTATTTCCCTAGCGGGGCTATGGTTTTCTCCGGAGAGGTGGCTCCGGATCGTGTGAATGCCACCAAATCCCATGGTATCACATACCATGTCTGTTACAGTGTTACATGGGTCTTGTATGCCCAACATTCCCTCACTCGGTGTGTTATGGCTTCACCGGCGTCGGTTTCTCTGTGGCGGAATCAAGGACTACTAATAGCCCGAAACTCCCGGATGTGACGAAACATGGGAAATTCTGCCAAGAGGTGGTCCCTACCATTGTCTTGGGTGTTCACTGGGGCTAACCTAACATAACCAAGCAGTTGGTTCTACTTTGCTACCCCCTTTCGGCTCAGGTAGAGGGGCCAGAACGGCAGTTCCATCTTTTTTCCCAGCGGGGCTAGGATTTCTCCGGAGAGGGGCTCTGGATTGTCCGAATACCATCATATCCCATGGTATTCCATACCATGTGTGTTATAGTATGTCATGGGTCTTGGATTCCCAAGATTCCATCTCTTTGTGTGTTAGGCCTTCGCCGGCGTCGTATTCTCTCTAGCGGGTTCCAAAAACTATTTAGAGCCCGAAACCCCCGGATCTGACGGAACAGGGGGAATCTTGCCAAGAGGTGGGTTCTACAATTTTATTTTGTGTTACTTGGGCATAAAATAACACAACGAAGCAATTAGTTCCATTTTGCTACCCCTTTCCGGCTCACGTAGGGCCAGACCGACAGTTTCTTCTTTTTCTCCAGCATACATAGGGTTTCTCCGGGAAGGGGGCTCCGAAGCGTCTGAATTCCCACCCAATACTAGGTTATGCCAAACCATTTGTGTTATATTGTGGCATGGGTCTTGGATGCCCAAGATTCCCTCACTTTTTGTGTTATGGCTTCACTGTCGCCACATTCTCTTTCAGGGGTTCTAGGACTACTCAGAGTGGAAACTTCCAGATATAACGGAATAGGGGGGGATCTTGCCAAGAGGTGGGACCTACCATTGTATTGGGTCTTACTTGGGCCTCAACTAACACAACCAAGCAATTGGTTCCTCTTTGTTACCCCATTCCGGCTCACGTAGACGTGCCAGACCAGCAGTTTCTTCTTTTTTCCCAGCGGGGATATGGTTTCTTTGGAGAGGGGCCTCCGGACCGTCTGAATGCCACAAAATCCCACGGTATTCCATACCTTGTGTGTTAGAGTGTGGCATGTGTATTGGATTCCCAAGAATCCCTTACTCCCTGTGTTATGTCATCACCGACGTCATATTCTCTTTCGCGGGTTCTACTTAGAGCCCGAAACTCCCGGATCTCACGGAACGGGGGGAATCTTGCCAAGAGGTGGGACCTACCATTTTATTGGGTGTTACTTTGGAATAACCAAACACAACAAAGTAATTGGTTCCACTTTACTACCCCTTTCCGGCTCACGTAGAGGGGCCAAAATGCCAGTTCCGTGTTTTTCCTAACGGGGCTATGGTTTCTTTGGAGAGGGGGCTCCGGATCGTCTAAATGCTACCAAATCCCATGGTATGGCATAAAATGTGTGTTATAGTGTGGCATGGGCCTTGTGTTCCATACCATGTGAGTTATAGTGTGTCGTGGGTTATGGATGCCCAAGATTCCATCTCTCTCTGTGTTAGGGCTTCACCGGCGTCGAATTCTCTCCAGCGGGTTCCATGATTACTTAGAGCCCAAAACTCCCAGAACTGACAGAACTCGGGGAATCTTTCCAAGAGGTGGGCCCTACCATTTTCTTGGGTGTTCGTTGGGCCTAATATAATAGAACCAAGATGTTGGTTCCACTTTGCTACCTCCTTCCGGCTCACGTAGAGGGGCCAGAACGGTATTTCCGTCTTTTCCCTAGCGGGGCTATGGTTTTCTCCGGAGAGGGGGCCCCGGATCGTGTGAATGCCACCAAATCCCATGGTATGACATACCATGTGTGTTAGAGTGTTCCATGGGTATTGGAAGCCCAATATTCCCTCACTCGGTGTGTTATGTCTTCACCGGCGTCGCTTTCTCTCTGGCGGGTTCAAGGACTACTAAGAGCCCGAAACTCCCGGATGTGACGAAACAGGGGGAATCCTACCAAGAGCTGGTCCCTACCATTGTCTTGGGTGTTCATTGGGCCTAACCTAACACAACCAAGTAGTTGTTTCCACTTTTCTACCCCCTTCCGGCTTAGGTTGAGGGGCCAGAACGGCAGTTCCGTCTTTTTTCCGAGCGGGGCTAGGATTTATCCGGAGAGGTGCTCTAGATTGTCCGAATACCACCAAATCCCATGGTATTCCATACCATGTGTGTAATAGTATGTCATGGGTCTTGAATGCCCAAGATTCCCTCTCTTTGTGTGTTAGGCCTTCGCCGGCGTCGGATTCTCTCTAGCGGG
Source organism: Alopecurus myosuroides (assembly GCA_028641055.1). Lineage (NCBI taxonomy): Eukaryota > Viridiplantae > Streptophyta > Magnoliopsida > Poales > Poaceae > Alopecurus > Alopecurus myosuroides. The sequence goes on along the minus strand of CM054058.1, from coordinate 41,817,007 downwards.
TTCCAAAAACTATTTAGTGCCCGAAACCCCCGGATCTGACGGAACAGGGGAAATATTGCCAAGAGATGGGTCCTAAAATTTTATTTTGTGTTACTTGGGCCTAAAATAATACAACGAAGCAATTAGTTCCACTTTTCTACCCCTTTCCGGCTCACGTAGGGCCAGACCGACAGTTTCTTCTTTTTCTCCAGCATACATATGGTTTCTCCGGAGAGGGGGCTCCGGAGCGTCTGAATTCCCACCCAATCCTAGGGTATGCAAAACCATGTGCGTTATATTGTGGCATGGGTCTTGGATGCCCAAGATTCCCTTACTATTTGTGTTATGGCTTCACTGTCGCCACATTCTCTTTCACGGGTTCCAGGACTACTCAGAGCCAAAACTTCCATATCTAACAGAATAAGGGGGTATCTTGACAAGAGGTGGGACCTACCATTGTCTTGGGTGTTACTTGGGCCTCACCTAAAACAACAAAGCAATTGGTTCTGCTTTGTTACCCCATTCCGGCTCATGTAGACGGGACAAACCGGCAGTTTCTTCTTTTTTCCAAGCGGGGCTATGGTTTCTCTGGAGAGGGGCCTCCGAACCGTATGAATGCCACCAAATCCCACGGTATGCCATACCTTGTGTGTTAGATTGTGGCATGGGCATTGGATTCCCAATATTCCCTTACTCCCTGTGTTATGGTTTCACCGGCGTCATATTCTCTTTCGCGGATTCTACTTGGAGCCCGAAACTCCCAGATCTAGGACCTACCATTTTATTGGGTGTTACTTGGGCACAACCTAATACAACCAATTTATTGTTTCTACTTTCCCACCCCTTTCAGGCTCACGTAGAGGGGCCAAAACGGCAGTTCCATCCTTTTCCCAGCGGGGCTATGGTTTCTCTGGAGAGGGGGCTACGGATCGTCTGAATGCCACCAAATCCCATGGTATGGAATAACATGTTTGTTAGAGTGTGTCATGGGTCTTTTATTCCCAAGATTCACTCGCTCTGTCTGTGTTAGGGCTTCACCGGTGCCAGATTCTCTCTGGAGGGTTCCAGGATTACTTTTTTTTTAAACATTTTCTACTGCAGGGGAGTCCCCCACAACCCTTTATTGCCAACCAAAAGAGTGTTACAGTTATGTACAAATATACAGGAAAGGGAAAAAGACTAAGGCAGTCTATCCCAGGCTATCTAATTTAGGGAATTAATCCATAATGCTAAGTCAGCAGCCACATAAGCACTCAACCTATGCTTAAGCATTAAAAGATCTAACAAAAAGCCCACTTTCCATCCCATAAAGGAATGCCTTTCCGATTTGAAAATGACTCGATTCCTTTGCTTCCAGATGTTCCAGCATGCAAGGATCACTATCTCAGTGAAGCAAGGTCCTTTAAAAGCCTTTTTTTTGCAAAGGAGAGATTATGCAAAATTGTGTTATCACTCCAGCTGATTTGCAAATAGTTCCAAATCCGAGACCTAAAAACACATTGAAAGAACAGATGGATCTAGTCCTCATGACAACGTTTGCAGCAAAGAACACAGTGATCAGTACCTTCAATCTTCCAGTTCCTTCTCTTGATCATATCCTTTGTATTAATTCTATCTTTTAGAATCATCCAAGCAAAGAATTTATGCTTTGACATGCATTTGGATTTCCAGATCCATTTTGCAGGCCCATCAGCAGGCAGTTGAGCAAACAGCAGTTGATAGAATTTACTGGAAGTATATACCCCTTTATTGAAATTGCATGTCCAAACATCCTCACTATCATTCAAATGAACATTATCCAGTATGACTTGCAGGTCACTAAACTCAAGGAAGGCTTCATTTGATAGTGGCAAATGAAAAGCATCCGAGAGATCAGTCATCTGTTTCAAATCTCTTACTGAGGACAAAGAATCCTTGGCAAATGAGAACAAACTCGGGAATTTTATGGACAAAGGTTGTCCTATCCAAGAGTCTTTCCAGAAAAGTCCAGTAAATCCATTCCCCATTATGCAAGAAGATAATGAGCACTAAGTATCAGCTAATTGCATAACACCTCTCCACCAAAAAGAGCCACAGGAGGTCAAAGCATGTGGTACTGACTGAAAATAATATGCATTCTTGACTAAATGGACCCAAGGAATATCCATAGAATTATAGAATTTTGCCAAAAAATTCAGTAGTAAAGCTCTATTTTGAATCTGAAGATTAATGATCCCTAATCCTCCTTTGCTTTTGGGTCTGCAGACCATATCCCAAGCAGCAAAGGAATTCACTCTTTGCTTATTTTTGTCCTTCCTCCAAAGGCATCTCCTCCTTGCTTTGTCAATTATGTCAATGACACCATTAGGTATTACTAAAGTGCACATGTAATAAGTGGGCAAAGAGGATAGGACCGAATTCACAAGAACCAAGCTATCCCCATAAGAAAGAAACGAGACTGTAGCAGAAAGTATCCTCTCAACTCTGTCAATGAGTGGTGCAAAATCCTTGATAGTTGGCTTAGTGGTTCCCATGGGCAAGCCTAAATATGTGAAGGGCATAGAGGCCACAGTACAATCCAGAACAGAAGCCAAATCAACACTTTCCTGCTGTGATAGATTGATTGGTATCATAGAAGACTTGTTATAGTTCACCTTTAACCAAGTGATATGAGCATAAAGGTTGAGCAAATCTTTAAATACCAACAATTGAGCAGAATCAGCAGGTAAGATGACCAGTGTGTCATCAGCATATTGAACAATAGGAAAATCTCCACCAATTGGAATTGGTAAACGGAGACGTCCCTCCCTTAGAGCCAAATTAACAATACTTTGCAACAGATCCCCACCCAGCACATAGAGAATTGGTGACAAAGGATCACCCTGCCTGACTCCTCTTTTGCAGACAAAAGGTTTGCCAGGAACTCCATTTAATAGGACCGACGATGATCCAGAGGACAGAATTTCCTTGACCCATTTCATCACTAAGGGAGGAAACCCTTTATATCTCAAAATTTGTAGAATAGCACTGTGCTCAATAGTATCAAATGCTTTCTCAAAATCAATCTTGAAAATCACCACTTTCTGTTTAGATTATTTACACTGAAAAATGTATTCAAAACACAAGGCGAGACAATCTTGAATAGTTCTGGATTTGATGAACCCATATTGATTAGCATGGATACATCTAAAGATTTTATCTTGGAAACGATTAGCCAGAATCTTAGTGATAAATTTCAGACAAGTATTTGTCAGAGAAATAGGCCTAAAATCATTCACTGTCTTTTGGAATAGAGTAATGAAAGAACCATTAATACTTTCCAAAGAAATCTTAGCACTATGAAATTCATTGCAGAGTTAGATAAAATGCTCTTTTATTATACTCCAGCATTGTTTAATAAATAGGCCTGTAAAACCATCTGGGCCAGGCGCACGAGCAGGTTTGAGGTGTTTTACAACACCCTCAATTTCCTCAACAGTAAAAGGATCAGCAATGACCTCTAATCCCTCAACCACAGGCAAGAAAACAGACAGATCAGTATCAATCATAGGTGGGCAGGAGACACCCATTCTGTTCTTGAAATAGGACCAAAAAGCAGCAGCTTTGTCCTGATGATCCACCAACAAGTTCCCAGAAGTATCTGAGATGGATGGAATAGTATTGCGCCTAAACCTATCAGTGGCTCTGGCATGAAAATATTTAGTATTTTCACCAGAAAGCTTAGCCCACCTAATAGTACATCTTTGCTTCCAGTAATCAGACTGCATAGCAAGCATGTTTTTGATGTGCTTTTTAACAATAAGTCTGAAATTAAACTCAGCAACACTCAGATTCGTCACATCTTCCAATTGATCCAGGAACAGAATCACTTTACTACTCATATCAATAAGGATTTTCAACTGAGAGAGATTCCTTCCCCAATCCTTCAGAGCATATCTAAGATTCTTTAGTTTAGCGGTGATTCTGGAGGTAATTGATTTGTCTATAACTGGGGTATTCCAAATCTTTGTCACAAGGTCAAGGAATCCTGGCTGCTTAACCCAATGATTTTCCAAACGAAAGATCTTTGCCTTTGGGATATTTGTTCCAATTTTAACAGTACATGGCAGGTGGTAAGAAGTGATTTTGGACATGGGTAAAACCATAGTATTTGGAAAGTCCAATGTCCATTGACAGGATGTAAAAAACCAATCCAGCTGGACCAAAAGAGGATCATTTTGCATATTAGACCAAGTGAAATTCCTACCTTTAACAGGCAGTTCCAATAACCCAGGTGACTAATGACATCATTAAAGATAAACATATCATTAATATCAGCCCCTGGTTTAGTTATATTATCCAGTGATCTAATAAAGTTAAAATCACCAAGAATCATCCAGTTCTGGTGGATAGGAATAGGGAGATTATATAGCCAGTTAACAAAATCCTCTCTTTCCACCCCCTTGCAAGGGCCATAAACATTCGCTAGATCCCAAGAAACTGAGTTATGAATTGAAGTAAATTTAATGTGAATGGCAGAACGGTGAACTTCTATTAATTCTCCATTGAAAATGGAACCATTCCATAGCACAATTAAACCTCCAGAAGCTCCAACAGAGGGAGAAAAAGCAAATCGATCAAACCTTTTAGGACAGAAAGACCTAATAAAAGAATGATCAAAATCTTGGCATTTAGTTTCCTGGAGGCAAATGACACAAGCCTGGCTTTCCTCAATTTTATTGTAGACTACATCTCTTTTAGATTTATCATTTAAGCCTCTCACATTCCAATCAAACACAATCCAGTCCAAATTCAAATAGGTCGTATTATCCATGGAAGATATGAAAAGTAATCAAAGCTGCTGGTAATCATAAAATACCAGCAAATAAGATAACCAAAAGATAATAACCATATCCATAGTGCAGTACATATGGCATCCATCATAACAAAATGTATCATAAAATACCAACAAAAATTCGAGGGACCAACCAGGCCCATAAAAGAAGAGAAATGCCCACTAATCATCAGAACTGGAAGAGCTGCTGGGCTTCTTTGGAGCAGCTTCAAGCTTCTCCACGGTTAACTCTGAATCATCTATCTGTAGCATTTTTCCCGCCTTTCGCAGATCAGCAACAGGAGTGAAAGGAGGCACTCCCCCTGAAGAAGCCTGAGGGCGAGAAGACTTCGCTTTCTTCCTTGGTTCCAGCTTGTCAGAAGCAGGCAGAACCCGGAAGACAACATTCTTATCAAGGCTTCTCGTCACCCGACGCTCCTCGAGGACTAGCGGAGTAGCAACCTTCCTAGCTCTCTTCTTTGAAGTAGCAGGATCAGGAGTAGCAGGATCAGAAGCAACAGAGCTATACTCCAGAAGCATAGGCACAGGGGTGGCAGTGGATACAGATTCATCCAAAGACAATAACGATGACATCAATTCAAATCTCTTATCAAAGATAATCCTTGCTTTGTGTTCCAGAAAGTACCTGGACCACTCCAACACAGGATCAGGCAGTAAAACTTGAAGGATATGAACATCGTTGTTCTGAACTGCAACATTCTCATGGACTGGTGGAAACAATGGAACAATAGCCAGCTGATTTTGTTCCACTTGTTGCTGCAGCTCCACAAATTGCTCAGGACCTTCAGCTCTGACAGCATTTAATGAATCAATTGAGGCGCCAGAGAACTGAATGGAGACAGATGATTGCACCTGATCTGGCTCCGGGGCCTGGTCGATAGGATCCTCCCGCGCCTCATTCTCTCCCTGCTCCTCATTGTTCCAGTTGCCCCATCCCCCCTGCTGTGGTTCTGGATGAACCGGTGGGACCCACGCCTCATGAACTGGTGCAGCAGGTCCACCGAAAGCAGGATGTGGGTTGCCATCAGGAGGGAGAATATCCTCATCCCCCGGTAGAGCGTCAGCAGCGTCGCAGTTCAAGATGAAAACAGGGCAGGTCCAGGAGACCACATGGCCTCCATATCTTTGAACCTCCCGAATTACAATCGAGCGGGGAATATCCGGGCCTCCACCATAAGTAACCTTGAGTAGTGTACGGACAGGGGAAGCATCCTCCCTCCACCAGGACCGGAGGTTGCCAAACTTGAAAACCACCTCACGAAGAAATTCGTCGGTGCGGTAGTCCATGTGCAGATTTAAGATCATAATCCAGCCGGTCCTGGTGTACACAGTTGACCGAACATTCTCTCCTTCGTCGTGCCTCACGAAGGATAGCATCCTACCATCTAGAAAGAAAAATGGTGGAGAGTTTACCAGGCAATCTCTGGCCACCTGATCCGCCATGCGGAACATGCCGACTCCAACCGCACTTTTCGAGAAGGAGACGACCTGCAGATGTAGTTCTTGAAAGATGTAATCGACGATCTGCTGCAGAATATCGTCGAGCTCTTCAACCGGTGGCCGAGGGACTAGTTGGGCATTGGCTCAAGATTCATGGCGGCGATCAGGAGCCATGGAAGAGGTGATGTAGACGTGAGCAGGCCGCTCCTCGGCCGCCCAGGGCTCCTCGACATGCATCCCTGCCGGGAGGAACCGAGTAGGGTCACAAGGGAAGTTCGCCATTGCTGAGGGAGATTCCGATTCGAGAGGCGATTCTGGCGAGGGTTTTCCTGGGACAGTGGCAGGGGCAGGGGATATAGCTGAGGAAGGGGACTCCTCGGTTCCAATATTCGGCGATTTAACTACCCAACGCAGAGTTCCATTAATTCTCGGGCAGTTTCTGCGGATATGGTCCGAACGTGAACAAGACCAACACTGAATCCGGCCCGTACACTCTGCCGTTGCATGTTTAGCTGAGAGGCAGTTAGAGCAAGGCCAAACCTGGGCCGCCAATTTATCAATTAATTTTTCAAAGCCATCATCAACGGGCACAGAGGCCACAGCAGGGGCCACATGAATAGGATCCGTAGCAGGTTTAGCAACATGAAAACCAGGTTCAATCGATCCGAACTTAATTGCAGGCAACTCACGATCAATATCAGAACCAGTATTATTATGAATCATGGGAGGAATAGTTGGTTCAATTGCACGAGTAGCAGAAGGTTTAAGAAAAGGCTTGAATCGTTTAGATTTTACCTTATTCTTTTTTCTCGTGACAAAAGTCCACTCATTAGCCTGATCGTGATTCCACCTTTTTAATTCAGAAATCCAATTTGGACCACCGAAACTCCAAAGATGAAAATAACACTTGAAATGAAAGCAAGAGAACCATTTAATCTTCATAATATGAAAGCCAACCTCCTTAGATGAGACCTCAAAAGAGAAAACTCGATCATGGAGACAAGTAACATTTAAAGAACCACAATAACCTCCAATCGCCGCTTCAAGAGCTAAAGCAACATTATTTTCATCAATTTTGAAAGCAGCACGGCCAAAAGATACCACCAGTTTGAAAGCACCGTAATTCTTAGTAGCATGAACGTCCGATCCGAAAAGTAATCGGACTTCCTTAGCAAGAGCTAGACCTCTAGAAAAATCCAGGTCTAAAACCTTAGCTGCATGAACTAAACCCACCGAAGGATCAATAGGATTCCGATCCAATAGCGGCACTAGAGAATCCGCATCCAATATGGGAACGATGGCATTAGAATGATCCATAAGAGAGCCATTACACGGAACCAAATGATCTTGGACCCTGGCACGATGACAAGCAAATTGGATCTCAGATCCAGGATGAATGCTCTCACGTACCTTGAGGAAACGTTGATCAAGCACAAAGCCCGCTTGATCTACAAGTTGGATCTTCTTATCTTTCGGATCTAACAGAACAAAACCCACGTAAATGGGGTTGAACTTGAGATCCACCTCGGTGGAGAAAATCGCCCTCCAACGCCAACAAGAGCGATCAAAAAGAAACTTTGCCTTGGTCATGATGGAGAAAGGGGTGGACGACAAAGCCGGAGTGGCTGATGCCGTAGGGGAGGAGGACGACAGTTCCGGAGTGACAATTGTCGGAGAGGGGAGGCTAAAACCCTAGATATCTTTGGAGTCTCCATGAGCGCAGCCTAGGGAAGGAGTCGCCATCGCCGAGTTGTCTTCATGTGATTATTTCTGAGCATATATCATTCCACGATTACTTAGAGCCTAAAACTCCCGGTTCTGACGGAACTGGGGGAATCTTGCCAATAGGTGGGCCCTACCATTTTGTTGGGTGTTCCTTGGACCTAACATAATACAACCAAGCAGTTGGTTCCACTTTGCTACCCCTTCCGCCTAACGTAGAGGGGCCAGAACGGCAGTTCCGTCTTTTTTCCCAACGGGGCTATGTATGGTTTCTCCGGAGAGGCCTCCAGATCATCTGAATGCCACCAAATCCCATGGTATGCCATAACATGTGTGTTATAGTGTGTCATGGTTCTAGGATGCCAAAGATTCCCTCTCTCTGTGTGTTAGGCCTTCGTCGGCGTCGGATACTCTCTAGCGGGTTCCAAAACTATTTTGAGCCCGAAACCCCCGGATCTGACAGAACACGGGGAATATTTCCAAGAGGTGGGTCCTACCATTTTATTTTGTGTTACTTGGGCCTACAATAACACAACCAAGCAATTATTTTCACTTTGCTACCCCTTTCCGGCTCACGTAGGGCCAGACCGACAGTTCCTTCTTTTTCTCCAGCATACGTAGGGTTTCTCCGGGGAGGGGGCTCCGGAGCATCTGAATTACCACCCAATACAAGGGTATGCCAAAACATGTGTGTTAGATTGTGGCATGGGTCTTAGATGCCCAAGATTCCCTCACTGTTTGTGTTATGGCTTCACTGTCGCCGCATTCTCTTTCACGGGTTCCAGGACTACTCAGAGCCGAAACTTCCAGATCTCACGGAATAGGGGGGATCTTGCCAAGAGTTGGGACCTACCATTGTCTTGGGTGTTACTTGGGCCTCACCTAACACAACCAAGCAGTTGGTTCCTCTTTGTTACCCCATTCCGGCTCACGTAGACGCGCCAGAACGGCAGTTCCGTCTTTTTCCTAGAGGGGCCATGGTTTCTCTGGAGAGGGGCCTCCGGACCGTATGAATGCCACCAAATCCCAAGGTATGCCATACCTTTGTGTGTTAAACTGTGGAACGGGTATCGGATTCCGAAGATTCCCTTACTCCCTGTGTTATGGCTTCACCGGTGTCATATTCTCTTTCGCGGGTTCTATATAGAGCCCGAAACTCCCGGATCTCACGGAACGGGGTGAATCTGGCCAAGAGGTGGGACCTACCATTTTATTGGGTGTTATTTGGGAATAAAATAACACACCCAAGTAATTGGTTCCACTTTCCTACCCCTTTCCGGCTCACGTAAAGGGGCCAAAACGGCAGTTCCGTCTTTTTCCCAGCGGGGCTATGGTTTCCCTAGAGAGGGGGCTCCGGATCGTCTGAATGCCACCAAATCCCATGGTATGGCATAACATGTGTGTTATAGTGTGTAATGGGCCTTTTCTTCCCAAGATTCACTCGCTCTCACTGTGTTAGGGCTTCACCGGCGCCAGATTCTCTCTGGCGGGTTCCAGGATTACTTAGAGCCTTAAACTCCCGGTTCTGATGGAACCTGGGGAATCTTGCCAATAGGTGGGCCCTACAATTTTTTTGGGTGTTCCTTGGGCCTAACCTAACACAAACAAGCAGTTGGTTCCACTTTGCTACCCCTTCCGCCTAACGTAGAGGGGCCAGAACAACAGTTCCATCTTTTTTCCCTATGGGTCTATGCATAGTTTCTCCGGAGAGGCCTCTAGATCGTCTGAATACCAACAAATCCCATGGTATACCATACCATGTGTTTTATAGTGTGTCATGGGTCTTGGATGCCCAAGATTACCTCTCTTTGTGTGTTAGGACTTCGCCGACATCGGATTCTCTCTAGCGGGTTCCAAAACTATTTAGAGCAAAAAACTCCCGGATCTAACGGAACAACGGGAATCTTGCCAACATGTGGGTCCTACCATTTTATTTTGTGTTACTTGGGCCTTAAATAACGCAACCAAGCAATTAGTTCCACTTTGGTACCCCTTTCCGGATCACGTAGAGGGTCCAGACCGGCAGTTTCTTCTTTTTCTCAACCAGACCTACGGTTTCTCCAGGGAGGGGATCCGGAGCGTCTGAATTCCCACCCTATCCTAGGGTATGCCAAACCATAATTGTTATATTGTGGCATGGTTCTTGGATACCCAAGATTCCCTCACTCTTTGTGTTATTGCTTCACCAGCGCCACATTCTATTTCATGGGTTCCAGGACTACTCAGAGCCCGAAACTCCCAGATCTCACGGAGTGGCGGGAATCTTGCCAAGAGGTGCCCCCTAACCATGTATTGGGAGTTCCTTGGGACTAACCTAATACAACCAAGCAGTTGGTTCCACTTTGCTACCCCCTTCCGCCTAACGTAGAGGGGCTAGAACGACATTTCCGTATTTTCCCCCAGCGTAGCCATGGTTTCTCCGGAGAGGGCCCTCTAAATCGTCTAAATGCCACCAAATCCCAAGGTACGCCATACAATGTGCATTATGGTGTGTCATGGGTCTTGGATGCCCAAGATTCCCTCTCTTTGTGTGTTTGGCCTTCGTCGGTATCGGATTCTCTCTAGTTGGTTCCAAAACTATTATGAGCCTGAAACCCCCAGATCTGACGGAAGAGGGGGAATCTAGCCAAGAGGTGGGTCCTACCATTTTATTTTGTGTTACTTGGGCCTAAAATAACACAACCAAGCAATTAGTTCCACTTTGCTACCCCTTTCCGGCTCACGTAGGGCCAGACCGATAGTTTCTTCTTTTTCTCCAGCATACCTAGGGTTTCTCCGGGGAGGGGGCTCTGGAGCGTCGGAATTCCTACCCAATCCTAGGGTATGCCAAACCATGTGTGTTAGATTGTGTAATGGGTCTTGGATTCCAAATATTCCCTCACTCTTTGTGTTATGGCTTCATTGGCGCTGCATTCTCGTACACGGGTTCCAGGACTACTCAGAGCCCGAAACTTCCAGATCTCACGGAATGGGGGGAATATTGCCAAGAGGTGGGAGCTACCATTGTCTTGGGTGTTACTTAGTCCTCACCTAACACAACCAAGAAATTTGTTCCGATTTGTTACCCCATTCCGGCTCACGTAGACGGGCCAGAACGGCAGTTCCGTCTTGTTCCCAGCGTGGCTATGGTTTCTCCGGAGAGGGGCCTCCGGACCCTATGAATGCCACCAAATCCCACGGTATTCCATAACTTGTGTGTTAGAGTGTGTCATGGGTATTGGATTCCCAAGATTCCTTTACTCCATGTGTTATGGCTTCACCGGCGTCATATTCTCATTCGCGGATTCTAATTAGAGCCCGAAATTCCTGGATCTCACGGAACGGGGGGATCTTGCCAAAAGGTGGGACCTACCATTTTATTGGGTGTTACTTGGGCATAACCTAACACAACCAAGTAATTGCTTCCAGTTTCCTACCCTTTCCGGCTCACGTAGAGGGGCCAAAACGGCAGTTCCGTCTTTTTCCCAGCGGGGCTATGCTTTCTCTGGAGAGGGGGCTCCGGATCGTCTGAATGCCACCAAACCCCACGGTATGGCATAACATTTGTGGTATAGTGTGGCATGGGTCTTGTATTCCCAATATTCACTCGCTCTCTCTGTGTTAGGGCTTCACCGACGTCAGATTCTCTCTGGCGGGTTCCAATATTACTTAGAGCCCGAAACTCCAGGATCTGACAGAACTGGGGTAATCTTGCCAAGAGGTGGGACCTACCATTTTGTTGGGTGTTCCGTGGGCCTAACCTAATACAACCAAGAAGTTGGTTCCACTTTGCTACCCCCTTTCGCCTAACGTACAGGGGCCAGAACGGCAATTCTGTCTTTTTTCCAAGCGGGGCTATGCATGGTTTCTTCGGAGAGGCCTCCAGATCGTCTGAATGCCACCAAATCCCATGGTATTACATACCATGGGTCTTATAGTGTTTCGTGGGTATTGGATGCCCAAGATTCCCTCTCTCTCTGTGTTAATGCTTCACCGGCGTCAGATTCTCTCTCGCGGGTTCCAGGACTACTTAGAGCCCGAAACTCCCGGAACTGACGGAACTCGGGAAATCTTGCCAAGAGGTGGGCCCTAACATTATCTTGGGTGTTCATTGGTCCTAAACTAACACAACCAAGCAGTTGGTTCCACTTAGCTACCCCCTTCCGGCTCACGTAGAGGGGCCAGAATGGTAGTTCCGCCTTTTTCCCTAGCGGGGCTATGATTTCTCCGGAGAGGGGCCTCCGGATCGTCAGAATGCCACCAAATCCCATGGTATAACATACATGTGTGTTAGAGTGTTTCATGGGTCTTTGATGCCCAACATTTACTCACTCTGCGTGTTATGGCTTCACCGGCGTGGATTCTCTCTGGCGGGTTCCAGGACTACTTAGAGCCCAAAACGGTAGAGGGGCCAGAACGGTAGTTTCGCCTGTTTTCCCAGCGGGGCTAGGGTTTCTATGGAGAGGGGCTCTAGATCGTCTGAATACCACCAAATCCCATTGTATTCCATACCATGTGTGTTATAGTGTGTCATGGGTCTTGGATGCCCAGGATTCCCTCTCTTCATGTGTTAGGCCTTCGCCGGCGTCGGATTCTCTCTAGCAGGTTCCAAAACTATTTAGAGCCCGAAACTCCCGGATCTGACGGAACAGGGGGAATCTTCCCAAGAGGTGGGTCCTACCATTTTATTTGGTGATACTTGGTCCTACAATAACACAACCAAACAATTAGATCCACTTGGATACCCCTTTCCGTCTCACGTAGAGGGCAAGACCTGGAGTTTCTTCTTTTTCTCCAGCAGACCTAGGGTTTCTCTGGGAAGGGGTTCGGAAGCGTCTGAATTCCCACATTATCATAGGGTATGCCAAACCATATGTGTTATATTGTGGCACGGGTCTTGGATTCCCAAGATTCCCTCACTCTTTGTGTTATGGCTTCACCGGCGCCACATTCTCTTTCAGGGGTTCCAGGACTACTCAGAGCCCGAAACTCCCATATCTCACGGAATGGCTGGAATGTTGACAATAGGTGGGCCCTACCCTTGTCTTGGGTGTTCCTTGGGCCTAACCTAATACAACCAAGCAGTTGGTTCCACTTTGCTACCCATTCTTCCTAACGTAGAGGGGCTAGAACGACAGTTTCGTATTTCCCCCCAGCGGGGCCATGGTTTCTCCGTAGAGGGGCCTCTAGATCGTCTGAATGCCACCAAATTCCAAGGTATGCCATACCATGTGTGTTATAGTGTGTCATGAGTCTTGGATTCACAAGATTCCCTCTCTCTCTGTTAGGGCTTCACCGGCGTCGGATTCTCTCTGGCGGGCTCAAGGACTACTTAGAGCCCAAAACTCCCGAAACCGACGAAACTCGGGGAATATTGCCAACAGGTGGGCCCAACATTGTGTTGCGTGTTCCTTGGGCGTAACCTAACACAAACAAGAAATGGGTTCCACTTTTCTACCCCTTTCCGACTCACGTAGAGTGGCCAGAACAGAGGTTTCGTCTTTTTCCACATCGGGGCTATGGTTTCTCGGGAGAGGGGGCTCCAGATCATCTGAATGCCACTAACCCATGTTATGCCATACCATGTGTGTTATAGTGTGTCATAGGTCTTGGATGGCCAACATTCACTCGCTCTCTGTTTAGGCGTGGATTCTCTCTGCCGGTTCCACGATTAGCCCGAAACTCTCGGAACTGACGGAACTGGGGTAATCTTGCCAATTGGTGGGCGCAAACATTGTCTTGGGTGTTTATTGGGCCTAAAATAACAAAACCAAGCAATTGTTTCCACTTTGCTATCCCCTCCCGGCTCACGTAGAGGGGCCAGAACGATAGTTCCGTCTTTTTCCTCATCAGGGCTATGGTTTCTCATGAGAGGGGACTCAACATCGTTTGAATGCCACCAAATCCCATGGTATGTCATACCACGTGTGTTATAGTGTGGCATGATTCTTCGATGCCAAAGATTCTCCCGATCCCAGTGTTAGGGATTCACCGACGTCAGATTCTCACTAGCGGGTTCGAGGACTACTTAGAGCCCGAAACTCCCTGATCTGACGGAACTGGGTGAATCTTGCCAAGAGGTAGGACCTACAATTGTCTTGGATGTTCATTGGGCCTAACATAACACAACCAAGAAATTGGTTCCACTTTTCTATCCCCTTCCGGCTCACGTAGTGGGGCCAGAACGGCAATTTCGTCTTTTTTCACAGCGGGGCTATGGTTTCTTTGGAGAGGGGGCTCCGGATCATCCGAATGCGAACAAATCCTAGCATATGCGATACCATGTGTGTTAGAGTGTCTCATGGGTCTTGGATGCACAAGATTCCCCCGCTCTCTGTGTTAGGGCGCACTTCACCAACGTCGGATTCTCTCAGCGTGTGCGAGGACTACTTAGAGCCCGAAAGTCCCGGATCTGACGGAACTGGGGAAATCTTGCCAAGAGGTGGGCGCTACCATTGTCTTGGGTGTTTCTTATGACTGACCTAACAAAACCAAGAAATTGGTTCCAATTTTCAACCCCCTTCCGGCTCATGTAGAGGTGCCAGAACGGCAGTTCTGTCTTTCCCCCATCATGTCTATGGTTTCTTAAGGCGAACTGGAGGGAATCTTATTACAAGTAGATCTAGATTTGGGTTATCCATGTAACTATACCCTAACATAACAGAACCAAGAAAAAAAGAACAGTGTTCTACCCCCTTACGACACTGGTGATAGGTGTAGACAAAAAAGTTGACTAGCATCAAATGGCTAGCAAAGTTCAGGCCACCAATCAACATGTAGTAGTATTCCACTTAATTGTAAAATAATTCGAATTATTTTCACAATTTTTAGTACTAAATAATTGCATAAATGCTAAATTTTTGTAAGCCACCCATCAGCATCGGACAACTAGCAAAGTTTCCCGCAATTCCGCCAAAATTTCGTGTCGCTCCAAAAAATCCGCGCCAGGACAACCCGCCCAAATTTTTCCGTGCAATGATATTTTACTTCTCAACCCTCCCGCACACAACTAACAACCTTGAGCCTGGAGGGAATTTCTGTAATCTTTTCGAAACCCTGCCTTATCCCCTCGATCAGCCTTCTCTCGCCGAAAGAGAAAGCCACTATTTCGAAATATCCACCCCCCCTTGTACTCCCAAAACAGATACTCTATTCCCCCGGTCTCACACCTCTCTGTATAGCTCGCTTGCCAGAACTCCCTGATTGCCATGGCGATCACCCTCCAGATCTGCCACATCATCGGCCTTTTCGCCGTCCAGATCCGCCACCTCGCCGTTGTGCTCGCCTATCTTCCACATCGTCTCCAACCTTGCCGTACGTTATCTTCCACCTCGCGCCGTGCTCGCCGGTCAGCCACCTCACCACCGACCTCGCCGTACATCCAGATCTGCCACGTCGTCTCCAACCTCGCCGCAACATCACCGTCAATGTCTGCAAGCACGCTGAAACGAGTGAAGATTGAAAGCGAGAAACGCAGCAAGACAGAAGACCCTAAAGATGCAGGCAACTATTCTCTCTAAATTGCTTTTGTCTATTTAATTGTATGTTTGATGCTTCCTTATTATCCTGCTTATGTTCGATACAGTTAATCTTTCTAAATTGGTTGTCTATTTAATCGTATGTTCGATGCTTCATTATTATCCTAATTATACTGCTAATGTTTGATGCAATAAATCTCTCTAAACGGTTTCTTGTAACGGAAATAGAAAGGGGGCCCTTCTTGCTTGGTAAAACTTTGCTCGTTTGCAACAGTCTAGCTAGTATACTACGTATTAGGTTTCATGTCACTTTGCTTGTGATCCTATCAGTTTTAGTTAGGATCAGAATTTATATTACTTGCACTGGACTGTTCTTACAAGATGAGTGCCTTAATTATTCATGTTGTATTAGGTTCTTATGAAGTGCTATATTTGTACTTTACTTTTAGTTCTTTATTCATGTTAGGATATTCACTACACCCTATTGAAGAAGAGCGTGCCAGAACTATCATGGCAAACAATGAAAAGATGCAAGAACTGGGCGTAAAGCCAGCAAGTTTTCTTTCATGCCATACTGTACTCCCCCCCAAAAGACCAAGAAGCAATACTCTGGATCTCAGTACATGCCTGTGTATGATGTTGAAGAGGAATCAGATGCCACTAAAGGAGTCGTGTCATATCAATCTCAATCCAGCGTGGACAATGAGCTGCAGGTTATTCCCTAACCTGGTAGCTCAACTTTCTTTCATGATATCGCAACAACTAGGGTGCAACTTTCTTATCTTGTGTTGAACTGTTTGATCAATGTGGCGCCATATATTTTGTGCTACTTCCTCTATTCCATACTATAAGAAGTTTTGGCAAGCTAATTAAGGACATGAAACCCACTTATAGTAATTAAGGCTATCGTTGTCATTTCAACATGGTTTCCATCTATCTTCCTCACATGCTTGACACCTGCTATTCCATCTATGCTTCTCATCTCATCAGCTAGTTCATGACACACACCGTTGTTTGACTATAATCTGCTAGTGTTGATCAATTCTTTATACATGCTTGTCATCCGCTATTTTCATCTATCTTCCTCACATGCTTGACACCTGCTGGTTCATCTATGCTTCTCATCTGCTAGTTCATGACACACACCGTTGTTTGACTATAATCTACTAGTTTTCATCAATTTTTTGTACATGCTTGTCATCTGTTAGTTTCATCTATGTTCTGTACATTCTTGTCATCTGTTATTTTCATCTATTTTCTTTGCATTCTTGATAGGCAAGCAAGAAAAGGGTGATGTCTCGATCTGCTTCAGAGGTTGAGGACGAGCATGATAGTGAAGTTGGCATGCCGAAGAGTGGAAAGCATACTTTCTCGAAGAAGGCCCATGTGGAATCATGTCTTTCACAGTCTGAGCCTGAACCATAGCTTAATGTGAATGTGAGCAGAACAATTGCTGATATGAGGACGGAGAAAGCAGAATCCGAGAAGATGAGGCTGAAGTGTGTAGTTGATATGGAAGATATTCGGAAGCAACAAGCTGCGCTAAAGAAATCTTATTGATGCGGGTATCTAC
The DNA here is from genome assembly GCA_028641055.1 of Alopecurus myosuroides. NCBI lineage: Eukaryota > Viridiplantae > Streptophyta > Magnoliopsida > Poales > Poaceae > Alopecurus > Alopecurus myosuroides. The sequence continues at coordinate 41,800,023 of CM054058.1, read as the reverse complement.
TGGTTAGCACGCTAGGACAATAAATTACGATGTATAATGTCTAAGGCACGCGAGCCTCATGTGTTGGACGAGCCTCTAATAGGCCGGTTTGTATCGTGTCGAGTCTAACTAGGTTTAGGTTCGAGTCAGTTTTGGTTTGGGTCTGTCCAAACCGACTAGGGTTCGCCTCTTATATAAAGGAGCCAACAGCTACGGTTTAGGGAGGACAGAATTTTGAGAGTTTAGACACGAGTTCTGTATCGCGTGTAGCATCCCTCCGGGGACGGCGCTTATCCAGTTTAATAGATTTGCGTGAAGGTTCTTGTGTGCATCAAGAATTATCGTGCTGTGGTTTGAGGCGTGGTGATCATCACCCCGTTGCTTGCTGGATTCGTGCCACTTCTTCAGGTTGCGTTCATCGCGTGATTGGGAGGATTATTTATCTTGTGTACTCGTTGTGAAAGATCGGGCAAAAACTAAGGATCATCACGTTGATCCATATCATGTGGTATCAGAGCTCTGGGTTGCTCATAGCGAGTTCTTGCTGATTTGATCTACTGATTTTTCTCGAGACTAGTTGATCTACGAGACTGATTGATCTTGTTAGTGGAGTTACATTGTTTATCCAGATTCTTTTTTCCGCCGCCGAGAACTTCGACGCACATCTCTGCACGCCATCGAGCAAGATTTTTTCTCTGTGCCTGTAGCGCGTGATCTGCGTTTCCATGGAGATCGGTACAAGAAAAAGAAATAGCCTTGGAAGACACGAGCTAAGAGAGACAAGATTCGGTTTGGCCTTGGAAGTTTACGTGAAGAAAGGCAACGATCAGTTGGATTTCCTATTCAAGTGGGATCTCGATCCACGTGACTGTTAGTTAAAATAAACAGAGAAAGGTAGGGAATAAAGATCATTCTGCTTCACTGATTGACTGCTGCCGAGTTTCCCAGGCATAAGTGTTACGGCTGTGTTGGCAGCTACTGTCGTTTGGGGTGGAAATACTGCAGTTTTTATCATGGCGCAATGTTCCGAGGAAACATTTGATGCCGCTGCCGCAATAGCACGGGCTCATGCACATGCTAACCGTGATTCGGCACAGCTAGTCAAACCTATGCGGGTGATATTTGCAGAACTTGAGGCGACATTGGCTTCTATTAAAAAGAGATCCGAACAAATGGCGATAGTTCAGAGGGATGTTGACAAGGTGGAAGAAGTTGTACCGTTGAGCGGGCTGAATATGCAACTCAAGCGGGCACATACTGATACTTGCACGACCATTGATAGAGGACAACGATGGAATTTATTTCAAACACAATGTATGATCAAGGGCAAGGCGTGCAAACTGATGATCGATGGAGGTAGCTGTACCAATGGCATAAGCAAGGCAATGGTGGCGTCATTGGGGTTGTCCACATGGCGTATTCTTGAACCAAAGCATCTCGAGTGGTTAAATAGTTGCGGTATGCTGAAGGTTACACACAGAGTGCGGGTGCCATTTACAGTTGGCGAGTATGCTGATGAGGTGGAGTGCGATGTGTTGCCATTGGAGGTATGCGGATTGCAACTAGGCGTCCATGGCAGTATGATCGCAATGCTATGCATGCTGGAAGATTAAACACATATCCGTTTGTGCATGATGGAAAACAACGGACGTTGAAGCCAATGATGGATGAGCACATTCAGTCTGATGTGGTGCTAATTGCGCGCAAGGAAAAAGTGCACAAGAAGACGCCGCAGCTGAAAACAGTCAAGCTTCAACACGAGGTGCAAGATGAAGGGAGCATGAAGACACATGTTGATTCAGCTGTGCAGGTAGATGACACTCCTATTGTGCGTGTTGGTGACCAGCCGGTTGAAGTCCAACCTCTTAGTGGTGACAAGAAGGTTGATGCATCATGTTCTATACGTCTAGTTTGTGTCGACAAGGACGTTCAGACTGAAGTTGTTCGTGTTGTACGTGGTTCGGTGCACGTGGAGTCCCCGGTACTCGACCGCAGATTTTTTAGAGAAGTTGTGCAGAACATTGGGCAGCAGTGTGCATGCACACATGCAAGGATAGATGTGTTCGTCAGTTGTGTGGCCCGGGTATTGCACCTGTATAGGGTCGTGCTCAGAAGATACATGTCAACGTCAAAGAGGCTCCAACAAGCATTGGGAAGAAGGAGGTGGCGCGCCGATTTATCCGTATATGGAGAAGAAAGGAGGCGCCAAAAACCATGTCAAGTTCAGCTAGCGGCGAGGGAGGAGGTGATGTGATAGGCCGACACAACTTGATGATGGAGAAGAGTCGTGGGGATGTGAAGATTC